>CAKNXH010000336.1:114900-162727 GCA_932178445.1 Andricus quercusramuli | reverse complement strand
TTTTATTGGTCTGAAGTATGTCAATTCCACCAATATATAATTTTTTACAAATAAGCTTGATATGTTGATCAAGCTTTCAAGAAATTATCTAGGGCAAAGTTTCCTCGTATCATCAATCTTGTCCCACAAGATTTTGACGATGGGTTTACGAAATACCAATAAAAGAAAAAGAAAATCCACGCTTTCTTGTTGCCGACCCTATTCCTTGTATTCCTTGTGGCCGTCCTTCTTCTTCTTCTGAAGGAAATCACTTACCAGACAATGTCCTGAATCACCCTACTGCCGAGGGTTCTCGTCGTGTCAGATCCAACTCTACACCTGACAGGCAGGATCCTTCTCCCAGCTCCATAGCTTCGCCTGTAAGGCTTCCTTCTTCTGACGGACTTGGATGTGGAATAGAACATCTAGGATTTATTCGGCTCATTCCTTTACATAATTCGCAACGGATATTCGAACTTCGAAGATACACTTTTCCGGCTGATAAACCAATTAAAACGACAATAGGAAAACATACATATGGACCTATGCCAACGCGAGAATAAATTTTAGCAAACCTTTGAAAAATGGATTGGAGGGGAAATGTGCATAGTAGAAGGGAGAAGTGAGAGGAGGGAGATGATAGCATTGGAGTGGTAATGGGGAGAGGAGGAGAATGAGGGGCAGGATGATGATAGTAGGTGAGGGAAATGAGGAACATGAATGGGAGGTGAAATGGGTATAGTAAAAGGGAGAAGTGAGGGAAAGGGAAATTACAGGATTGGAGGGGTAATGGGGAGAGGGGTATAATGTGGGGTGGGATGATGATAGAAGGTAAGGGGAATGAGGAGAATGGGGGGATGGGGAATAAATATAATAGATGGGAGTGGAAGTGCACGGAAATGAGGATACTGTAGGGGAAGAGAAATGATAAGAGGTAAGGGAGAATGCATAGAGGGCGAAATGAGGGGAAAGATGAGAGGGATTAGATTTTAATGATTTTATTAACGAACTAATAGGATTCGCACTGGAAATTTACCTTGGATTGATTTCGGTTGGAAGTTCGGATCGGCTCCGATTAACTTTTGACCGATTTTGTTTGCACGAGATTGAAACCTTTTTTCGAATTGGTTCGGATACAGATTTCGGAATAATTCGCGTTGGTTTGCTATGGTTAGGATAGCATTCCTATCAAAAACTTCTGCCAGTGTATCTTTCATGTTAATCTACTGAACTTCGAAGACGTTTGGAAATTTACATATGTATTCGCAATCTCCGAGATTCATGTAAAGTAGTTTTCCCCTGAAATTCCTCTAGTAGAATTACTTTAATGGCCTGAGCACGAATGACGGGATATATGTGTTCGACAATCAGTGCATCATTTTCCTCGTCGACAGTTAAACTGTAGCAAACACTGTATCATTTTCATAAATGAAATTTTTAATTTCAGCAAAACAGCTAGATCTCAGTTGTACAACAGTATAATTTGTCTTCCGTGGTCAAGAATGTAATGTACTGTGATACAACGTATTCCTGTGAAAACATCGATTAAAAACTTTGCGTCCTTCGTTATTTATTACTTCCCTCCCAATGAGTACCGCCTTTTTCAAGCCTTCTTGAACTGTGGTAGAAACAGACCTACATTTAGTAGAATAAAGTTTGTCGCAAAATTTTAAGCAAGCTAGTGAGGACTGAAATAATCTTTCGTAACTGCATTTAAAAGCTATTTTTCTGAACATCCGCTTTGCAATTTGATCGTAAAGACCGTGAGGTCCGGTGACTTGCTGCTTGAGTTGATATATTGCGCTTTCGAAAGCAAATGCAGACGTGGCCCTTAGTGGACCACTCATACGCACTGATTCTACCAAATGCAATAAAGAATGAACGTTGAACGTCATAAACGTTATGCCGTACAATTGTGCGCCGCGTACAACAAAGGTTAGTAAATCTCGTTTACAGTTTCGAATTATCAAGTTCGAAAATCGAAGTTTTTAATAAGGTAAAAATGCTTCTTACAAGGAGCTGTAAATGTTCAAAGTGTTCATCCGGCAAAATGGCCTTTAGACATGGCAACGCATAATAAAGAAGCCATGACTTCCACTCAGTGGCTTTCCATTTTGCCTTTTCCGAAAATGGCCTTGGTTTCCTATGTATTTCCCGTGGAGGCGTTCTTTTATCCATTAATTCATTAATTAGTTGAATGTCCTTTGCTTCAATAATTTTTGTGGCTATCCAAAATTCCCACAATTGTTTCACAACTCCAAGCAGTACTCCATGCATGTAGTCAACATGTGGAAACAAACAATTAGCGTCATCAGGACAGACACGCCTTTCACTCCATTAACCTCCTTTTCGCCTTTCTGTGTCTTCTTGCCCTTTTCAACTAGCCGTATATCTTGAAGATGAGAATCATGAGTCCGCTTTCAGGCATTTGTTTTTTTGACAGGATATCGCATAGTATCGTGATATGTTCTAAACTCATAACACCAGGAGCATCCTTGGCGCGCATTATACTGCATTCGATTTTGAATAATTGGTCGGGCAACCGTATCAACCGAGGAACACAGTGGCAGTAAATTTATTTGTATTACTTCTCCTGATTCACTGGTGATTTGGAATCCTTCTTCCCTTAAAGACTGACTTTGTCGCAGACATTGCTCCATGTACATGTTCATTATCATAGGTGGGGCTCCTTTTTTAAAATGCATATGCCGGCTAAAAGCGTGTATTTGAAACGCAGATTTGGAGGCAATTCATTAATAATAATTTGGATTGGCCAAAGACTTCGCTTTGAACTATGAAAGATTGGGGCACCGTCAGTACTAAAGATGTATGTCAGAATAAGCGATTCAGCGGAATACTTTTTCTTCAATTCCTTATATAAGGCGCCATCAAGAACATCACTCCTGTCAGCCTCATTTTCATTTGATCTATTCTTCATGAGCTTCATGTTATTTAACAATGCCGATTCAACCTCTTTAATTTTTAACAAATTTGTGATTTGGTACCTTATATCTACATTGACAATATAATTGTCTGCATTAGTAGTTAGGCAGTAAGTTTCTCCGCATTGGCACGTTACTTTGCAATTTTTAAATTTAACCTCAGGTATAGGCGGCAATAGGGGACCACAGCACTTGATACAAAAAAAGCATAAATTATTACTTTCATCCGGCGGATCGTACATACTTGAAATTTTAAATTTACTAGTGTTCCAATCCTTAAATTTAGGCCCAGTCAAACACTTAACCAGGCTGAATAATGCTTCTCTTACAACGTAGTTCAAATTAAATGTAATAAAAAGAGCGATTATCATTAGTGATACCTCACGGATTGTTAGTTTAGCACTGGGGAGCGACATCTTCAGCGTCCATTTTTTCCTCTTGAAAAGCAGCCTCTGCAGAGTCCGGTACCTCGTGAATGATTTCAGCTATCCCTGCACTAAGCACATTTTCCGATGTTGCTATGTCATCTTCTTCATTGACAGATTCGGAGTCTGAATCGCTCGCATATTGTACTTCTGAGGAAAAATGTTCGCCTGGAAAAGAGATACGTGATGCAAAGCACCTTGGAGAAAATTTCGGATAGGAATTCATTCTGAATCATTACGAATTATTGCAAATCAATCCGAAAGAAGTTTTAAATTTCTTTCGATGCGAAAATTTGCAATCAGAATGCATTCAAACTCGGATTAATGTTCACTGAATTTTCACTCTAAACGAATCCGAGTTCGGATTGAGTCGGATTCGTTCAGATTTAAAATTCAGTGTATATCAATCCGAGCTCGGATTGATTCGGATTCATTTGGATTGAAACTTTGTTTCGGATTGGTTCGTTTTGAAGTTCGAATTGAATCGGATTCAACAGGGCACCCCGTGTTTTGCGACCATCAGATTGGTCGTTCCTAACTCGAGATATGGTTCACGGAGTAAAGGCTATCATCAAAGACATTTAAAAAAAATCAAATTCATATTTCGAAAATCAATCCAAAAAATGTTCAAATTGATTTTCAAGATGAGCAGGCCAAACTTTTTTTCCGATTGTTTCGTATTCGGATTTCTGTATAATTTGTGGATTACGTCGGACTGGCTCGGAAAGGATTTATATCAGAAACTTTCAATGATGTAACAATGACCCCCCCCCCCCCCCCATTGGAACAAAAAAAATTTTTCAAAAAAAAATTAACAAAATTGTTAATGTTTCAACTGGAATAGTTGAATTTTCAGTAACAAAAATTAATTTTCTGCAAAAGAAAAAAGGAATTTTCAACAAAAAATGTTTGTATGCGCTCTGGCTCGAACAAACTTTAGCTCGAAGCTCGAAGAGGCGTTGTGGTGCTCAACCCGATTATTTTTAGTTTAGTTGAAAATTAATTTCTTTAACTGAATATTTAACTCTTCCATTTGTAGTTACAAATTGAGCTTTTCTAGTTGAAAATTCAACAATTTGGGAGAACATTTTTCTTTCATAATTGAAAATTCAGCTATTTCGTTAAAAATTCACGTATTTTGCTTAAAAAAACTCATTTTTTTGTTCGGTAGAAAATTAACTTTTTCTTTGAAAATTTATTTTCATGTTTAAAAATTCGTCTTTTCGGTTAAAAATAGAAGTATTCCAATGCAGTTTTTACAATTTTAGTTGAAAATTCATCTTTTAGGTAGGAAATAAAATCATTTGATTGAAAGTAAAACTTTTTTGCTAATACATAATGTTTTCTTGGTTGAAAATTAATCATCTTTGTCAAAAATTCAACGATTCTAGTTAAAGATTCATCATTTTAGTAAAAAATTCATCTTTCTGGTTTAAAATTCAACTATTTTAAATAATTTTAGTAAAAAATTCATCTTTCTGGCTTGAAATTCAGCTATTTAAATTAAATATTTACAATTTTATTTGAAAATTGATCACTTCGTTTGTTTGGTTAAACATTAATGTTTTTAACTGGAAATTTCCAGACATTTTCATGAAAACTATTTTTTCGGACTCAGGGGGAAACTGATAGGTCCAAATTCTTATGAATGTGAGAAATTCCATCATAAATGATGAGAATATTATAAGTAAACGGATTACAGGAAGGCATTAAAGAAAGCACTTTTTCGTTGTGATTTTTTTTTTAGTAAATTCCGAGAACAGGGAAAACGGACAGGGAGAATTGTTGCAAAGAAACCGACTTGTAGGAGCTGTAAACAAAGAAAAGAATACGGTAATACTTTTAAACATTTGGATAGAAAATTATCAAACTTAAATTTAAACATGTCTTTAGAACTGTAACATTTTTTCAAATAAAATATTTGTGCGCCAGGTTCATCTTGGTCTGAACGTTTGGATCCCTCAAGAAAAGTGGAATAGTATAGTTGTAAATTCAAGCAACACGACGTCCCTGTTCGCTCGCAATGCAGCCAGATCAGTATTTGGAGAGGAAGTACTCGTGAGAAGTTCAGTAACTGGCAAATCGTCCAACAGGGCAACCATAAAGGAAACTAGAGACAGACTCGATGACACTAAAGTAATGGCCATTCAAAGTACGTCTCATTTTAAGTTTGTAAATATAAAACTTGAGACCTAATTCCAAGTCTTATACAAAAAAGTTCTGTTTTCCTAGAATAAAATAATTAATTTATATTTTAGGCGCTTTCGAGTATTGGGCCACAAAGAAATTGAGCCCACCGCTGAATACTGTCAACGTGCAGCACTATAGGGCCCTTATTCCGACATTCGTAGGGAAGTTTTGCAATGATCTAAGAGCACCTCATAAAAAGAAGAAAGTTGGTAAGAGCAAGTTTCATTTTTGTAAAAAAATGAAAATTCAATTTCTAATCCGTATCCAAAACCGATTTTCAAACCCCATGAAATTTTAGTCTCAAAATTGTCGCTCGATTTCCAAGAAATTGACTTACTTTTTAGCCTAATACTTGAACTTAACTGCAACTTTATATTTTGGAAGCACGTTTTTATTTCATTTTTAACTGGAAATTAAATTTGTATCGCTATCCATAGCCGAGCCTGTTGCAATTTTTCCATTGTACAGAATATTTTTCCGCTATTCGAAAAAATTGTCATTTTGTTGGTTATCTGCTTGTGCAATTAGAGCCATTTCTCTCCCTTTTCAGCTTCTTTGACAGAAAGCCAAGAAAGAATTAGAAGGAAGCATGAACAGAATTCGAATTACCGAATCAGTACCGAAGAAGCGATTCCACATACCGAAGAGATTGTTGAAGAGATTGCTCATACTGAAGAAGAGGAGAAAGAAGAAGAGATCGCAGAAGCTAAAGATAAATCGACGGTGTGTATTTTAGATAAATTTTGTTTTTGAAGTCAAACTTATTTTGGGACGGGAGTGAAAATTTTATGGATTATGGCTCTTGATCTTCATACCATAATTTCTAATAGTGTGCTAAACATAATAATTTTTTGCAAACAAGTAATAAAAGATAAATTATTAAGGTTTTTGTTGATATAAATATGAGAATGAAAAAACTTCACCAGTTTAAGATTCAGATTTTTTCCCACGACAAGGTTTAGGAAGAGCTGTGGTGACTCCTCTTCTTTCCTCCTAGAACACTCTAATATCGTTTATTCTGTTCGTGCGTTCGTGTGAATGCTTCTGCCTTGCTTTATTGGTCACGCTTTACGCGAAGCCTTCAATACAGTAACCGTAGTGTCTTATCTCTCTTCTAATCGTTCGCTTCAAGATGTGGTTACCGCATTCATAGTATAATTTTGTTTTTAAATTATGTCAAAATTATTTTACAATTATTTATTGAAATTAGCTGAACATTATTTTACATTTGATTTCAATCATTTGCGAGGGTTGGTTCAAGGCTCACCTGTCGAAATGACGGTTTTTTACTTCATTAGAGTATACGCATGTAGATACGTATCTATATACGTATATAAATGGGTATGCGTAAGTGGTTTATGATATCGGGCGCCAGCCAGGTCCCTACAGCGAAGATAAGAAATTGGTGACCCGGCAAAAATTCTCAATAATAAAAGATTTTAAGTGGAATGACCATAGAAAGAAAAACGGCCAAGTCTTCACTAATTTTCAGTTAATCCGTTATTTATTCAGTAAAATGAAGAGATTTACAACTTTTGTTTTCATTAATTCCCGACAATTTCAACGCGCCTGCCCTTACGAGCTCTAAAACAAAAGGTACGCACGATAGAAATATAACATTGCCACGTGGCCATGGGCAAAGAAAACCGCACACGCCATTTTCTATTCTTGAACGGAGCGAACAAAAGAAAACTTTCCTGATGCTTTCCATGGCTGTGCAGTGACTTGACTTTACTTTACATTTATATATAATGGAGATGTAGGGTCGAGAAATAATATAACCTGAAATCACAATAATCAGTTTATATTCTGTCAACCCCCGCCCATAGCTTGTTCACAGATTTGTATGGTCTATAAATTGGAAAATTTGAACTCCATTATCTCTCATAAAAAGGAAAACACTGCTAACAATTAAAAAAGATAGGGAAACACACAATTCACGGAGAATCGAAAGGAAAAGAAATTATTAGGTATTATTGTCGAGAAGAGAAGAAAAGGAAGAAGATATCTATATAGGAGTTGACAAAGCGCTTCATTTAAATGCTATTAATGTTAACGTAGGAGTTTGCTCTTGGAAGCGGCATCCACACATTTTGCCCCTCCTCCATAGTGCTCTTGACCCTAAGGAATTCGGCTATTGAAGGATCTTTGTTGACGCCGCACTCTTTCCACTCTACATAGAGGCTTCCAGGCAAATATTCTTGCTCGGTCAGCCAGTAGGCTACTCCCCAAAGTTCGAGGGTTCCATTTTGAATTAATGTACCCCTATCCCTCAGGGCCACCCTGCAGACGCGGCAAGACTCCACCTCCCCTTCATGAAAGCTCAGGGACCTGCACCCCGGGCAAGGCCTCTGCTTGGCCATCGAAACGCGTAGGAGCAAATGTACAGCGAACTCGCGTGCCGCCGCCCCGCCTGTCCCCCGTCCATCCGGCTTGATGCGCCGCCGGCAGTGCAGCCCCCGCATCTCCAGGTAAGAACCGGACTTTCAGCTTCACCATAGAGTGTGACAGGCCCATTCATGTGTCTCCACTCAAGCTCGGCCGGAGTGTTCCCTTAAAATATATTTAACAAAAAAATTCTTAATCACTTATTTATTTATTCCCAGAGTAATAGGAGGGAATGACAGTTACCCCGCACCAACTTCACCTCATATAAATTTAAATTTCACGGCACAGCAAATCCTGGTCACGGCACCAATTGTTACGTCCAGATTTTGCGGAAGTAAAAACTATTCCGCCGGCTCCAACGATGATTGGACGATGAAAGTTCCAGGGGTTCGTTGCTGACTTCGAATGGCTTGAAACCCAAAACCGCGAACCCTCGAGATAAATACAGGAATTTACGAATAATGTTTAACGCCATTTATTGTCGATTCACAAATTATATATATATTCTGTAACTTCACTACACAGTTTGTTCTTAAATTAATCCACAAATCAATTACAGCGACGAATTTATTGTCTTTTATGGTTAAACGCGCGCGTTCAAGCCAGATTTAAATTATGGTTTAATTCAACAATTTGAACTCAATCAAATTTAATTTGATTCTATATCCGATTCCGAATTTGACTCTAGCTGTGATCGCAGCAAAGTGTATTGGATGAATCTGTTCGGGTTGTATACTATTATTACAATAAAATGTAGTTCCTCATATACACGGCAGATTTGGAATGATTGGTAATTTGGATCTGAGAAAATCTCTAACAGATCAAATAAAATTCTTTCCGGAGCAAACATTTAATAGAACTTATCGACAATTTGAAAGGTAAAAATCACGTTATTCAATGGTTGAATATTTGAAAGCAGAAATACCTTTTTCTGGCGTTTTGAACGCGCGCTCCTATATTTATAAACTTGAATGCGATGACGTAGAAGGGTTCGCACTTGAAATGTCGTCACTAATAGCCAATCACAATTTGGGTTTTACATCGATGTCGACATCGTGCACCAATCAGCATGTGGGTGACTCCATCCTTGACGTCATAAAATTGGGCGTAGATCGGTCTATGCTGATTCATGGACCACATCCTGTGATTCAACCCTACTCCCTTGCTATCGCGGAATTTTGGCGCCTATTTGTCGTAGCTTAATCTTTAACGGAAACTCTCAATTACTATGACTAATTTCTACCGTACTTTTACCTATTAGATAGAGAGAGAAAGAGAATGCTTTCCATTATTGTACCATTTCCTGAAAATTATGACTAATTGGTTTCCCCAATCCATTACTCAATTGCATTTCTAGGACCAATGATATAAATCAATAAGTTCCCATCATACTATGATAATATAATGAATTCTAATCAATCTCAATATTCATTGAGACATTTTTCTACATGAGTCGCTCCTCTCCATTTATATTCGAATTTAGTTTCATTCTTGCTCTTAAAGATGGCGTCGCTGGACTTGCGAAAAGTCACACGACTTCACATATCGCCCGCCATCTTGTACTGCGATCGAGAAGATGTTGGCGTGGGATGGTAAGGCTATGATTGGTTGTGGATCATTTACTCAGGATGCGTTACTTAACTCCAAAGAAACCTCTGATGCCTCTATCAAGCCTTGGCTTCCATGGTATTATTGTTGCGATAAGTTCTTCGTGACGTCACGCCTCGATGACATGGTGCTGAAGGATCAGTGGGGATGGCGGCCAGATACGGTGCTAATTTTACGGGGTGTTCGTGGCCCGCCATTTTGGATTGAAGCCGGTTACCATGGGGACGTGGTACGCTCGGAATATGGTTAGTGATAGGTACTTTATCCAGGGTTCGACGATCCCTCTCTGTCTACCATGGTGTTGTTGTAGAACTCGATTTGACAGGTGGGGGTAGATTTACATGGAAGCATACAAATATCGCAAGGTGAATGATTAAGAAATGTATCCCAAATTGGACAATAATTATTTAAATTAATAACAGAGATATAATAATAGTAACTTTAGGTTTGATTTAAAGAAACCGTTTATTGACTTTATTATTCACTTCATATTTTGATTATCAAGGTATCTCCTACTATGAATATAATATAATTTGTCATTTTCATTCTGAATGTGAAACAGTCATACAAATTAATTACGAACAACCTATTTGAATTACAGTTGAAAGTATAATTTTTAATCGACAGAAAAATTAAATGTATCTCAATTGAAATATAACTTATATTGAATAATAATTAGTTTAAATCAATAATAGAGTTAATATGTGTAATTTCAATTCCTATTCTATGATACTATACAATTTCAATTATTGAACTCAAATTTTTACACAAAAATACGAAATTTCAACAAATTACATGAATTTTGTAATAAAAATGACGAGTTTGTAAATCACAAATAAAATGATTAATTTTTTAATTAATTAATTATCAAGCAGGAAGAAAAGGTATTTTCAAGGATATAGTTTAATTTATAAGAAAATTAAGTAATTTTCAACAAAGTATTTCAACTTTCGACATTTTTTTTCCACTGATTGGTGAAATGTAAATATCTCACAAGGGCAAGCTTGACGTATATGATCTATATGATAACGACTATAGGATCTATTATGTAATACAGTGAAGGTGTTTGCACAAGAAAATCCGTTGCGGTGAACTGGAGACGTCTCATGGTGGACTCCCATGGCAGATGAAAGCAGTGGATAAAAGCAGAAACTCATGACATTGACCGAGGCGGATAGATCTATTTGTCTCTTTACCTCTCATGAGTTTCTGCTTTCATCTGCCGTGGGAGTCCACCATCACGCACGTGCTGCTGCGGTTCTAGCTGTGACGCACACAAGTACGTCGCTACTTACACTGCTTCGCAACGCACTAATGTTCATGGTGCAAAGCAATGTTTATCATAAAGCATTAGTAAAGTGTGCATCAATCCTTTTACGGCGCACTGCAACGAATTTTGTTGTGCGAACACCTTAAATAGGACTCATCGGATCGGGTTTACATTTCCGTTGCGTGGCGTCTGCCACGACCCTGTGCGCGTGCGTCTATCTATGATGGATAGCCGAGAAGCTTACGAGTGGGGACTTCTTCCCTATACGATTTCATATATGATAAAGTACCATCATAATCATTAGTTACTCCGTTGATAAAATTTATCATTAATAAACTAATCAGTTTTCCCTCTACGTGGAAAAAATGAAGATCGTTTATACCCTGGGCCTCACTTTGGCTATCATCCTAATTTTAATTGGTGAATATAAGAGTATACCAATATCTATAATCAGACAAATATTGTTAGGCTTTCTGCAAATAAGATTTTGTATCAAGTGTTCCGCATTCATTTCAATTGTTATTTTTATCCAAACTCCTACTTGAGCTGGTACGCAATGATTAGGAATTTAATCTAATTTTTTTTCAGGGGAATGCAATATTTGTGTCCTATAAAAAATAGTACCCAAAAAGCTTTCCCATTGATCCGTCTGATAATTTCTTATTAACATTTTTTTTCAGTGTTCACTATCGACTGAAAATAGAAAAAGTAATGCGATTGCTTTATTATTACTCGCTTGTTCATGCTGAATGTCTTATCTAGGCGACTGCGTCAACAGAACGGTTACGCAATTGCATACATTGAAAATCTGTTATTTAAACATGAATCTGCAACCTCATATGAGGAGCTTACTTTCAAAAGGGCATATATCCACTTATGGTCTTTGTTGGGAAATCGAGAAGAACGTTTTACAGAATTCATAAAAGAATTGGGTTTTCTGGGTTCCTACATTGTTTTGGTCCTAGGCCACGTACCCAATTACCAGAAGTTTGCAATCTCATTATCTCGTTATCTCATTATCCAGAGACTGGATGCATGCTCTTTTTTTGCTGACCTTCGAAATTCTCCCAACGATGGTGCAGTGTTTCTACATTAGCCGGGGCGGCTTCATCTCCTTCATTCATGCCCTCCCTTCGGTTCAATTCCAAGTTCCCAGCCAAGTTGTCTTTGTTATGTCTATCCAGTTTTAGTGTCCCAATAAAAAGTCGCCAAGGGATTTGCGAAATTCCATCATAACAAAAATATAATCCTCCCTTTTTATGTTGCAGAGATAAGTTCACAGTTTGATTGTCTACCTAATGGCGAACCTATTCTCTATGTTCCTCGCGGCGGATCCTCATCTTCTCCTGATAGAAAAGAGTTAACTGAGAGACCTCTTCATCCTGCCGAGCCTCCTCTTCATGCTAGGTCAAGGTCTCCTTCTTCCAGATGTAATCCTCCTTCCAGCTCTATAGCTTCACCTATAAGGCTTCCTTCTCCTGATGGAAATGGTTGTGGAATAGAACATCTGAGATTTATTCGGCTCATACCTTTTGCGAACATGCAACGGATATTTGAACTTCGAAGATACACCTTTCCTGCCGATAAAGGAATTCGGATCAGCATGAGGAAAAATATCTATGGGCCTGTAACGGACCTAGAACAAATTGTATTATCGACATCCGATGGTGACATCTTTGCAATATTAGAGAGTTATAATGCTCTTGGTGGAATATATAAATATCATAATCGCACTAATAGACGGGCAAAAATAAACATGGAAAGCGGCAAGGTTACCCCATTGACCCGAAAAGAAGTTGAGGAAATTTTAATAGGTGCCCATCGCCTAATCATGAAAAATTATAGCGTATTGCGCATTCCTGAATACCATTATTTCAATTAAGCAAATGTTAAACTAGAATTTAATATCGTTTGTGATTCAAAGTCAGATCAAAATCTTACATGTAACTGATTATCACATTAAAAAGTTATTGTTTTATAGTTTTCGGGGCTTGAATCTTTCGTCCATTAAAATTACTGATTTGCAGCTTTCAGTAATTCAGGAAAAATGTTCCTACGTACCGTCAACCATAGTTGTCCCAGGTGGAAAAGTTACATATACTTTGTATAAAGTGCCTGCTAAAATAAATATGGAATCTTCTAAAAAGCACCTTGCTTTGTTGATCTTTTTTGGCTAAAGTTATAACTGCTTATTTAAAAATGATTTTCTCTCAGTAGGGAACTCTACTATTTCATCAACTTTTCTTTGTTGGCTAGATTAAACTATTTTTCATTTGAAATTAAATTAATTTTTGGTTGAAATGTCAACTATTACATTTTTTGCTGAGGATTCATCTTTTTTGGTCAAATTTGATTCTTTTTGTTCTAAAATTAAAACCTTTTTTCAAGTTGAAATATCAACAATTAAATTTTTCGTTGACTGACTAATGAAACGTAAATATCTCAGAAATACACGCTTGAGGTATGTATATGATGTATGAGATAACGACTAGATGATACATTGTATAATGTATAATAAAACAGGAGAATAATCGTTAGTTACGTAGTTAACAAAATTCTTCGTCAATAAATTAATCAGTTTTTCTACTGCGTGGAAAAATGAAGATCGTTAATACTCTGGTCTTTCCCTTGGCTATTGTCCTTAATTCTTTCGGTAAATATAATAGTATAATAATAATATATGTGTAATTTTTACAATATTTTAAAGATTTCCGAAAATAGAAAAATTTCCCGACGTGAAAAAATGTTCATTCTTGCTTTGGCGTAGTGTTCACAAGAGACCTATAAAAATGTATAACTACTATGGTCTGTAATGAATCTCAACTCCTTAGAAGGATCGATTGCAACAGACCTGAAGCTCGCTAATATTTTAGTAGGAGTCATATCCCGTAGCAAATTTTTTCCTTGTACGTGATGCCACGTAATTAAAAATAGTCTTTACGAACGTGGACTTCGCAGAACAGTAGTAAATTCATTAAAAAATGATTTGGATTGACACAAATCTGGAGCTGTGAAAATGAATGCGAAAAACGATGAGAATTGTATACATCCTACAATTGTGAGCAGCGATGTAGATAAAGCATTCCTTGAAATCATCGTTCCACCTGAATTGCATATGTTGTTGGGCACAGTGAATACCTTATTCGCACACATGTTAGTTGAATTTGAAAAGGACGCAATACAATAATAATAAAACAATACAAAAACTAATATTCTTTGATTCAAATATTCATAATATTCCTCAAATTCTTTTTAATACTTTGTAGTTTTAAATTATACATATCTTTTTGAGGGTATTTTTTAGGATAATATAAATTAGACGCAGATCTGTTATCTAAACATGAATATGAAGTCTTATCTTTCAGTCAACATTGATACGGAGGTTTATCACTCACCTCTCATCATACCGAAATATAAAATCTTTGTCGAAATTTCAATGCCAAAATGTAATTACAATGTAAAAATGAGTCCTAAAAAAAATTCCAAAATTTTGAAAATCTTTCATGAGGGTCAATTCAAAATTCCAAAAATAAACCATTTTTGTAGTTTTCAATTAATATTTTCAATGTGTGATATTAAACGAAGAGTAGATATGCGAAGCATCCTGTGATCCTTGAAGTTCAAAATATCGAATAAATCCAGGATGGGCATAATTTAGAAATAAAAAAATAGCTAATTCCTGCAGCTTTTGATTATTCTTCCTTCCGTGTTGCTTAAGTATTTTAGCATGACGTCACGGTCATGATATGGTAGGGGAAAATGTCAGGAAAATTAGCATAGTTGGTACATTTTCACATGTTTCATCCGGCTCATCACAGGAATGCTCATTGAAATTGTCTTTTGTTAGAAAGGTAAGAACTATTCGGTTTTAGAAGTTTTTATCATCTTTTACGCAAAAACAATGTAGGGAACAAAAACTCCAACCATCCCTCGTGAAAAGAAAGACCAATTTAAGATCACATTAAGACCAGTTTCGAACCACGTTTGGTCTTTTTCTGGTCTTTCACCTTTCAGCCTATACCTGCATCGATTTTAGGGCTTTGAAATAGACACCACTCTCTCTCTTAAATAAGGATAGCTGTCTGTATCAACATACTAGCCATACCTAAAAGTCCCAAGGAACCTGGGATGATTTATTATTATTTACGAGATCTAGAGGCTTCAAAGAGTTGCCGTTATATTTATGGAACTCTGTCCCTCCCTCCATCTCGTCATCTCTTTCTGTTGAAACTTAAAAGAAAAAGCGCCCCCTTTACAATCTATGACTCGTGATGAGCCTAATAATGATGGGATAGGGGAGGTTCAAACTGCCGGGACAAGAATATACCTGCCTATACTGTGATCTTAAGTTGGTATTTTTTTTCACGAAGGATGTAGCCTCCTTTGGGTTCCGAAAAAACTTGATCTTGCTATCTTTTTTACAAATAAGCTTAATATTGCTGGTCATGCTTTCAAGAAGTTACCCAGGACAAACCTCCCGGATGTCATCGTTCTTGCCGCACAATGTCTTTACAAGGGGCTCACAAAATAGCAACGTATTAAAAATGTAATCTTCTTTTTTTTTTGCAGATTTAAGTTCGGAGTTCGAATGTCTACCTAATGGCGATCCTGTTCCGTTTGTTCCTCGTGGCAGAACTTCATCTTCTCCTGAAAGAGTAAATTCACCTGAGAAGTCTCTTCCTCCTGCAGAGCCTCCTGTTCGTGCCAGGTCTAGGTCCCCTTCTGCCGGGCCTTCTTTCAGCTCCACAGTTTCACCTATAAGGCTTCCTTCTACTGACGGAACGGGGTGTGGAATAGAAAATCTAAGACTCATTCGGCTTATCCCATTCAAGAATTCACAACGGATATTCGAACTGCGAAGATACACTTTTCCTCCCGATAAATCAATTTATATGGGAGTAAGATATAATACCTATGAGCCTATACCAAACCAAGGACAAATTGTATTATCAACATCCGGTGAAGTTTTTGCAATACTGAAGACTTTTAATATTTTCGCTGGAATGTACTCATATTTTAATCACGCTTATAGACGGGTGAAAATAAACATGAATAGCGGCACGGTTACCCCATTGACCCGAGAGGAAGTAAATGAGGCTGTAGTAGGAGCCCGCCGCACAATCATGTATCATTATAGAGTACGGAATGTAAATTCTTGTGTGAACGAGATTCCATTACAGAATATTCCACCACCTTTGTGAAAGCCGACAATGGCGGATAGAAAACAAAAGTCAAAAATGAAAATACAACAATACACAACAAAGCAACAGAATTCCGTGTGAGTGTGGTGCCGCGCGTAGTGAGTACCGCCTTCGCTGGGACGCCGTCAAGCTCTCTGACTCAAACTGGCTCTCCTCCATGATGTTGCCACAAAGCTCAAACAATCAGCTACATCAAACTACAGTTCCAGCAATTATTATTTTTTCACTGTCAATATTTAAAATCAATTGTTATTATTTCTTTAAATTTAGAAGTGTTTGCCAAGCATAACAACTTTATAACTTTTTGGAATTTTTCTCATGAATTATTTTTATTGGATAAGGATAAGGTTTGAAATTAGTAGTTCTTGCAGATATTATGCAATTGGTTGCATAATTCAAATACGCAAAGTCGTTCTTTTTCGACGGCCCCCAAAAATCACCCCTAGAACTTTTAACAAAAAAATTCCAAAGTGTGTCCATGTAAAACAAACAATAAATTAAAAAATAAGAATAGTCACACGAATCGCCTTCCGAGAATTTCAGATTATGATTCCAACCCCATCATGATATTCAGAAGAATCCCAAAAATCCACCTCTAGTACTTTTAACGAAACAGTTTCGGAATGCAAACCATGTAAAGCAGCTAATAAAATTTAAATTTAAAACAGTATCATGAGTCGCCTTCAGAGAACACCAAGTTACGTTTCCAAACTTACAGTAATATTAAGAAGCTTAAAAATAATTAGCCCTTTTACTTTCAGAAAAACAGTTTTATAGTTTCTCTGCGTAAAATAGTCAATGAGTTTTTAAAATGAAAGCAATCACACGAGTCGCCTTTAGAAAACTCCGAGCTTTGTTCCCAACTGCATAATAATATTAACCATCCCCCAACACGAATCAGGTGGCGTACACCCACTACCGGAGTGTATGCTAATTTTATTTCAAGTTTTCAAGTACCTATTAAGGTGAGTATTCTTACACTGGTCTTTCTCACTATTTTCTATATTTTCATTAATTTGCGAATACGTAAGAGGAAGTGACTATGGGCATTATAGAGATTTATTCATAAACATTTATTTCTCATCTAAGTAAGTATTTTGGCACTGCTATTTTCTACCACTTTCATTTCTAATTGAAACACTGATACTATACTCAGACTGGCTTAGCTAGTCTAGGCTCAAAAACATATTCTATCGCTGAGAGATTCTGTGACTGGCAATGTAAAACCTGCCAGCTCGATGTGAAACGCCTAGATGTAAAACGTCTAGAGAACTTTTCAGTTCTTTCCATCAGCCAGACCTGTGAATGATGCTGATCTTTCAAATTCTATAGCTTCTACGTCGGAAAATCCACTTTTGGATCAACAGTATCTAGAAGCATTGGTATTTATAACGCTGACGAATTAGAAGGGATGGATGCAAAATTGAATGAAGGTTTGAGAGACAAGGATGATGGAGCTGATGAGGAGAATGAACATTTACATTTCCAAAAGTGACGCCCTATACTTTCGTTTCCTTTATTCGATTATTCGATTTCCTGAATGAAATTCCTTTACCTCTAATGTCAAACTGTTGGCGAAAGTTGATGTCGAATCAGATTCGTAATTACTTCTACCTGTACGTCGTACATACCTACTTACTGAAATTCACATATAACTATGTTTTCAACGCACGTATAAGATCCACTTGTATTGAATTTATTCTTCTTCTTCTTAAGGGGGCAGGAATAATGAGTATAACCGTAGCAAGAAAATGAAGAGCTGGCAATCATGATATGTTGCCAAGCTTTCTTCCTCACGTGAAGTTAAGCATTTGCTGTTGCCCATTCTAGTCGCAATTTTTCAATATGAAAAACTGAATTTCTGCTTTAAAATGATGATTTCTGTCCATGCTGATTATCGAAAACAAAAAGAGAGCTATTGGTTCCTCCTGCAGGAAGGTTTTTACAAGATTAAGACTCTTTGGGATGGAGTGATCTATGAAGCGGACATTCTCATAGAAAGTTAGGATTAAATTAGGTAGTGATTTTATGTGACACGAAAATTCCGTCTTGTTGTGTACATTTGAAATCATTTATTTTCGTGCATGGTTTGTACCATCTTATTGAAAGCTATCATTCATCAAAATTGTTTAGGTATTAAAGTGCTTAGAAGAGGTTTGTTTGCATTAAACGGTAAACTGGAAGCAGTTGAGAAGGCACAACCTAAGTGATCATACATTCCCGGTACATGCAAATTTCACTAGCACACGCTTACACTCAAATGATGCAAACTCTTTGCAAATTAATGTAGAAGCTCCCATTTTTAACTTTTCTGACGATTCTGAAAGCAATGTGTCAGCACCATCGGCGCATGATGGTACAAGTACTGCAAAAGAAAAAGATTTGAAACTGTAGTTCTTGCTAAAGCTACTATAATTGTTTGCAAGTCATATGCAAATCCTTCCCTACCCAGGAATCATGTTCAGTGTATCACTGATGACACCAGATGTTTACCGCGAGACGTTTCTTCCATACTGGCTCCATCTTTGATTGAAATTTGCAACAGTACTGATAGTTATGAACAGAAGAAAGAAAAAGTCTATTCGATGTTAGAAGCAATGGTCAATCCTTTTGAGAATAGGCTTTCAACATAGTAGCGTTGCTGGAAAATATATACCAATTAAAAAGTCCTTATCAAAATTTCTCTGACTACAGGTGTTTTAGATCAAGTCAAATCACACCATACCCAGCTCGAAAGAAACATAGAGTAATATAGATTTCCATACAGGGAAAACTCTGAGAACAGAAGCTCCAAAATTATACAGGAAAGTTCGTTATTTCCACATTTTCATATTTCGATGATTTTCAAAAGTTAATTGAGAACCTGAATTCCTTTCAAACTGAGAGAATAGCATTAAACGTTTATGGCAGGTGTGAAAAAGTTTACTTCTGTATTGGACTGCTTTTAGCTGACAACTTCGGCGTTTATAATGTAATGGGTTTTGCAGGTGGTTTCAAAAGTTATTAACATTGTCACTTTTACAACTTTCGTTAAGAAATTTTGCAGCTAAAGTTGAAAGAAAAAATAGGGGTTGTAAGAAAAGTATGTGATGATCGTGAGGATGTTGCGCATGAACTACAACTTAGTTAGCTAGTCTAACCATCAAAATGTTGACCATATTGGAAGTCTGGTAACTTATACCACATGTCTTATAATTTCAATTGGACAGAGTTTAACTAGACTGTCTGGCGTTTTCTGTCTAATCAGGCTAACCATGATTCTTGTTACCCAACTAGATCTTTTTCTCCGTGCAAGTTTTTGAAGACACTGATGATTAATTTCTGCATGAGAAATTTTAGCAGAAGTACATACTTTTGAGTTTGTTTCAATGCATATGACCTCTACCACTGGCCAAAATCGAATCGTGTGTTTTATCATGTGTCCTCTTTATTACTGCTGTAATAGAACTTTATTATCAAAAGCCGCTCAACATTTTTTCTCTTATAGCATTAGGAGAATGTAATCATTAGTCTAGTGAAAATTTATTCATCAAGATCCAGATCTTTCAATTTGTTCCAGTGATCTTGGCCATGTTTTGAAATATGAATCAAATACGAAATCTATTTTCCTTAAGTTGATCAATCTCTGTAATCTACATGCAGGTAATTTAGGAATTACGATTCCTATAGTAGCAGACGACAATTTAGTTACAAATTTTCTCTGAAGCGGTGCTCTCATCTGGAAATAACTAAAAACCCCGAGAACAGACGATCGCGAACTGGCGCCAGGTTAAATACTTGTCATTCAGTTTCCGTGCAGTACTACGTATTCAAAACAAAGCACGTTCGGAATTCGGTAATTAATCGAACTTGACACGGGTGCCAACATCTTTTGAGGTTGAGGATGAAAAGAAATAACGCACATGCACTCGCGTGGGCCCAGTACAATTAAACTGATTGAAGCGAATTGAGAATAATTTTCCAAGAGCTCCCGTGAATCTTGCTTTGTGGCAATCTCGAATTGGAGCAGGTTATGCATCATGTGAATTTGTCAAAAGTAATATAGTTTTCAAATATCCTATTCGCTCGAATACGGCGAAAATTTTGAGGCGATCCAATTAATTTGAATGCGTCAGCACGAATTAATTTTAGTGACTGACAATTCATTTTAATTCTCGAAGTTTTTAGTCAAGCTCCAATTCACCTGAATTCGACAGCGTGAATATAGGCCTTTTCAATTGAATTCTTAAGGTATATCCAACGTGCTGGGCGTAAACGATCCATTGTAAATATATAGTCATGAGTCCCATAGCCGGAATCGAATGCAATTTCAATCCGTTTCAATTAGTGGTCAAGATCATTTCGGAAAAATTAATAAAAATGCATGCCTCGAGACTCACACCAGTGATTCCAAGTGTATAAGTGCAGAGAGCGATCCCTGAGCTACGGGACTCACTGACATTTATTCACAACGGAGTCTTCATGGCCAGCGTGTTGGTTGTAGCTTGAGAATTCGATTGCCTAGGCCAGCCTTTAACTCGTGCTGACACATTCACATGAATTAGGTCCAATAAAAAATGTTCACCGAATTTGGGCGAGTAGCAGATTTGAATATTCAATTACTCATTTCCGAATTTACAAGAATTCACGACCTGCTTCAATTCGAGATTGTCACAAAGCGAGATTCACGGAGGCTTTAGTGAATTCACCTCAATTCGCCTCAATCAGTTTCTTTTTTACTGGGGCGTTCTTTCTTTTGCTTCGATAGCTGATCGAAGCAAAAGACGCAAGAACGCTCAAGTATAGTTATGCCAGTCACAATTCTCTAATATCAAAGAACTGTCAAAAAGTTAAATATCGCATCAACTAATACCGAAAAAGACTTTTTGAAGCATTTCAGATTTAGCTTTTCTGTGGAAAACAGCGAGTTTTCAAGGAACGTAGAACGGACTGCAACGTCAAAATTTTCGTCCGCTAGATAGGCAGCAACGCTTCGGTTTTCGAAGTTTCCCATATATTTGACCCTTTTTCAAAAAACAATGTAGGAAGCAAAACTACTTTCATGTCACCTGTCTTGCCCCACAATACCTCCGCAAAGGGTACCCGAAATACCAACATAAGAAAAATGTAATCATCTCTTCCTTGTTGCAGAGTTAAGTTCACAGTTCGATTGTCTACCTAATGGCGAACTTATTCCCTTCGCTCCTCGTGGCAGATCTTCAACTTCTCCTGAAAAACATTTTTCACCAGAGGAGGCTCGACAAGCCTGCTCATCGTGCCAGGTCTCCTCCTGGCGGGTATAATCCTGCTTTCAGGTTCGTAGCTCTACCTACGAGGCTTCCTTCTTCTGCCGGAAATGGAGGTGGAATAGAATATCTGAAATTTATTCGGCTGATTCCATGTTTCTCATCCAAATATTCAGTCTGCTGAATAATAGTGTGGTAAGCCAACCACTGACTTCGTAATCTTCCGGAACTTCCCTGAGCTTAATTCTATCCACCATATGGAATGCTTTTTCTAGTTCAACAAATGAACTGAAAACATTTTTGTTTACTCACAAGATTTTCTCAGTGATCTGTCTTAAGCTTAATATTTGATAATAGTTTCTCAAAGTGTCTTTTATCCCGTCCGTAATATAAACCGTCTCACCCTTGCTATTCCCAATGCCGACTAACTCTATACTACGACTTCCTTTCATAGCGAGCTTGCCCAATTTCCAAAATAATGCCTTACATCATTCGAATTCGATTTGCACTTTCTTCCACTTCGATTTTTACCCTTACTTTCTTTAACTAGTTTTTTCACTTATCTGTTTTTGTATCTATAATAATTTTTTAGTGCAATTCTTGCGTCATCTTTTTTCAGATAAAATGAGAACTATTATATTTTTCGTCGAGAATTAATTGTTCATTGTAAACTAGTCTGTCTTCCGAAAAATTCGTCTTTACAGCTTGAAAATTGAAATTTAAATGTTTAGGAATTCGACAACTAGTTTGAAGCTTCAACTATTTTGTTGAAAGTTCGTCCCATTCCCTTAAAAGTTCTACTATTTGATTGCAAATTGCATCCCATTGGAAAAAAACTCTCTTTTATCGTAGACAAGTTCTTGATTGAAAAGTCAACTGTTTTCTAAAGAATTCGACTTTTTAGCTTGAAAACTCTAATCTATCGTTCAAAATTCATCTCTGATGGTAGTAAATTAATTTTGTTTAGTTAAAAATTCATATATTTCGTAGAAAATGAAATATATTGTGACTTGAAATCTTAAGCATTTCCTCTTGAACTCAAAATAGTACCCATCCCTTAATTTTATTAAAAATAATTTTGTCCCCTATTTTCGTGAAAAATCACCCTATTTTCTCTATTTTCAGAGCACTGTGGCCTGTAAAATTATTATGTTTGTATGTTTTGTGTTTTATTTTACGTGTTTATAAAATTAAATCGAAAAACAAATTTTGACCATTTTTTTGGATCCAGTAACTTTTTTCTTCAGTTGGAACAAAATATCTGAAATTTATTCGGCTGATTCCATGTTTTTCATCCTAATATTCAGTCTGCTGAAGATGCTTTCCAAGCAATCGTAACGTATATATATATATATATATATATATATATATATATATAAATTGTGATATCAGTTTTGAATAAATTAGAAAGTACATTTTTTCCTTATTACTGAGTAATGAAATGCAAACATCTCAGAAGGCCACGCTTGACGTAATAGATGTATAAGATAACGACTAGATGATATATTGTGTCATCCTTAATGAAGCACCGGAATAAACATTAGTTGAAATATTTAAAAAAATTCTTCATTCAAAAATAAATCAGTATGTCCTTTACCTGATAAAAATGATGATTGTTTATTCCCTGGTCTTCAATTTGGCTATCAGCCTTAATTCTATTGGTGAATATAATAATATAATTTAAAAAATATCTTCTATCTATTCTATTCTATTCTATTCTATACCAATTTCTATTTTTTGCTAAATTCTATTTAAGTTTTTCCGAAATGATGACGGAATCAATCTCAGTTTATTCCGGGGGAATAGAGAATTTGTATATTATAGAAAAAATGAATTCAAAATTTTCCCTATTCATCTGCCTGCTAATTGAGGATGCACATTTTCCCAAGTGTTCACCATAGACTAGGAATCGAAAAAGCACTGAGATTCTTTCATTAATACTCTCTCGCTCATTTCGAAAGCTTTGTTTTCACTCAGAGGAAAAGTTGTCTTGAAACAAGAGCATCGTCCTTTTGCCTGTTTTGTTTTGAACGAACTGTACATCTTCCTTATACAAACAGAATTATTTTGCTAAAAGAAAGATAAGATGAAGTTTGTCGTGAATTGATAATGTTTGCTGCAAAAAGATTCTTTTTAAGACGAATGAAAATCCTCTAAACCTTAAATTAGGAGGAAATTTCATTTGTGTCAAAACGCATCCTTTTGACCCAGCTGAAAATGCCTGTGCAAGAACCTCGCATGATCCTGCACGCAGGTTAGTACGTAGAACCTAATATTAGATTTTTTAAACATCATTGGAAACGTCCCAGCTAGTTGAAAATTCCTGAACAGGAACCTCGGAGGATCCTGGACATATTTCTCTACACGAACCTCGGAGGATCCTAGAAATGCTCCTAGAGAAGAACCTCGGAGGACCCTGGACATGTTGCTAGACACAAACCTCAGAGGATCTTGGACATGTTTTTGGACAAGTTCATACACACCAACTTGCACAGGTAATCTTGACTGTTCCTTTACAGGAATTTGGCGAACAAAACTGTGCATGATCCTGCAGTGGAACCTGTACAGACAAAGGAACCTTTGAATGATCAAGTATAGGTTCCTGTATAGGTTCCTTTCCATGAGGTTCGTGTCCAGCAATATGTTCAGGATCCTCCGAGGTTCTTGTTTAGGAAAATTTCCAGGATCTTCTGAAGTTCATGTCGAGGAAAATGTACAGGATGCTCCAAGGTTCCTGTAAAATTCAAAATTTTTACCAGGAAGATTTTCCAGGAACCTTTCCAAATAATGGTACCATAAAGGCAATGGATAGGAGCACGAAAAATTCTTTTGACGCCTGAATCCTAATCAATTTAGATGTAGCTTATCTGTGGGTAGGAACAAGCTTTCGCAGATTCGAGATGGGACTACAGGATTAAGGGAATTTCATTCCCTAAATATTTTGTCGAAGAAAGGGAAAAATATGTTATGAACGTCATAAACCGAACAAGCACACGAGTGCGCGTCAAAACTTTCGTTTGTTAGGAAAGCAGCAACTGTCCGGTTTTTAAGTTTCTTAAATCCTTTTCAAGCTTCTCAAGCTTTCAACAAGTTACCCAGGGCAAACATCCCTCATGTCATCTGTCCTATTCCACAGTATTTCCGCAAATCGTTCAGAAATTACCAACATAAGAAAAATTTAATACTCTCTTTCTTGTTGCAGATTTAAGTTTACAGTTTGATCATGTGCCTAATGGCAGCCTTGTTTCCTTTGCTCCTCGTGGCAGATCTTCATCTCCGCCTGACGTACATCATTCACCTGAGAAGTCTCTTCCTCCTGCCGAACCTACTCTTCGTGTAAGGTCTAGGTCTCCTCCTGCCAGGCCTTCTTCTAGCTTCATAGTTCCACCTATAAGGCTTCCTTCTCCTGACGGGCATGGATGTGGAATAGAATATCTGACACTCATTCGGCTGATTCCCTTGAACAATTTTCGACGGACGTTCGAACTTCGAAGATACACATTTCCTACCGATAAAAGAATAAAAATAAAAAAAGGATATAATAACTTTGAGCCTTTGCGAATCCAAGAACAAATTGTACTATCAACATCCGATGGCAACGCGTTTGCAATATTGGAGACTTTTGATGTTCTAGGTGGAATATATGCATATTTTAATCACTGCAATAGACGGGCGAAAGTAGACATGAATAGCGGCGTGATTACCCAAATGACCCCAGAAGAAGTCAATGACAGTATAGTAGGTGCCCGCCGCACAATCATGGGAAATTATAAAGTACAGCGTGTAAATCATGTGTAAAACACATTCCTCTAGTAGGTTATTTCATAATCACTACCTGTTCCGAAAATATTAACTTATCGTCTGCTATCGTTAATACTGGGTATTTCAAATACCTTGTTGTCCTTATAAAAAACATTATTAAAGAATTTTAAGAATAATGTATGAAAGAATATCAGTTGTTGGATTTATTCTCGGAAAAGCGAAAGATTCTTCTTTCACTTATGCGCTATTTTGAAGTATTGGGAAATTAAGTCATCCTAAAAAAATCAAAGAAAAGCTATTTGGTCATGTACAGTTTCCTTCGCCAAATTCCTGCACAGAAACCGTCAACCTGTACAGGTTCATGTAGAGGTTCGTGTAAAGAAAAATGTGCAGTATCCTCTGAGGTTCCTGTACAGGAGTTTTCAGCTGGGTCTGACAATAACAAGAAAAAATTGTGGATGGTACTTGGTACTATCTAGAAGATCAAGCTGACCATCAAAATTTGGACACTTCAAATTTGAGTTTCCATTTTTCTCTATGTACTTTGTTGTGCATTATTGGTATTGGTTGGAGAGTCAACTATTTGGTTGAAATTCGTGTTTATTCTAAAATTCAACTCACTGATTGAAAACGTATATTCGACATTTTGGATTGATTTTTTTTTTCTTGAATGGAAAATCTTTGTTTTTTTTTTAAATTTGAAATTAAATTTTTCTCTTGTTTATTATAAATAAATTATTTCTTTGATTCGAAGCATGGCCAGTCATTTTTTCAGTGTTTTTTCATTGAGGGATTCCGTCACTGGCTATAACAATACATATACATTCTCACATTAGTTTTAAATGACTTAATAACTACTTTTTTCCGTCTTACTGACAAATGAAATGCAAATATCTCAGAATGATAAGGTTGACGTCTATGATCTATGTGACAACGGCTAGATGATACATTGTGCAATTTTTAATGAAGCGCCAGAATAAACCTTAGTTACACTATTAAAGAAATCTTTCATTAATAAATGAATCAGTTTTTTCACTACTTCAACAAAATGATGATCGTTTATACACTGGTCTTCAACTTGGCTATCATCCTGAATTCTATTGGTGAATATAATTGTACAATAATAGATATATAAATCAAGAACTATTTTCAAGTTCTCCACAAACAACAGTTTGTCCGACGTATCCCACTTGCTATCCTAATTTGCATTTTTTCCAAACTCTATTTGAGCTTTTCTCGCCCCACTTTGTATGTTATGAGAAGGATTTAACAAGTTTCCCTATTGATCTGTCTGAGTAACTGTCTGTCCGTCTGGGTAACTCGAGCAAACTTCCCTCATGATATCGGTCTTGCCCCACAATATTTCCACAAAGATCTGACGAAATACCAACATCGGAAAAATGCAATCCTCTCTTTCTTGTTGCAGAGTTAAGTTCACAGTTCGAATGTCTGCCCAATGGTGAACCTATTCCCTTCGTTCCTCGTGGCAAACCTTCATCTTCTCCAGACAGAAATAATTTTTCTGATAGAAATGTTCCTTTTGCCGAGGCTCCTCTTCGTGCCAGGTCCAGGTCTCCGTCTGCCAGGTATAATCCTCCTTCTAGCTCCATAGCTCCACCTATAAGGCTTCCTTCTCCTGATGAGCCTACTCTTCGTGCCAGGTCTAGATCTCCTCCTGTCAGGCCTTCTTCTAGCACAATAGTTCCACCTAAACGGCTTCCTTCTCCTAACGGTAAAGGATGTGGATTAGAATATCTGAAATTCATTCGGCTGATTCCCTTGAACAATTTGCAACGGACATTCGAACTTCGGAGATATATTTTTCCTGCTGATAAAGCAATTAAAATTAAAATAGGATATAATAACCATGTGCATATTGGAACCCAAGAACAAATTGTACTATCATCATCCGATGGTGACGCCTTTGCAATACTGGAGACTTATAATGTTTTTGCTGGAATGTATGCCTATTATAAGCGCTGCTATAGACGGGCGAAAATAAACATGAATAGCGGCACGGTTACCCAAATGACTCTGAAGGAAGTTAGTGCTGCTGTAATAGGTACCCGCCGCACAATCATGCATAATTATAGAGTACGGCATATAAACCCCATCGTTTGAACAACATTCTTATATATCATTATGTCGAATAAGAAACTTTAAAACTAAAAATTAATATGGTTCGTGATCTGAATTTGGATCGAAGTCTCACATGTAACTGGTAATTATAATAAAGTCATTGTGCATTATCACCACACACTTCAGTTGCGTTTGTATATCCTATTCTGAAAATCTATTTGCACTTCCGGTTTCTGTAAATTCTCAACCTTGTCTCGCGTCTGTTTGTCTTTTTGGCTTTCTTTCTTCTGCAGTCTAGACTTAAGATCATTTCAGAGAAAAAGGGGCGTTGTTTTCATAATTGTCTGCCCTTAAGATCACCCATTCCTCTAGCATTCCAGACATCCAATATCCATTCAGCACCTTAAACTTTACCTTTATATTTACTGGATGCATGCCTTTTGAAAATCAAAGTTGCAATCCATTCCGAGGCTATTCTATTGTTTATATTATTAATTGTTTAAAGTATAAGCCCAATTGAAATGTAACTCCTATCAATCTTTGAACAATGAAGAGGGAGTGTAGGGACAGATTCATAACCAGAAGAGTCATGGTTGGTTTGTGTTGTATATTGAGAAGGACACCAGCTTTCAATAAATTAGCAATAAAAAAGAAAGAAAGTGCATTTTTTCTTAAAGTTCCATATGGTCCCAAAATCAAGGCGAATTTTTTATACGTTTATTCTGCGGAAATTTAGACCTTGTGCGTGACAAGAGACAGCATTCATAAATTTTCCCTGTTAATCTGTCTGCTAATTGCGAATTCACATTTTTTTAAGTGTTCACTATCGACTGAAATAAGAAAAGTAAATCCGATTTCTTAATTATTACTCTTCTGCTCAATTCAAATACCTCGTTCTATTATTATCATTTTTATTCAACTTAACAGTCTTATCACTTGCAACAGTTTAATAACAAAAAAGTTGAATTTATTTTATATAAATATCAATTATTTATTTAATATTTACCTGTTACCACATTGAAATATAAAATGTCTATCAAAGTTTTAAGGTCACGATACAATTAAAATATCAAAATGAATCTGGCAATAAGAAGTTTTTATGTAGAAAGCGAGAATTTGATAGATAAATATGTCAACAATTTTAAAAATCGAGGATAAGGGTCAATTGATAATTTTTAAAATAGTTAATTTCTGTAGTTTGCATTCGTGTATTTTTGAAATTTTATATTAAAAGAATTGTCACTCTAGTAAGTATCCGATGATCCCTGAAATTCAAAATATTACTTCCTAAAACTTTGCTAGGGAAAGAATGTTGATTTTCGAAAACGCTTAATATTAAAAAAAGTTTCGAGGTGTTCATAAAGAGTCCAAAACCATTAAACTTCAAAAAGTTACTACTCAAAGATGAAACAATTGAATGAGGCGCTCAAAATTCTGTGGAGAGATAATGGATTTTAAATTAACTTCAGCAAGTGTTTCATAAATTTGCGATTATTATAGAATCATTCAAATGAGTAAATTATGTTAAACAAACTCGTTGTTAGGGAAAACCTATAAATCTAAGTTTGGAGATCCTGCCTCTTTTGTCAGCAGTTTTCGAGGAAGAAGCATCGAGTATTATTTTAACGTCGAGTATTATTTTCTTCATGTTGTGATTTTGTCTTTTTATTTCGTGTGGGATATGCCTGAGATTCCTGCCCCTTTCTGTCCTGTATTCAAATTCATCTCAACTGATTTGGTGAGAGGATTATTTGTTAAATTCATTGGAGGATAAATTTCCTTGAATTGCAGCCCTCTCTTTTTTTGAAATAATTCTTCAATCATTTATTTGATTTTGGGTGTGATCATTGGACTTTTCCTTTATTGGATTAATATTATTGACTTATTGATTCAATGTGATATTTTTTATGTGTGTATGTCTTTCCCATTTCGTTTTGAACTATTTTTCTCATAGATTATTTGGACCCCTCCCAGTATTTATTCACTTTCTGAATTCTTTGGTTTAGTATTGTTATTTATATTACCCTAATTCTTATTTTGACACGGCACCAAATTTAATTTAAATTTTGAATGCCTTCATTATATAATTTTGATTTATTTTACCCTCCATATATATTATTTTGAACATCCAAATTTAGTTGTTTGTTAATTCTGAAGAACAATCCTGGAACGCCGGACAAAAGAGCCTAGCCCTAGTTCAGCCCATAATTATTTATTAATTTAATGGATTTGTTAATTATGTTATAATTTGGACGACTCTTCATTTCAGTAAGTCTATCTTTCCGCTGTTATAATATTTTATTCAAATTTTTTTTATTCATTAGAATTTAAATCTTCTTGAGGCCTTTCCTGATTCACAAAAATTCTTATAAAAGATACCAATATGTAAAATTTAACATTTCTTAAGAATCTGTCTCTGGAAAATGTACCTGTATCATAAAAAAGTCACTGCATACGGAAACGAGCACACAGATGATCAAAAAGATGCAATGTAATTAGTTTTTTTCAAAGGAAGAAGAGCTTAAAAGGGCAAACTAAAAGCTTCTTCAAAGAAAATCTGAACTGTTTCTCGCGATTTCAAAGACAGAACAGTAATAAACTAACAAACTGCAAGCCCTCAATAATTATGAAACTAATGACATATCTCACGAAAGCCACTTCTCAGGCCCTTCTTTCATTGGTCACACAGGTATGAACGTCTGATAAAATAATAAAAGAGCACCATTAGAACACCAGAAGACAAGTAAAATTCTTTAGAAAATCAACTCGATTCTTCGAAAGGACTGAATGAAAGTAAGGAAAGGGAGTAAGGAGCTTAATTTCATTTAGTATACTTGTCTTGAAATCCATCTTTGTGAAAAAATGTCAACAATTTTATAATATAAAAGTCTACAAAAATATTTAAAAAATGCAGATCTCTTTGAATGATTGAATATTTAAAATTTACTTATCCGGAAAAGGAAAAATTAAACAGTCGAGTTTAATTAAATCTCCAATTTATTTAACATTCAGGAAAAAGTGATGTGATTATAATTTTTATATTAGAAATTCCATAGAATTCCAGAGCATGCCATGAGTTCGGATCACAATCCATATTATTTGTTTGTTCACATATTCTTAATGAAAATAACGATACCGAGAAATGTGGTTTACAATTTTATACAGGGTATACATACAGTACTTTATAATTTCCGTTGATTGGGCTGCGGACACCTATTGGAGCCTCATGCACTTCTTCTCGGGTCAATGTGCTAACCGTGCCGGTATCCATGTTTATTTTTGCCCGTCTATTACAATGATTATAATATGCGTAAATTCCTGCAAGAAGATTATAATTCTCCAATATTGCAAATACGTCACCATTGGATGTTGACAATACAATTTGTTCCTGGGTTGGCATAGGCTCATAGTCATTATATCCTTTCCTTATTTTAATCCCTCTATCGGCAGGGAAAGTGTAACTTCGGAGTTCGAATATCCGGTGCTGATAACAATGGGGACGTAGCCGAATAAATCTAAGTTTGTCAAGTCCGCATCCATGACCGTCCGGGGAAGGAAGTTTTATAGGTGGAGCTATGAACCTGGAAGAAGAATGAGACCCGGCAGGAGACCTGGACCTGGCACGAGGCGGAGACTCGGCAGGAGGATGATTCAGGTCAATCTCAGGTAAATGATTTCTTTCAGAAGAAGAAGGCTCGCTACGAGGAACATCAGGTGCAGGGTCGTCATTAGGAAAAACATCGAACTGTATGCTTAAATCTGCAACAATAAAGAGAGGACTACATTTTTCTTATGTTGGTATTTCGTGAAAACCTTATAGATATACCGTGGAGCAAGGCTAATCACGGGAATACGAGTACAAGTGCAAAGCTGATATGAAGAGAGGCTAGGAGGCAGGTCTTTCTTCATAGTCTGTCACTCTCTGACACGCACTCTTGGAATACGGTTGAATTATTTGGAAGTCAATACATCCAAGACCAAGAACATGGTTTATCATAGGGGCAGACCTCCGTTGATGCTAAATTTTACGTTTGAGGGTACTCAACTGAAGATGGTCCGGGAATATTCCTACCTGGGCAAGCTGTTTGGAAGCTCGGTTACCTTTTTCTTGGCGTGTACCAAAAGGATTACTGTCTTCAAAATAGCCATGGGTTCATCTTTGCAAGTCCTTCGAGCCTCCAAGTCGGAATCTTGGCGCTCTAAACTGATTTTATTTCAGAGCCTTATCTCAAGCGTCCTTTTTAACGAAATAGGGATCTAGGACTTGAGGTATTGTGAGGATATAGAGGTAATCCACACTACTTTCTTCAAGAGAGTTCTGAGCCTGCATTCACACACTCCAGGTTATGTATTGAGACTGAAACCTTGAATTGGCCAGAGAAGATTTTGGTTACGGGTGGAGAGAGGCTTCCTTAAGTTTGTTTGAAACGTCTAGAGGTGCTTGTGGACTCAGGTAGGACAGTTTCCAAGTTCAATTGGGTCCTGCAGCTAAAACGCTTTATCACGTTGTGTGGAATGGAGGCCTTATGATCCGGCTTGAACTTAGTAAGTTCACAGAACAATAAAGATTTAATCCTCACGAAATTCGAGGCTTATCTTAGAGATGCGGATCAGGACAGGCTGAGTCAAACGTCCTCTCTTCGAGTCCTGCCTCACCTGTGGATTGCTTCAATGGGACAGCAGTATCTTTGGGGCGGAATACCGTTTAGATACGCTACACTTCTTGCCCAGCTGCGACTTCCGGGAGACGTGAGGGGTACATTTTCAGTGGGGGATCTTTCTTTCGGGTACACTATGGGGCAACTCTGCACAATCTGCAACCTGGGGATGGAAGAGAATCTGTTTGATTTGTTGGCAGAATGCCCTATGTATAGGGATGTCAGAAAGGATTGTTTCGAGTTCGCGGTTAGTTATATAACCTCTGGTCCGTTCTGGATTACGCTCCTCAATTCCCCAGATAAAATGGAATTATCGCATGTCGCTCAATACTTGTCCAGTGTACTGAATTATCGTTTAATTCAACCTCTTTGTACAGGTCTTCTGACCTGAACAAATATTGCAGCTAGCATTAGGTATTTAACATGTATCGTGCAAGCTGTCGTTAAATAAATAAACAATAAATAATTTTTCACTTTCTACCTAAAATTCTTTTTATTTCCAGTCCCATTTTCATATTGTATTTTTATCGTGACATTACAACTTTAATTGAGACTTTATATTTCAACAGGTAGATATTTTTAAAAGCTAGCTTTTATTTTAATGTTGACTGAAAGATAAGACTTCAGATTCATGTTTGGATAATAGATATGTATCTAATTCTTAAAACTGCAAAGTATTAAATGAAATTTCAAGAATATTAATCATATTTCAATAATATGAATTTAGTTTATTTTTGAAGTCATTATTAATCTATCGCAATCGATAAGTTTGTTGAGTTAACTAAAAATGATAATAAATCAAGGGTTTCGGAATGAACAAGAGAGGAATAATAAAGAAGTCGTATTGATTTTGTTATTTTCAATCAATCGTGAACACTTACAAAAATGAATTGGCAATAAGCAGACAGATTAATAGGGAAACTATTCCAATTCCATCATTTGTTACACACAAAGTCAGGGTTTTCGCGGAATAAGCTTAAATTAAATTCGTCCTTATTTCGGAAGAAGAACTCAAATAGTGTTTAAGAAAAAGCAATTGGTATAGAATGCGGGATACGTTGGACAAGATGTTATGTGTGAAAAGCTTGAAAATAGTTTTAAATATATATATGTATATATATTATTGTAGTATTATATTCACCAATGGAATTAACGATGAGAGCCAAGTTAAAGACCAGGGTACAAACGATCATTATTTTGTCCAAGTAGAGGAAGAGTGATTCCTTTAGTAATGAAGAATTTTTCAAATATTGTAATCAATAATTATTCTGGTGCTTTATTATAGATTACACGACATATCACTCAGTCGTTATCTTATAAATTATATACATCAAGCGTGTCCTCCTGAAGTATTTGTATTTTATTAGTAAATAACAAGGAAAAAAAGTCGTTATCAAATTACTGAAAACTGGCATCAGAATTTATATATATTCTGTGCTTTTATGAAAAACACTTTCTTGTGTCCACTCTAAATAATTTCGAGAATTTTCGTTGGGGAGAATCATTTTCCCCGAGATTTGGGGGGAATTTTCCTGAAAGTTCTTATAATTCTCTAGAAAGTTAAGGAAAATTTCTCAAAATGTAGGAAATTAGATGATACCTACAATTTTTTGGGAAAATTTCTTAAACTTATTTTAATTTATACATTGCACTTTGGTCGAGCTGATTCTTAATTTTTCATTATTGTTTCACAAATTTCAGGGAATTTTCCCCACATAAATTTCGGAACAAATCTGGAAATTTGAAGCATAATTACACAATAGCATAGGCAATTTCCCCCTTCTAATCATGGGTAAACGACGAATCTATAACGAAATAACTAAATTTTTCAGAAAAACTGTCCTTTCAAAACTAAAATTAAATTTCTTTAGAACATTGGCCTTCATTATTTCATTTCTCCTCAAAATTGATAGCTATCGAAACAACGTACGTATCTCTGAAAAAAGCTGTCATAATTATTCCAATTTGTTTGGTATTGGACGTGAATTTCTAAATTTTTCTCAATTATGAAGTGACACTTGTAATTTCGCGTCTAATCCTTTTTTCATGGAAATGTGTCGAATTGTTCGTGTATGGAAAAATAATTTGAAGACAACCGCGTGGAAACGGACTGAGTAAATAGACAATCTGTTGCGCAGTTTTTTATTTGGCTTCATTCCCTCAAAACCTGAAAATACTTCGTTTTCGGTCCGAAATCCAGTTTCTTTGAAATATTAGTATTTATTATATTCTAAGACAAAATAAACATAGGAGAAAACGAGAAGAAAAGAACGAGAACCAAATGGTTGACCCTAATATAATTTATGCATTAGAAAATAGTTACCAGGATCCAAGAAAGTATTTTTTCTGAAGGCACAGAATAAATATAAATTATTATATAAGTTTTAAAGAATTTGATGACCATATTTTTTTCTTTGTTACTGACTGGGCGAATGCAAATATGTCAGAATGACAAGGGTGACGTCTATGATTTATGTGACAACGACTACATAACACATAATGTGATCTTTAATGAAGCACTAGAATAATCATTAATTCCACTTTTAACGACATTTTTCATTGATAAATAAATTGGTTTTTCTTCTACTTCAAAGAAATGATGATCATTTGTATTCTAGTCCTCAACTTGGCTATCATCCTTAATTTCATTGGTGGATATAATAATCCCATATTATATATAGAAATCAAAAACTATTTTTAGGCAACAGATTAATAAAAAAAACCAGAGATAAGTTAAATTTATTTTATATAAATATCAATAATTTTCTAGAAATTTAATTTAATACTTTGCAGTTTCAAATCGTACATACATTTCTGAGGGTATTTATAGAGGTATTATAAATTAGACGCAGATCTGTTATTTAAACATGAATCTAAAGACTTAACTTTCAGTCAGCATGAATATGAAGGTTTATTTATTTAATATTTTAATGTTATCATATTGAAACGCAAAACCTCTATCTAAGTTTTAATGTAACGATATAATAACAATATCAAATAGAGTCTGAAAATACGAAGGATTTTAGGTGGAATTTAGGGTCAATTAATAATTTGGAAAATAGTTCATTTCTGTAGTTTGCAATTGTGTATCTACAAAATTTCATATTGAAAGAATAAGCATCCGATGTTCCCTGAAATTCAAAATATATGAAAAGTCCAAGATGGCGGTGATTTAGAAAGTCTAAGAATAGCTCATTTCTCCAGTTTTGAATCACACTTTTCGAAACTTTGCTACGGAAGGAATGTTAACTTCTGAAAGCGTCTAGTATGGAAAAAAGTTTATAGGTTTTCATAAAGAGTCCAAAACCATATATTTTGAAAAGTTAGCATGATCAACTTTTGCATTACAAAATGTATCGAATTTCTTTCGTTCAATTTTTTACCCGGTTCTCGGTTTCTACATGGAAAATGAATTTCTCGTTTTTTACCTGTTGTATAAAAGTGTATCCTGTACAAAAAATTCGAAATAAAACATTTTTAGTAATTTCTGATAGAAAGTTCTGCCTAAAGCGATAAACGTATCCAAACATTTTTAGTCGCCGCACCAGGAAACTTTTCCAGGAACCTTCCCAAATAATGTTTCCTTCAGGGCGATTGCAAGGAACACGACAAATTCTATTCACGCATGAATCCTTATCATTTCAGATTAAGCTTCATTGCCGAAAAGATCAAGTTAACTCGGATTCGAGAAATGACTACAGTGCTAGAGGAGTTTCGCTTCGTAAATATTTTATAGGAAAAAGGCTGAGATATGTTAGAAACTTTGAGAACCGAACAGTTATTGCTTTTCTAGCAGGCAGAAATGTTGACGCGTAGTTTCTTTTAGGCTCTGAGAAAACTTACATTTGCGATCTTCTTTACAAATATACCTAATATTGCTTATTGAGCTTTCAAGAAATTACCCAGGGAAAACTTCCCTCGTGTGATCGGCCTTGTCCCACAGTCTTTCCACAAGGGGTTCACGAAAAAGGAAAATAAGAAAAATTGAATCCTCTCTTTATTGTTGCAGAGGTCAGCTTACAGTTCGATCTTCTTCCTAATGACGACCCCATTCCTAATGTTCCATCAGGACCTTCTTCTTCTGAAAGAAATCATTTACATGAGATTGACCTGAATCATCCTCCTGCCGAGTCTCCGCCTCGTGCCAGGTCCAGGTCTCCTCCCGGATCTCGTAGTGCTTCCAGGTCCATAGTTCCACCTATGAAACTTTTTTCCACGGACGGTCATGGATGCAGACTTGAACAACTAAGATTTATTCGGCCGATTCCCCATAGGAATCAGCTCCGGATATTCGAACTTCGAAGATACACTTTTCCTGCCGATAGAGGAATTAAAATAAGGAAAGTATATAATGACTATGAGCCTATGCCAACCCAAAAACAAATTGTATTATCAATATCCAATTGTGACGTATTTGCAATATTGGAGAATTATAATCTTCTTGCAGGAATTTACGCATATTATAATCATTGTAATAGACGGGCAAAAATAAACATGAACACCGGCATGGTTACCCCATTGGCCCGAGAAGAAGCCAATGAGGCCCTTTGGTATGGTAAGGGCAAACTCTGCCTTACCATCAAGATTTAAGCGCGAAATTTGGAATTAAAATAAAATTCAAATTTTCAATTTAGGCATTTTAAATGTCCTGTTTCCACTTTACTTCTTTCAGGGGAAAAATGAGACAAGTGTGAAACTAGCCGAGAAGAGATCCAAAAAGCCTTTTTCTTTTTTCTAATAAAAGAATGTACTTAGATCAAGTTAGTGTATAAGATTTTGTTTTGTACTTCCCACAGACGAAGTAACAAATTGGACAGATTTTCTTGGATGCCTTTTTTAATTTTCTATAAATTCTTGTCGATGATACCAATATGTAAAAACCTTTCTTCAGAATCTGTCTCTGGAAAATGTACCTGTATTATGAAAAAGTCTCTGCATATTTCCGAATCCTTCTTCCCTTGGTCAGACAGTTATGACCGTCCGAGTCGTTGGAACAACCCTAAGTGTCGATAGTGGAATCGCTTCAAAATCTCAAGTGGGTGGGGATGTCCATGACTCTGAAATTAGATAAGAGTCTAAAAGGAGGATCCAAAAATCTAACTGGTTCTAATATACTTCCAACCGTAAAGCCTAGTGGTTGGCACCTAGCTCTGGACCCATGGAGACCTTCGGAAAATAACGGATTTTTCCTTTGTTGCACAGATGAAGACTATTCCTTGAACTGAGAAGTCGCCTCTTCTTTCTCCACTCGGTGATTAGTTTTCTAAACCTTAATTTTGTCCTTGTTGAAATGGCGAAACTTGTGTAAAGTTATCTTTGCTAAGAGTACAAATAAAATTTGGAAATTGGACAATAAATAACTGTCTCTTCCCTTCTTTTCACCTGCTTTTATGGGTCTATTTAAATACGAACGGCCCCAAAATTAATTCCAGAGTCCGGCTGATAAAAACGCTTCAATAGCTTTTTAGCTGATATAAAAAAGATGTCTAGATTTTCTTCAAACTGAGTTATCGTACTTCAAAGCAAGAGTATTTTCAATGAAACGATAAAAGAGGTTAATACACATTTTATCGATTCTACAGGAGAGGAACAAAATGATCGGAAAGGAATATAAAATGATAACTTCCAAATTCCATATACAATCTTTTATTAATTGATGAAACTGAATTTATAACTGAAGAAACTACACACTAATTATTTGCGAAATCAAATTAAATAAGGCTATAACCCTCTGCGGAATTGGCAAGTTCAGCTGCGTGACACAATAAAAAAGAGCATCATTAGAACACCAGAAGACAAGTTAAATTTTTTTGAAAATCAACTCGATTCTTCGGAAGGACTGTAAGAAAGTATGGAAAGGCAGTGAGGGGTTAATCTTATTTATTATACTCTTCTTTCAATTCACCTTTGTGAAAAAATGTCAGCCATTTTGTAATATTGAAGTCTACGAAAATATTTTACAAATGCAGATCACTTCTCATTATTGAATATTTAAAATTTACTTATCATGAAAAAGAAAAATTGAACAGTCGAGTTTAATCAACTTTTTATTTATTTCACTTCCAGGAAAAAGTGATGTGATTGTAATTTTTCTTTTAGAAATTCCACAGAATTCCGGAGCATGCCATGACCTAGGTAACCAAACGCGAAGCACGAGTATCATACTGAGAATGTGTGTCTCAAAGCCTATGAATCTTTGAGAAATTTCATCGTTACGTAGGAAATTATTAGGCCATAACTCGTGAATAACATGAATTTTTGATGCAATTACCAGTTCCATGTAAGACTACAATCCGACTTGAAATCACAAACCATATTTTTTGAGTTTACATTTTCTTAATAAAAATAACGATACCGAGAAATGTGGTTAACAATTTTATACAGGGTTTACATGCAGTACTTTATAATTTCCCATGATTGGGCGGCGGACACCTACTGGAACCTGATTGACTTCTTCACGGGTCAATGGGGTAACCGTGATGGTTTCCATGTTTATTTTTGCCCGTCTTATACCGTGATTGTAATATGCGTAAATTCCTGCAAGAACATTATAAGTCTCCAATATTGCAAAGACCTCACCCTCGGATGTTGATAATACAATTTGTTCTTGGGTTGGCATAGGCTCATAGTCATTATATCCTTTCCTTATTTTAATCCATCTATCGGCAGGGAAAGTGTATCTTCGAAGTTCGAATATCCGGTGCTGATAACAATGGGGACGTAGCCGAATAAATCTAAGTTTTTCAAGTCCGCATCCATGACCGTCCGGGGAAGGAAGTTTCGTAGGTGGAGCTATTAACCTGGAAGAAGGATGAGACCCGGCAGGAGGAGACCTCGACCTTGCCCGAGGAGGAGACTCGGCAGGAGGATGATTCAGGTCAATCTCAGGTAAATGATTTCTTTCAGAAGAGGAAGGTCCGCAACGAGGAACATCAGGTGTAGGGTCATCATTAGGAAAAAGATCAAACTGTAAACTTAAATCTGCAACAATAAAGAGAGGATTACATTTTTCTTATGTTCGTATTTCGTGAACACCTTGTGGATATATTGCGGATCAAGACTAGTAACAGGAAGTCTTCTCTGTGTAACTTCTTGAGAGCTTAAGAACGAATGGGTGGTAGGAAGAAGGTTGTTTAAGTGAGGAATACGAGTACGAGTGCGAAACTGATATGAAGAGAGGCTAGGAGCGAGGTATTTCTTAATGGTCTGTCACTCTCTGACACCCACTCTTGAAGCAGCCAGAGGTTCTGCAGAATTCTGGAGGGCATTCAACTTTTTTGAGATTAGGCCTGCGTATGGAGAATGTATCGACCTGCAAACGTAGCAAGACTTCGTGAACTCGTTGTACCTCCTAAACTTGGACTTGATTTTGCTTGGTCCTTAAACACACGTCCTCTCCTGGATGAGTCAATTTCCAAAAATGAAATAATTGCTACCATACACAAATGTGAACCAGGGAAAGCTCCTGGAGAAGATGGCATTTCTGCGAACCTTCATAGAGCGCTTCCCGATTTAGCGGTGGATTACCTTGAATGTTTGTTCAGGAGAGTCTGGCAGAATGAGGAGGTATCCTCTGATTGGGCAAATATTTATAAGTGCATGCTATTCAAAAAGGGTGACAAAAAGGATCCAGCCTCATACAGAAAAGCTGCGCTAGTTATCGTTATTCCTAAATTTTCATGTGGAACCTCCTGGAGAGATTAGTGGAGTGGTTGAATGAGTGTTAGTGTCTGCTGGAATTTCAGGCGTGTTTTATGGCGGCCAGAGGTTGTATGGAACATATCTTTGTTTTGAGCTTCATCGTACATATCCATCTTTCCACTCCTGGTCGTTTGCCTGTTTCATTGATTTCAAGAGAGCTTATCCCAAAATTCGTTAGGGTAATGAAAATTCTCTATGATGCAGCTAGGATGTCCTTTCGCACTCCAGAGGGCACTACGTCTTCAGTTGACGTGGAATGCGGAGTCCTTCAGGGTGAGCTTCTTAGCCCAATTGTCTTTATCTTAACAATCGGGGATTCGGAAAGTTTTTTGCTGAGTCGTGGCCTTAGGGGAATTTCATTTGACCACCTGATCAAGGTTATCCTTTTGATATATGTTGATTATATAGTTGTAGTTGCTGACACTAGAATTGATCTTCAGAGAAAAATCAAACGTAATGCTGAATAGTGTAGGTTTCATTATTTGGAAATCAATACATCCAAGACCGAGACCATCTTTTTTCACTGGGGCAGACCTCCGTTGATTCTAAATTTTACGTTTCAGGGTAATCGACCTGAGATGGTCCGGGAATATTCCTACCTGGACAATCTGTGTCGAAGCTCCGGTACCTTTTTTTTGGCGTGTACCAAAAGGTTTACTGCCGCTTGGATAGCCGTGAGTTCATGTTCGCAAGTCCTTTGAGCTGCCAAGTTGAAATCTTGGAGCTCTAAACTAATTTTATTGCAGAGCCTTATCTCAAGCACCCTTTTTTACGCTGTGGGGATCTGGGATTGGAGGTTTGTTTGAAACGTCTACAGGTCCTTGTGGACTCAGGTAGGGCAGTTCTCAAGTTTGTATATTTCAACAAGTAGATATAAAAAAACTAGCTTTTATTTTAATGTTGACTGAAAGATAAGACTTCAGATTTATGTTTGGATAACATATCTGTACCTAATTTTTAATAGCCTCAGATATGCCCAGAGAATTATCTTGAACATTTGAAACTGCAAAGTATGAAATAAAATTTTTAGAATATTATTCATATTTAAATAATATAAATTTCGTTTATTTTTCGTCTCATTACTAATCTATCGCAATCGATAAGTTTATTGAGTTAACTAAGAGTAATAATAAATGAAGGCTTTCGGAATGAACAAGAGAGGAATAATAAAGAAATCGTATTGATTTATCTATTTTCAGTCGATTATGAACACGTAAAAAAATCAATTCGCAATTAGCAGACAGATTATTAGGGGAACTATTCCAATTCCATCTTTTGTTACACACAAAGTCTGAGTTTTAGCGGAATAAGCTTAAATTAAATTCGTTATGTAAAAAAAGCTTGGAAATGTTTTCAAATTTAGATATATATAGATTGTAGTATTATATTCACCAATGGAATTAAGGATGAGAGCCAAGTTGAAGACCAGGGTACTAACAATCATCATTTTGTCAAAGTAGAGGAAGAGTGGTTCGTTTAGTAATGAAGAATTTTTCAAATATTGTAATTAAAAATTATTCTGGTGCTTTATTGTGGATTACAGAATATATAATCCAGTCGTTATCTTATACATTAAATACGTTAAGCGTATCCTCCTGAGATATTTGTATTTCATTAGTAAGTAACAAGGAAAAAAAGTCGTTATTAAATTACTTAAAACTGGCATCCCAATCTATGTATCTTCTGTTCTTTTATGAAAAACACTTTCTTGTGTCCACTCTAAATAATTTTGGGAATTTTCGTTGGGAAGAAGCATGTTCCCCAAATTAGATGATACTTACAATTTTTCAGGAAATTTTCCTGAATTTGTAGTAATTTGTACATTGCACTTTGGTCGAGCTGATCAACCGCGCGGAAATGGACAATTTGTTGCGCAGTTTTTTATTTGGTTTCATCTCCTCAAAACCTGAAAATTCTTCGTTTCCGGTCCGAAATCCAGTTTCTTGGAAATATTAGTATTCATTAAATTCTATGAAAAATAAATATAGGAGAAGACGAAAAGAAAAGAACGAAAACAAAATGATTGACCTTAATTCAATTTATGAATTGGAAAATAGTTACCAGGATCCAAGAAAGTATTTTTTCTGAAGGCACAGAATAAATATAATTATTACATAAGTTTTAAAGAATTTAATAACTATATTTTTTTCCTTGTTACTGACTTCACGAATGTAAATATCTCAGAATGACAAGGTTGACGTCTATGATTTATGTGACAACGACTAGATGACAGATAATGTAATCTTTAGTGAAGCACTAGAATAATCATTGGTTATACTTTTAACGATGTTTTTCATTAATAAATGAATCAGTTTTTCCTCTACTTCGACGAAATGATGATCATTTGTACTATAGTCCTGAACTTGGCTATCATCCTTAATTCTATTGGTGAATATAATAGTCCAATAATATATATAAAAATTAAAAACTGTTTTTAGGCTTTCCGCAAATAACGATTTCTCCGAACTATTCCGCATTTCATCCCAATTGCTATTTTTTCCCAAACTCTATTTGAGTTTTCCCAAAATAAATACGATTTAAATACAAGTTGATTCCGCGGGAATCCAGATTAGTGCGTTAGAAGAGATGGAATCCTTGAAGTTTCACTGCAAATCTGTCTGCTAATTGCGAATTAAATTTTTTGTAGGTGTTCACTATCAATTGAAATTAGAAAAATTAATACGATTTCTTAATTATTATTCTCCTGCTCATTTCGAATAGCTTATTTCATTTTTATCATTTATATTCTACTTAACAAACTCATTATTTGCAACAGTTTAATAATAAAATCAAAAATAAGTTAAATTTGTTTATATAAATATCAATAATATTCTAAAAATTTCATTAAATACTTTACAGTTTCAAATCTTACATATATTTCTGAGGGTATTTATACAAAGATTAGAAATTAGACGCAGATCTGTTATCTAAACATGAATCTAAAGTCTTATCTTTTAGTCAACATGAATACGAAGGTTAATTTCTCTAATATTCACCTGTTATCACATTGAAATATAAAATGTTTATCAAAATTTACATGCCTCGATATAATTACAATATCAAAATGGGTCTGGAAATAAAAAGGATCTTAGGTAGAAAGTGAGAATTCGATAGATGAATATGTCAACAATTTTGAAAAGCGATGATGGGGGTCAATTAAAAATTTCAAAAATAGTTTGTTTCTGTAGTTTGCAATTGTGTATTTTCAAAATTTTATTGGCGCTTTAGTAAGCATCTGATGATCCCTAAAATTCAAAATATTTAGAAAGTCCAAGATGGCGGTAATTTAGCAATTCAAAGAATAGTTAATTGAGTGAAGGGATAATGGATTTTAAATAAACTTTAGCAAGTGTTTTGTAAAATTGTGATTATTATAAAATTATTTAAATGAGAAAAGAACATCGAGAATAATATATATAATAATACAGTGAAAGATTGAAACTTAGTATTGGGCATGTCTCGAATTTTGTCCGTTCAAATTTTTATCCGCTTCTCGGTTGCCACCTTGGAAAATCAATTTCTTGTTTTCGAAACAAAGAAAAATTCATCCGGATGAAGTATGAAGCACTATTTTTTATTCACTGAAAGTTCTTTTCGGCTTAAAATTAAAATCGTTTCTTTTCTTGAACTTTTCTTTGTTTTTAAAGTAAATAATCTCATTTTAAAACTTGTTGTCTTTTCACTGACTATTTATTTTATGACTGGAATTTCGCAATAGCATGCATTACTCAAATGACAAATTGCGACCACGGAAAGGAGTCCTGATTCCAAATTAACCGTTTCTTCTTCCGAGAGTGTTGGTTTTCTAGTGTGTTGGTATAAAAATATATTACATTCTGTACGAAAAATTCTGTTGCTGCCCTTATAGCGGACAAAAATTTCGACGAGTAGTTTCTTTTAGACTCTGAGAGAATTTATTTGCGATCTTTTTCAAAAATATACCTAATATTGCTTATGGAGCTTTCAAGAAATTGCCCAGGGAAAACTTCCCTCGTTTGATCGTTCTTGTCCCACAGTCTTTCCACAAGGGGTTCACGAAAAAGGAAAATAAGAAAAATTGAATCCTCTCTTTATTGTTGCAGAGGTCAGCTTACAGTTCGATCTTCTTCCTAATGACGACCCTACAACTGATGTTCCTCGTTGCGGACCTTCTTCTTCTGAAAGAAATCATTTACTTGAGATTGACCTGAATCATCCTCCTGCCGAGTCTCCTCCTCGAGCCAGGTCCAGGTCTCCTGCCGGGTCTCCTGCCGTGTCTCGTCCTACTTCCAGGGTCATAGTTCCACCTATGAAACTTCCTTCCCCGGACGCTCATGGATACGGACTTGAACAACTTGCATTCATTCGGCTAATTTCCTACAGGAATAAACACCGGATATTCGAACTTCGAACATACACTTTTCCTGCCGATAAAAGAATTAGAATAAGGAAAGGATATAATCACTATGTACCTGTGCGAACACAAGAACAAATTGTATTATCAACATCCGATGGTGACGTCTTTGCAATACTGGAGACTTATAATTTTCTTGCAGGAATTTACGCATATTATAATCACTGTAATAGACGGGCTAAAATAAACATGAATACCGGCACGGTTACCCCATTGACCCGAGAAGAAGGCAATGAAGTTTTGGTAGGTGTCCGCCGCCCAATCATGGGAAATTATAAAGTACTAAATGTAAACCCTGTGTAAAATTGTGAACCACATTTCTCGGTATCATTATTTTTATTAAGAAAATGTGAACTAAAAAATAATATGGTTTGTGATCCGAAGGCAGATTAAAATGTTACATGTAACTGGTAATTACATTAAAAAGTTATTATGGTTTATGGCAATTATTTTATTAATTTTATCCACACATGAATTGAACCTTGGCAAAAATATTTCTTACACATGCCAGATGGGTCAAAGAACTAATATCGTACCCTTCAATGCCTCACAGTCCCCGCGCCATAGTCCTAAAAATTCACTATATCCCTGTACAAAGTTCAAAGTAAACAATAAATAAATCCTAGTGCTCGCCTATAAACAATATGTTTTGTAAAACTGAAATTTGTTAAAGAATCAGACAAATTGTCTACGCTCTAAATAAAATTAACAAATTAAATATATCAGAACCTTTTACACAAAGAAGTTCATGCGTACCACAAATTAGGGAGAATGAAATGAAATTTTGGAGTCCTTCGAAAATAACTCAATATATTTCGATGTATCGTGGCTTCCAACAATACTTTTTGATAATGAATGGGCTTACTTGAAATTCTGATAAAAATAATGATGCTAAATAATAGCGAGATGTTGCAGGATAGTCATAAAATCTGTTCAGCATGCTGCGGAATTTTGAATAAAAAACATACCATCACATCACTTTTTCGTAATGGGTAAATAAATTAAAAATTGAATTGATTTTAACTATTTAATTTTTTCTTTCGTTTGGTAAGTCACTTTTAAATATTCAATACATTATCTGCTTAATCGTGGCAAAATATTTATTTCTAATTCGAAATCGTCGAATTAAACCACAACCCACATAGCACACTTCCCGAAAAAACCTGGTCTTTTCTTAGGACTTGGTCCAAGTGGCTGGAAGAAAAAACCAGTTCTGCCCTAGGTTTAGACCTATACTTAAACCTAGCTTAAAACATAGGTTCATGTCCGCCGCGATTTTTTGGTTTCTAAAAAAAGTAAATTAATGCTTAAAATTTTTGACAGAGAATTTATTTATTTGTAATGAAAATAGTTCTAATTCGTGGTAATTGATTTTAATAAAATTTTTAACTTGTATTAAAAAAGTGGTAAACCTATCCATTTTATCCGCTACATTTTAAACCTTGTTTTTTTAGGGAGAGGTGGGGGGATGTTGGAAAAATTAGTGAAGAATGATTTTTTTTTAATAATTCATCAAAATGATTCCTCAGGAAGCATGTCGCTACGAGGAAAAATTTATTTATATTTTGTGAACTCCGAAAACGTTAATTAACGTTTTCGGAATCAAAAAGGTATGGCAATGGGAAAGCCGAGGCCGCATCGCGAACTAGTTCGAGATTAGGAGTTGAAGCATTCTTATATACTTGGCGATTAATCTCAGTTGCGAGAAAAGGTAGCTCTAGCGCTGCACACCGACCAAATGCGGAACTAATGTTCTCAATGGGCCTGCGCGGCTGAAGGGGCATTATTAGAGGGAAATTTAAATTAGTACCCAGGTAACTTTCTAAAGACTATTTAGATTAGGCAGCATTCACATATTACGTAACATTATTTTCGACCTTTTTAACCCCACCTGCCCCATGTAACAGTGACATTACCTTTGTACCCCCCTCCCTCACCGTCGTCACGTAACATTTTTTGTATTATGTTTAAAACCTAATAGACATTTTCTATATAAAAAAAGGTTTTGTAAGATGAAGTATTGTGTAGAAGTAAATAAAGCAATATTTTGATGTAGCACTGAATGTTTTTTCAATATTTTTTTAGTCATACAAATATTGAAGTTACTTAATATAAGTACTAATTGAAATTCACCAATTCAAAATTTTTTTTTCAATACCATAAAGAATACAAAATTATATTAATGATAATACAATATAAAAATTCCAAATAAGTATTTGTTAAAATTGTTTGAATAATTAAATTCGAGCTGAAATTAAATTCTGAGAATTGAGAACAAGAAAATAAGTATGATCATTTTGTTTTTAAATTTGAATATATATAATTTTGATCAGATTTTTGAGAAAATTAAAAAAGATTTTTGAATATTTCAAATTTGTCAAAAAAGAAACTAGAAGATTTTGAAGAACTTTTTATTTTATTTTATAGGATTTTAAAAAATATTAGAAAAAATTCGAATCTTTTTGAAAGATGTTTAGGACCCGTAGAAGTTTGGAAGAAATCAAGAAATATTTGATAAATTTTCGGAAATGTTTACAAGTTTTTAAATATTTTCGATCTATTTAAAATGTCTTGAATTCCTAAGAATATTTTTAACTGACTCGTATTTTTCTTAAAATTTTGAAAGATTATTCAAAATTTAAAAAAATTGACTTATAATCTTCTAAATTTTCCCAGGAATTTTAAGAAAATTTGTTTATTCTCTTGAAACCGTTCGAAATTCTTCTGAAGCTTCTAAAGTTTATTTTTGAAATCTTTAAAAATCTACATTCCTAAAAATTTTGTAAAGTTTGAAATTCCTTTTGAATCTCTTTTATTCTTCTAAAGAATTTACTTGAATTTACTCGATTTTTTTTATCTTATTAAATTGAAACATTTTGCTTTAAAATATTTTACACTCTTTTTCAAAATTTCAGGTAATCGTTTGATATGTTTAAAAACCTTTCTTAATTTTCTCTTCAAGTTAATTTTTATAAATGAAATATCATTTAAAATTTTCACACTAGTCTTAAGAAAGTTATTTTTTTAATCTTGTCAGACCTTCTCAACCTTCTAACCTTTAAAAATTATTCAAATTTTTCCTGATTTTTTTTCAATTCTGCTAAACAAAAAAATTCCTTCAAATCTTTTAGATTCGCCCTTGACAATTTTTAAAATCCTATCAAATGTTTTGAATTCATTTTAAATGATCTCTTAAAATTAGTTTTTCAGAATAAAAAGTTATTTTAATTTTTCCTAGGAACCTAAAATTTCTACTTCATTTTCGTGAAATCTTGTATAAAGTCTTTTTACAAATTTTTGAACATAATTGAGCAACTTTTGTAATTTCTTACAATTTTCTATTAGAATGTATTACAAGACAATCATTTAAAATTTTCCCATGAATCTTGAGAATATTTTTTCCATTCTCTTGACACCCTACAAAATTTAGTTTACCTCAAGATTTTTTAAATCCTGGAAAATTATTTTAAAAATGGTCTCAAAGTCTTTCATATTCTTTTTCCACATATTTTTAAATCTTCAAAACTTAAAATTATTGGTTTAAAATAAGACCTGAACCATTAAAATTTTTTCCAGAAATCTTGAGAAAAATTTGATCTCAAATTTTTCATAATTATTAAAACGCATCAAATTATTTTCGAATTCTTCAAAAAAGTTTTTGCCCATAATTCAATTTTTCTTATCTCTTTGAAAATGTAAGAAAGTTTACAAATCATAATTATAATAATAGATATTAAGAATTAATTTGGGTAAATATTAATTTTAAATAATATTAGAATGCATGAATTATTTATGTTAATTAATATTAAAATTAATTCAATAATCAGTAATTAGGAATAAAATTAATTATGTATTTTAATTGAACTTAATTATTAACTTAACTCAAATTTCAAATATTCGCGGGCTTTCATAAAGGGAGGAATCGGAGTCGAAGATTCTATGTCGGTTCACGGTCGATTATTCGATTTTGATATGCGAAGTTGATAGGGCAGAAAATTCATAAATT
>CAKNXH010000336.1:85937-114415 GCA_932178445.1 Andricus quercusramuli | reverse complement strand
TTTAGTGACACGTAATATATATATATATATATATATATATATATATATATATATATTAAGGAATATTCATAGAAACTTTATGATTATATGTTTCATATATTTACGAACCTAAAGAATAGGTTTAAAATGAGCCTAAGAATATTGACAAATATTGATTATTACGGAAGTTGTTGAAAATTTAAGAAAACGTTGAAATTTACACTTTTTTGGAATGTCTATTTAATTTTGAGAGCATTTAACCCTTTAGAGAGAACAAATTGTAGCTCTCCCTGGCGGACCGGCCGAACGCAAACATTACGCTACAGCGTAACGGTAAAGTAATGGTAAAGTAATGCTAAAGTAATATGGCATTATAATTAATAAAGGAAACAAAATTAATATGTAAATTGTTGCAATTATAATAAAACGTTAAAATTTACATTAAATGGTCATGCCGTAATTGCAACAAGTTGCTTTCTCAGCGTTAAAAAAGAAAAAAACAAAGTGGCTGTCATTCAAGTCAGGTCCCTGCAGACTGGCAACCCACTTAAAGCCACGTTAGCGGGTTGCCAATATGCAGGGGCCCGACTGCAATGACGGTCACTATGTTTTTTTATTTTTTAATGCTGCAAAAGCAACTTGTTGCAATTGCGGCATGACCGTTGAACGTAAATTTCAACGTTTTATTATAATTGCAACAGTTTACATATTAATTTTGTTTCCTTTATCAATTATAATGCCATATTACTTTACCATTACTTTAGCATTACTTTACCGTTACGCTGTAGCGTAATGTTTGCGTTCGGCCGGTCCGCCAGGGCTGACATAACTAAAATTAAGAGAACTTTATCAGTCATCAAAAAAAGGGGGGGGGGTCGTAAATTTTTGCACGATAGTGTATTTTTGAACAATGTTATGTGCACTGAAAAAAAGAATGTCTGGAACTAAGAAAATGCATTTACTTGAATCCTATTTCTTAGCATCAAGAAAATACAATTTATTAGAAGTAATTTTTATTTAAATCAGACACATATCTTTTGTTGATCTAAAGAAATGAATTCTTTGGCTATATTTCCTTGATTCAAACAAATATTTGTTACATTCAAGAAAACTATTTCTTTGACTCAAAAGGTTTAGATTCGTTGGAATCTGATTAGTCGTTCAAAGAAATATTTGTTTGATTCAATGAGTTCGATTCTTTGAATCGATTCGGACGCATTTGCATCAATTAATTGTGCATACTGGAATCAAGTCTTTAAGTTCATTTGAATCAAAGTAATAATGATTTATTCCAAAATAATATTAATTAAGTTAAAAATATATTCATTTGTTACAAAGAGTTCATGAATGTTTACCCATGAAGCATTTATTTAGATGAACAAGATATTACGTTTACATAAATATTTATTTCTTCAGCTGAAGGAGATATTTTATTTGCTTATTAGAATTTAATTATTCCTAACAAATAAACATTTATTTCAACGAAGTAATTATTGTTTCAAATCAAGCATTTAATAACTTGGCATAATTTGTTTCAATAGAATACTTCTTTAGATCAAAGAAATATGTTGTTAAATTCAATATCCATGTTCTTGATTTGAAGAAATATTTCTTTGGCATTTATGGTGAGGTATAAATACGACTTTTCGCCTTATAATTTCCATGCTGCGACAGCGTCGTGGTCATCGCAGTGGACTTGACACTCGAAGGACCCAAGTTCGATTCCTGCTGGAGGTGGATTTTTCATCGAATTTTTCTGTTTCAGGTTTATCGAGATTTTAAATTATGTGCTCTGTTTAAATTTAAATATGTTTAATAATAACAATGTTAATTATAATTTAAGCTGAAAGAATCCACTTGTTCAATTAGGAAAATATGTACTACAGTTGACGTACAAACTACTTTATTGCACTCGCGCATGTGTAGGTCAAAGAAATATTTGTTTGAATCAGTGGGATATTTTTTTGCTTCAAATACTCAAAAATTTGATGCGAAGATATAGTTTTGTGAGCCTATAAAATGTTTGCTTGACTTTAAAATATATTTCTTTCCATCAATTCACATATTCTCATCTCAAAGAAATATTCATTCCCATTCATGGCACATTCATTTGGAACAATGAGTCATTTATTTGGTTTAAAATGTACACTTTTGTCTTTAATTAATATTTCTTTGATTTAAAGAAATATTTTCCTCCGACCAATAGGTCGTTCATTGAATCAAACAATGTTAACTTAATCCTATTAACATTTGTCTGGCTGAAAGAAATTCTTTGTTCCATTCAAAGTGCATATTTTTATTTGCCTCAAAAAAATATTTCTTTGAAAATAAACAGGACTTTCACTTACTTCAGCCAAGTAAAATTCACTTGGTACAAGTCATCCTTTTTTTCAGTGTGTTGCTAATTTCCAATTTTTTAACTTCAATTAGATTTGGAAGCTGTAAATGATGTCATCCGTAAGTATGAAGATGATATCTTTTACAGAGGGAAATTTAAATTAGTATCGCACACAGTAGTGTGGGATACTAATTTAAATTTCCCTCTAATAATGCCCCTTCAGCCGCGCAGGCCCTATGAGAGCATTAGTTCCGCATTTGGTCGGTGTGCAGCGCTAGTGCTACCCTTTCTCGCACCTGAGATTAATTGCCAAGGATATAAGAATGCTTCAACTCCTAGTCTCGAACTAATTCGCGATGCGGTCTCGGTTTGCCCATCGTCGTACCTCTTTGATGCCGAAAACGTTAATTAACGTTTTCGGATTTCACAAAATATAAATAATTTTTTCCTCCTGAGGAATCATTTCGATGAATTATTAAAAAAAAATCATTCTTCTCCAATTTTTCAAAGTCCCCCTACCTCTCCCGAAAAAAACAAGGTTTAAAATGTAGCAGAAGAAGTGGATAAGTCTACCATTTTTTAATACAAGTTAGAAATTTTATGAAAATCAATTTCCATGAATTAGAGCTATTTTCATTAAAAAAATGAATTCTCTGTCAAAAATTTGACGCATTAATTTACTTCTTTTAAAAACCAAAAAATCGCGGCGGACATGAACCTATGTTTTAACCTAGGTTTAAGTATAGGTCTAAACCTAGGGCAGACCTGTTTTTTTCTCCCAGCCACTTGGACCAAGTCTTGAGAAAAGACCAAGTTTTTTCGGGAAGTGTGCTATGTGGGCAATGTATAATTCTTTACCGATTACAATTTTTTGTTAAGAACGATTTTGTATTATATTCATAAAAACATTCCTGAATACTGAAATCCTCTTATTTCATTGAAATAATTCAACTAATATTAAATTTTTTAATAACTACACACAAAATATTTTATTAAGATATTGTGTCAGCAGATATCGAAAACCGTATATAGTTGCATTTTGTGTACATCAAATATTTTCGTGAATACATTCTTGGTTGCCAAGTAAGGGTGAAACAAAATTTCTAAGTCATCCCCCTCAAGCTTAAATTTGTTTGAGTTTCTTTTTCAAGCGTTTACTAATAAATTACGCTGGGTTCGATTTTCCAGCAAAAACAATGTTAACCATTTCATAATATTAAAGTCTGAAAAAATCCCAGATAGCAAGCGTGCGACGTACGTTACTCGCAATGCATGCGAGGCACGCCATGCGTGCCGAAACGCAGCGTTATCGCTCGCACCTCGTGCAGGCACATACTATACATTCTCCCGATTATAGTAGAAAACGCGCAGTTTTTGAAATGATAAAGAGATTTATGAAAAGGTGGATAAAGAATATTATGTTTTTTTCCCATTCCTCCCGCAACAAAATTTTTGTTTTAAAATGTGTTCACAGTAAACTTCTTTTGTTCATCCTGTTACCCGCCTTTTATTTATCAATCTACATTTAAATATTGTCAATACATATATGTATATGTATAAATATATACCGTCCGCAAGAACCTGCAACGTGTACTCGCACTATAGCAGCACGACGTGCTATCCGCACGACGTGCGACGCACCTGTCACGCATATGCATGTCACCGCTGCAAAGTACATAGTTACATATTTATCTAAAAAAAAAAGAATTTCCAACAGATAAAAAAACACTTGAAGTTTCAAGTGAAAAAGGCCACCTGGAAAAAAATGGGTATATTTTCAACAGAAGAATTAAATTTCTAAGGAAAAAAGAAGAATTTTCTCAGAAAAATGTCAATTTTTAAAAGAGATTTAAATTTTGAACTGCAAAGGATAAGTTTCCAACCAAAAATGGATTAGTACAATTTTCAACCAAAGAAATCAACTTCCAACTAGAAAGATGAATCTTAAACCTAAAACCAATAGGTTTCCATATTTCTAATATATGAAGTATCAAACAAAAAATATGAATTTTTTAGGAAATTCAATTCCAAATTATTAAACAATGAAGGATATTATTGGACTGGATGGGAGAATTTTGGACTTATAGGATTTTTGGATGCTTCTAGAGTCAATATTTTTTCCCAAGCAAAGTTTGGAAATATTATATTAAAAGCTGCAGAAATAAACTATTCTTGGAATTTCTAAATCCGCCATCCCGGATCTTTTCGATATTTTGAACTTCAGGGATCATCGGATGCTTACTAAAGCCAAACTTCTTCTAATATCAAATTTTTGCTTAATACGTCGGACAAGATGTTATGTGTGAAAAGCTTAAAAAGATTTATATAAATCTATATTATTGTTCCGACATATTGCATTTCATTAGTGAATGACAACGAAAAAAGTCGTTATTAAATTACTTAGAACTGACATCACAATTTACATATATTCTGTGCTTTCATAAAAAATGCTTTCTTGTGTCCGCTGTAGAAAATTTTGAAAACTTTCCCCACTTTTTAGTGGGGAAGATCCACATTTTCTTTGGGGAAATTTTCTTGAAAGTTCTTATAATTTACTGAAAAATTAGGGGAAAATTCCCAAAATGTAGAAAATTATATGATGCTTACAATTTTCTTGGAAATTTCCCTAAACTTATGGCAATTTATACATTGCACTACAGTCGAGCTGACCCTTGCTTTTTTTATTAATATTTCACAAATTTTGGGGAATTTTTCCCACTTAAATTTCTGGAAAATTCTAGAAATTTAAAGTATTATTACACAATAGCATAGGGAATATTCTCCATCAAATCTTGGGGGAAAATTCACCACTTTTTGGTTAATATTCCAGCAAATTTTGGGGAAATTTCGCTCAATAATGAGTATCAACATTTACAAAGTTTTAAACAATATTTCACAAATCTTGGGGAATTTCCCCTACATAAAGTTCGAGAAAATTCACGAAATTTTAGGAATTATTATGCAATAGCATAGGGAATTTTCCCCATCAAATCTTAATTATTTTAATTTATTTTCTTGCAAACTGATCTTCTTTTGTTCAGAAAAATTAATCTGCTTGATTGAAAATGAATTTTTTTGTTAAAAATTTAACTGCTTCCTAGAAAATTTGTACGTTTTAATCGAAAATTGAAATATCTCAAACAATATGCAAGTATTTTTCGAAAGTTGGAGTATGCTTTGTTAAAAATTCATATATTTTGTTTAAAATTCTACTATTCCGTTAAAAATTCGTTTCCTTTTCGGTTGAGAATGAATTCATTTCAATAAAAATTCAACTACTTCATTTTTTGATTGAAAATTTATTACCTGTAGCAGAAAATTTATGTACTTTTGTCAAAATTCATATTCTTGTATAAACAATTCATTCCATTGGCTTAAAATGTAACTATGTCATTGAAAATTAATTTATTTTCTGGAAAAATCGTCATCTCTTGTTCAGAGAAATTAATCTGCCCAGATTGAAAATAAACTTTTTTGTTTAAATTTCAAATGCTTGATAGAACATTTGTGTTTTCTTCTCGAAGATTGAACGATCTGATACAAAATTGAAGTATTTGGTCGAAAGTTGAAGTACTTTGTTGAAAATTATTTTTCTCGTTTAAAATTCAAATATTTTGTGTAGAATTCGTTTCCTATTGCTGTTGAAAATTAATTTATTCAAATGAAAATTTAACTATTTCATGAGTGGTTTAAAAATGTATCCTTTTTAGTTGAAAATTCATTTACTTTGTTAAAAATTCTTATATTCTTGCAGAAAACTTCTTCTTCATAGAATCTTCTTATTTTTTGATACAAAATGCAAGTGCTTGGTCGAAAGTTTAAAAAATTTTTGGACAAATAATTTATTTTCTTTATAATTCAACTATTTTCTTCAAAATTCTTTTCATTTTTGTTTAAGAATTAATAAATTTAAATGCAAATTAAACTATACCTTTCTTTGTTTGAAAATTTGTAAATTTTTCAAGTTGTACTAATTTGTACAGTATTATTGAACGAAACTTGAAATTACATATATTTCAATTCTATTCCTAGTTGTAGCTGAAAGTATAACTATTTCATTTTTTTAGTAAAAAATTGATATTTTTAGTGGAAAATTTGAGTATTTTCCAAAAATTGATTTATTTGACAATGTTTTGCTCTGTTGTGTTGAAAGATGTTCATAATAAACGTCAGGAATTGAAATGAATGTTTGCGTTTTGCGGCAAATACGAATTTGTTACTTTTAGTTGGCCGGGAAAATTGAAAAACTTGACCAGGAAGAACCGGGAATTTGAAATCGTCCGCCGAATCGCCACCCTGAAAATGATGAATTTTATTTTATTTAGAAAATACCATGAAAATGGGTAAAGAAACAACCGGACGGTAACAGCTACGGTAAAAAAGGACAGAGTTATTTCCGGTTTCATGTCTCCATTGTGATCGGACCCTAATCGTTGTAGCCCATTGCTACCAACTGTCGCGCGTGTTTCATTGGTTTACGTTCAAGTGTTCCTGTGGTTCATGTAGTTTATTTTTTACCGGAACGTTGGAATGTGAACCAATGAAACATACGTGACAGTTGGTGGCAATGGGCTACAACGATTATGCACGCGTTAATATAAACGTACGTCGACGTACGTACAATTCCTGTGGTGGACTCCCATGTCAGATGAAAGCAAAAACTCATGAGAGTGAAAGAGATAGATGTATCCATCTCCTTCACTCTCATGAGTTTCTGCTTTCATTTGCCATGTGAGTCCCCCATTTTGATACACTGCGGAGCCAGCCCATTCACATAATGTAGAATCGCAGTTCGCACATGCGTCACCTTTCGCACGTTCACGCATGTTCAAAGTGGAAGAGGCAGGAAGAGACGCTACGAATTCGTTTATCTTTATCAATGTGTTTCTCGTAAGATATCAAGAATTATAAAGGGTAAATTCATTTAATACTATTCAATTATAACATTTAGAAATTAGTAATTACAATGGCAGTAAGGTTACGAAAAACTGCGGATATTGCACGAAGGCATCACGGATTTATAGTGATAGCGTTACTGCGTGGAGGGCATCAAAATATTGAGGATATTGACTGATAATAAAAGGGAGAATGGTAAACAGAAGTAGTCGTGTACCTAAAAGAGCTTTTGTAGCTTTTGTTGTAAGCAAGCGGAAAATGCGTGTTTCATTACTGTGCTGGGATTGTCCATACAGTGAAAACGACCGACCATCTCACTTCACCTCATTGTTACGCAATTGAAAGTGAGACAACAGTAAGTTTTGAATGACAGAAAATGGCACAAGGTAGAACATTAGGGGGAATTTTTTGTTTGAAAGTCTGTCGTTTTCATTTTTTTTCATCATGCAATAAATATCCTCTTGTTTTTGGTAAAAAGTTGCTTGTTGAATTGTGCTCATTGTTGCACCCTGTAGTAGTTCATTTTGAAGGTAACCACTGGACCAAGAAACCGGCAAATGATCGGAAATTTTTCGAGACCATGGTAAATACCGGGAAATGACCGTGAATTTATTTTTTGCCTGAGAATTTTACAAATCTATCCAATAACTTGAAATATAAGTTTTATATCACATGATATAATACAATCAATTTTTTTTTTAAATTATGAGTTCAATTGTTAAATTTTTCTATTATGAAGTCATTCTGTTTACAATACAATATTCTGAAGTATTTTACTTTACGAAAACGACCGCACGCTTGAGCGCGCGTGTTAATTTCAAAATAATTTCAAAGAATATTGCGTGTGGATTTGTTTTCAAAAACTAAAGTAATTATTCTGTATATAAATTTTTTTTTTAAATTACTCTAATAATTCTGTGTAAACATAATTTTTGATCATTTCATCCGGACGTTGTTCTCCCAAGAAAATACGTAACGATTGCCAAGATCGAACTCGAGAAAATGCCACGTATAATTGTCCATGATTAAATACATATTTACGAACATCTACTCCAATTTTCTCAAAAGTTTTTCCTTAACTTTTATGAACTGTCATAGCAAATGCTTATTTAATTGGGAATTGTCGCCGTCCGAAAGTGAAAGGATAAATATCTTCACAGTACAGTGTAATACGATGTATGCATACAATATCTCCCGCCTTATCACCTGTTAGGATGCGACATCGTAATTATATTTCTTAAATACAGTTGAATTCTTGTAATTGTCAAGTGTACAAATAAAACGAAAATGCATGAAAATACAGTTTTCATTGCAAAATAAACTTTCGCAGTCATAGATATAATAATAATTTGATTTCACTGCTGAAAACACATTATTCTGTAACTGTATTATTATTATTATTATTTATAGTATCAATAATTTTTAATTGATAATAATAATTAATTAATAATTAATTAATAATAATTAACAATATTATTGATAATATTAATAAAATTATTAATGATAATTAATTAATTTCACTATTATTAATATTATTCTGTTAACTGTAAATATAAAGAAATTATGTATTAAATCAGTACTTACCTCTTAATGGACTTACCTCTTGGTGGAAATCTCGATGACAGTGCATATACTTGTTCTGCTAAAAGCGATGTCCGAATGAATGTGTTTTCAGCAGTTATTATACCATTAAGCCATTTCCCTTTCGGGGTAGGCGTGACTTGCTCGCTTGGAAAGTAGTTTGGGATAGGTATATAGGTGTAAAGTAGGTCGTTATATGGTATAAGGTAGATAGGTATATAGGTATATATGTGTTAGGTATAGATATTTTAGATTGATCTAGAGTTTTCGTGTTATTTATTCAAATGACACGTTCACTCCGCAACACTGCTCCGACCCAGGTTGCTGATCAATCTCTCTAGCGATCACCCCAAGTGAGGAGCCTCACAAAATTGTTATGTATGGTTCCCCACTTGGGCCCATTAGTATCCAAGTTCTTTGTTTCAGGCATCATTCATTCCACTGTTATTCTGTTTACAAACTATTTGTCGCCACACTTTTCTGTCCTGGCATACTACTCTAGCTTCCTTTACGTCCATGCATTTCTTCATGCAAGCTCTTCTGTTCCTATGACTTCTTATGTCTCTTCGGATTAATGTCTCATTTACAGATTCTAACCATTCTTTCGGCGGTCTACCTCTGGGCATTCTGCCCTTTACTTTACCTTTATACACTTGCTTGGTCAGTCGTTCATCTTTCATTCTTTCAAGATGTCCGAACCGCCTTAGCTGATTTCTTTCCCATGTGTCAAGTAGTGTCTCTCCTGTACCACATTCTTCGAGGATTGTCTCGTTTCGGACTTTGTCCATCATTGTTTTTCCGCATATTATGCGCAGAGATTTCATGCCGATCGCGCTGATTTTACTCCTGTCCTTTTCTTGACATGTCCATGTCTCGCTACCGTATAGTACAGTTGGTACAAATATGGAATTATGTATGGTCATTTTAGCTTTTTTTGATATGTTTTTATTTGCGAGGACCTTGCTCTACCGATAACCTGCTTACCCTTATTTATGCGCCTATCTAACTCTCCATCTATTTTTCCGTCGTTAGTGAATAGACTACCTAGATATACGTACTTGTCAACTTGTTCTAATCTCTCATCACTTAGGACAATGTTGCATATTGTTTTCTCACTTTTACCCTCAACCACCATGATTTTCGTTTTATTCACGTTCATTTTGAGGCCCACGTTCTTCATGCTTGTATTAAGTTTATCCAACATTCTTTGCAAGTCCTCGACTGATTCTGCCATAACAATTTTGTCATCTGCGATAGCTAACCCACGTACCTTGATGGTTTCGAGATCTACACCTTCTTCGTCGAAGAGCGCAGTTCTTAGACTCTTATCCATGAATATGATAAATAGCCACGAGGACATAACGCATCCTTGTTTCACGCCTTGCATAATATCAAACCAGTCACTCAGTTTCCCATTTACCCTTACACTCGCTTTACTACCTGTATATATTATTTTTATTGCTTGTAGGAGCCCTCCATTTACTCCGTACTCTTTAAGGACTTTCCAAAGTTTACTCCTATTTACCTTGTCAAATTCTTTTTCTAGGCCAATAAATGCACAGAAAATTTTCTATCCTACTCTCAAGCTTTTTTCTGTGAGCTGTCTTAGGCTAAATATCTGATCTGTACATGATCTTCCTGGCATAAATCCACTTTGGACTTCCCATATCTTCTCTTCTGTAATTTCCATTACCCTACGAATAAGTATTTTTGAGTATACTTTACTTACGGTACTTAGTAGGCTGATACCTCTGTAATTACTGCAGTTGCTTTTATCTCCCTTTCTTTTATATATTGGTACAATAATCGCCTTTCTCCAATTGTCTGGGACTTCTCCTGTCTCGAAACATAAATTTATCAATTCGCACAACCTGTGAGGTATGTACTCGCCACCATAATTAAGCATTTCAGCGCTAATACTGTCTATACCAGCAGCCTTACCGTTTTTCATGTTCTTAATTATATCTCTGACCTCAGTGACACCGACTTTTTCAATTGGGTTGTCTAATGCATTATGTTAATGTCGTAGTTTTGTTGCCCTATATCTTCACCTCCTAATGGTTCTTTAAAAGAGTCTTTTAAAGCGTCTACTATCCCGTCTATATCATATAGCATTTCACTTTTGCTATTTCTCATGCTAACAAACTCTGTACTTTAATTCCCTTCATCTCTTTAAATAATAGTATCATTATTCCTTCAAAGCGTTTTTTCATTTTGTTCTCTTCTTCTGTTCTGGTTTTCTCTTTACTCTCTTTGACAGACGTTTAATTTTCCTCTTTTTGTGTCTGTAATCATTTTTGAGTCTATTTCTCTCCTCATCGCTAAGACCTGTCATGTTCGGCGTTTTATTGTGCGCTTTTTTCTTTTCTTTTTGGGCTGCCGCAATTTCATCATTCCACCACGCATCGCCAGACTTTTTTCCTACCCTCGCCATACCACACACTTCAATCGCAGTTTTATCGATGGTATCCCGCAATAAAGCCCACGCACCCTCTATATATTTATTCCTTTCAAGCCACTCCCAAATAGCCTTATCTATGCGTTCGTTTATCTTATTCTGAAAATCTATTTGCACTTCCGGTTTCTGTAAATTTTCCACCTTGATTCGCGTTTGTTTCGTTTGTTTGGTTCTCTTTCTTCTCCATCCCCGCCCTAAGCTCATCTTGGAGACTAAAAGGTAATGATCAGTATTGCATTCGGCCCCCCTCATGACTCTTGTATCTGTAACTAGTTTTCTTAGCCTTTCATCTGCAATAACGGAGTCAATTATACTGCGGTTATTTCCTTTACACCAGGTGTGAGTATGGATCATTTTATGTCGAAACCAGAAATTTGTAATAAATAGTTCCTTCTCTAAGCATAAGCTAACTAATTTTTCCTCGTTATAATTTTTTCTTGTTGGATCTCCAAAATTACCTAGCACCCCTCCTGTATCTGTATCCTGACGTTGGACGCCGACCCATCCGTTCATATCTCCTAACAAAATTATTCTTTCACCTTGGTTGCAAGTACTTATTGTATCATTTAAAGTGTCCCGCAGAAGGCGTCCTTAACTTTCCTCGAATCGCTATCAACTGGTGCGTAGCACGCTATGATAAATAATCTTCTGATTCCTACCTTCATTCTAGCCCATAGCAATCTGGGTGATACAAAATTATGATGTATGAGATGTTGTCTTGCTTTTTCATTCATAATTAAACCGACCCCTTGACTACGATGTGATTCGCTATCTACTCCTGACCATATTTCACAACCGCCTTCCAACACCCTATTTTCTATGTTTATAAATTCGCAACCCTTTTTCTTTGTCTCAGGTACACAAAGAATATCTAGTTTCCTTACGTGCATAGTTTCTCGTAGTTCTCTTATCTTAAGATCATTCACTCCTCTAGCATTCCAAACACCCAGTCTCCATTCATCGCCCGAAACAAGACCTTTACGTTTACCATGTGCATGCCTTTGGTCAATCCGAGTTTCAGTCCATTCCGAGGCTACTTTATTGTTTGTATTATTCATGTTCATATTCTACTCCCAAATATCGCCTGTATGCGCGAGATTTGTTTTGCGAGTCGTAATCATGTCCGAATTAAGCAGAGATTTGTCATATGGTGGAGTCAAGCTGTAACGTCAGTCCCACCAAAACTTTTGTTACTGGGGGGGGGGGGGGGGGACAAGGACATGAGAAAGGAAGCCGAGAGTCTCAATAGGCTGGTGATTTATGCTGAGAAGGTCACCAGCCTTCAGCAGCGTTGTATTAGATAGGAGTTTATATTTTCCCATCTGCCGATTACTGGCCTACCTCTAAAACAAGAGCCAATAAGACTTTTTTTTTAACTATACGTGGTTAAAAATGTTGTATGAAATATTTACAAAAATCCTTTGTAATCACTTCAAATTATTGAAATCTATTAAAAATTTTGCTTCAGTAGATTTAGTATAATTTGGTATAAAATAAAAGAAAAACTTATTGTTTGAGTAGATTCCGGGCGGCCACGGGGTATAATTGAATTGAGAGACAATTGATACACAATTTAAAGGAAAAATGATCAAACTTTAGAATAATTTAATATTTGTAATTTTTTCTTGGCAGTTTTTAGAGACACGTCTTGTTCGTTCCAAAAGAGGTTCGAAACTAATTCTGTTTTCTTTAAAAGGACAATGGACGAGACACATGTTCAGATTTGGTCGCATTCGGAATTTAACCGTTGGAAAAACATCGAGTTCATGGAAGTTCTCAAAAAAGGGCTTTAAAGAATCTTTAATATATACCCCCCCCCCTCTCAATCATTAATCCTTTGGAATCACTTTATAATAATCAAATATATTTAAAATACTCCCAGATATTTAAAATTATCCAAAATCTTTTGAAATCCCTGGAATTTTGATGTATCTCTTAAATAATCCTTGAAATTTTCAAAAATACCCTAAAATTTTCAAAATCCTTTTAGAATCACTCAAAATTATTGGAATTTATTTAAAATGCCTAGAAATATTCCAAATCCTTAAAAATCTCTAAATTCCTTTTTGATCCCTTTGGACGGGCATTTTAAATGACCCACACCCTACCCACCACTCATGCCGACCCCGTTCCCAACACCCCGAAAAAAAGACCACGCATCTTAGTGGTTGTCATTTTTTTGTAACAAAAAATCTGAAATATCATTTTTGTCATTTTTCTCAAAAAATATTAATTTTTGGAAGAAGAGTATGATTATAAAAAATATTTCTGTGGAAGATGCCGTGCATCTTCTTGTCGAGGAGCTCTTCGCGGAAGTTTTTCTCCTATGCTTTCTTAATCCGGGCCTTCAGGAGTGAGTATTCAAGATGGATAAGATTTGATGCATTTCGCTCACCCCTGACATTGAAGTCAAGGCCGAGTGTTTCAGCAGCCTCTTCTGCTGCTTTGTAAAGAAACATAAATTGATAATTTAATTTAAGGTTTTATAATTGAACGTTGGATATAATTTTTATAATAAAAATGTATTGATATTTAAAATACCCTTATTGTAATTACGTAATTTTTCAAATGTGCCTGATTTTGTAAAATGAGTATCTGAATTTACTTTTAAAAACTATATTTAAAATAGAGTAGAGTAGAGTAGAGTAAAAATTATTTGAATGTTTTAATGAAAGTTATAGTTTAATGCTTTTAATTTTTAATTTTTGTGATGTTGTGAAATAAGTACCTGAATTCTGCTTCCAATATTATGTGTACATTTATTTGACTTTTCTATGAAATTAGTTTAAAAAGTTAATATTAATTAAATTATGCAGGAAAATATAAAGTTAAAATTAACCGAATGTTTCAATTAAAATAACTGTTTATTGCTTTTCATGGTGTGAAATGATTAATTAATATGTACATATATTTTGATTTTTTCTGGAATTAGCTTTAAAGGTCTTTAATGTTCCTATGAAAATAATTGTTTAATGCTTTTTATGTTGTGAACTGACTAATTATATATGAACTGATTCTATTGAAAACTACAGTTTCTGGGATTACTTCAAACGATTATTAATAAATTAAGTTTCCAAAAATGAAAGTTAAAATTTAAAAAATTAATAGAGTAAAAATTATTTGAATGTTTTAATAAAAATTATAGTTGAATGCTTCTCATTTCGTGAACTGATTAATTAATTGTTAGCTGTTTTACTTGTTTTCACAATAATAAATTACATAAAGATTGAATTTTAATTTTTCTCTATTAAGTAACATAAATTGATCATTTATTTTGAGGTTACGTTATTAAATGTGGGCTATGATTTATATAATAAAAGTTTATTTTTTATTCAAAATACCTTCATTACAAATATGTAGTTTTTTTATGTTTGCGATATTGTGAAATGATTATCTGAATTCAATCTATTGAATGGCAACGGCCATACCACGCTGGAAACACCAGTTCCCGTTAGATCACTGAAGTTAAGCAGTGTTGGGCGCGGTTAGTACTTGGATGGGTGACCGTCTCATACTACTACGTATAAAAAAAAAAAAAAATCTTCAAAATTATATGGACATATGTTTCAATTTTTTTCTAGAATCAGTATAAAAGGTTAACAATGATTCACGTTGTCAAAAATGCAATTTGAAAATTCAAAAAACATATAAATTGAAAATTGTTTGAATATTCCAATGAAAATAATGTTAAAAATTATTTTATTATTACCCTTTTATGATCATTATACAAACCATTATTAATTGATTATATTAAAACGTAAAATTTCTGTAATTATTTGAAAAGCTTATTAATAAATAATATATTCATAAAGTAAAAGTTAAAATTAAAAAATATAACTATATATATAATTATTTAAACATTCAATTGCAAATACATGATAGTGTTTTAATGATTTTGCGATGCAGTACTTTGATGCCCTGATTCACAAAAATGGCAGTGAATTTATCCGCAAATGAAATTGTACAAAAATTCAGTTTTTTCACAATGTTACATTAAGTAACCTAAAAGTGAAGCCAGAATAATATATTTGAATGATTTATCAATATATTTTAATGCATTATTTTTAATAACGTATCGTCTGTATATGAGGTATCATAATTTATTTTGTGGACATTTGCATGTCTACATTAGCACCACCACGCCGCCTTCCTTCATGATATATTCCGTGAATTTTCTCATATCAATTATAATTATATTAATTATCATTGATATTTGTTTCCGGATTTATTATGTTGGTCAAGTCGTGCTTATAAATCTTCAAATGATGTCTCGCCCTTTACTGGTAACAATAGTAATCGTAAATTAAATAATTCTAAGTTACATGGATTCACTGAATACGTTATTTCAGAATCTAAGTTCAGCAAGAATTGAAGTATTCGAAAACTTGTAAGAAATAAATAGTTATTTGAAAATTGAGTAAGTGAGAAAAATGAACAAAAAAGGTAGCGCGCGCACATAATAATCTAGTCCAATTAGAATTGAGGATTCTAGATAAGCTCATATTTGTAGAATGACGTAGTGGTCCTAACGCACTATAGCCGTTCCTAAGTACCAATGGTGAAAGTTGTTTTAGATGCCATGGTAAGTGTATATGTAAAGTGAAATAACCAATCAGTAATTAGAGATCATGATCTTCCTAGATCCTTCTTAGATATCGAGGGGTAGGAAATTCTAGATGCAATGGTAATTGGTGTTAATTGAAACATCTAATCAGCATCTGGAGATTGTGAATACACTGAAAAAATTTTAGGCCTGCTGCCTCTTTAGCTCTAGTAGAGCAGCCCCACTGCACGTGTATAGCTGTAACTTGTTCTTGGGCTAACAGCGATCCCTAGGGTTAAACAATTCTCAGTTACAGAAAGTTGGAGAAGGTAATAAAGAAACTTAATATACGAGAAAGTTTATTTTTTATGATGTTTTTCTGAAGTAAAATTGAACGGAACACACAGATTTCCGATGATTAACAAACAAATCTAAAGAAAATAAGCTGGTCAGTTTCCAGAAATCGTTTGAACTTACTGGTAACTTACCGGTAAGCTTTTGACGCTATAGCTTGCCCAAAAATTGTTCAGTGCGTAGTGTACATGTTCCTTCGCGAAGAAAATTGAGGCGCAGGTTCCTATTCAGAAACGTGTATAGGTTCCCTTACAGAAAGCCATCAAAGAAACCTTTGGCAGGATTCTGTACAGAAACACGTATAGGTTCCTGCACATAAAGCCGTCGCAAGTACTCATGTATAGGATCCTGAACATGTTATACTGTATATGAACCCACACCACAATTGACTCTATGAAGGGCACCTGTACAGGATCATTCGGAGGTTAGCTTGTATACAGGCTCCTTTGCAAGATCATGTATAGTTTCCTTCTTCAAATTTCTGCACAGGAACCATCAAGATTACCTGTACAGGAAGATGTGCAGGATCCTCCGAGGTTCCTATATAGGAATTTTTAGCTGGGATATCTGGTTGGTTGATTAGAAATTTGGTTGGATATCTTGTTCCTTGTATTAGTTTTGCGAAAATCAATGCGTACCGTTCTCTTTGGACTACTGCCTTGTTCCTTTTAAATCTTGACTTTACAATATTGATCTTTATGATACTGTTTAGAACCGACTCAAAGTTTGACTTGACAATGCTCTAATTAATTTATTTTCTCTGCAATGGGAGAAAGATATGAGTCAGATTCTTAATTTGTTTAGGTCGACCGCAGAATCACTTTGCAATGGCTGGACGGTGCACTAATAAAAGAAAGGCAATGTAGTAACAACATAACGATGACTTTAATGAGAAAAGAAACAAAATACAGTTTGATAAGAGTCGCGTTCAGATATTATTAAATTCCGAAATACAACGTTCGCATCAAAGGACGATCGTGCGACTGACTCGCCTTACGCAAATCTAACGCGGTAGAAGGAACTTTCGATGATTCAGACAATCCTCATTTGACAACGTATATCAGTCTAAAATTAAATTATTGATTAGCTCCAAGTAAACACAGGTGTCAATCTTCGTACACTGCTTCACCCATATTCATATTAAATGTAAGATGAAATTACTAAATTAAAGTACGCTCAAACAGATACTATGTTTATTGATCATATGATTTTGGCTATAATAGTTGGGTATTGGATTTCATAGAGGTTTTTACAATATTTAAGTATGATCTTTCGACTTATTAATTCATTATTGAATATTAATATTTTATATTTATAATTCACCTGTTATAAATAATTACTATTATTAAAGTCGCGGACGTGACAATGAAGTTCAAAATTTTAGCCCAAATTATAAATAGTGACATCGTTGTACCTTGCATATTCAAAACAATTTTGCCAATATTATTTAGGAATTTTTCAGTTTAAATTTTTGAACGAAGTCGTCTAAAATTTTAAAACCTTACTATTATTAGTTTTATTATTTTAAGCTTTAGGCGTTAAGTTCAGATTTTGGTTATTGAAATAATAATACATTATTAATCAGAACCTGTTCCTAAACACCTCCTTTTTTTTTATTAATTTCCAGAAACATATATTAAAATGCAGAAGGAGGGAATATCTGAAATCCGATGGGTCGTAAAAGATGTGAAGTTACTTTGGAATGAGAAAATTTCACTAATATCACCCATTTTTGACGTAAATGAAGTATCTCATCTACACAGACGGCGTTTAATAATAACGCGTACCGTTGAACCAGAGACCAAAGAAGAAACAAGTGTGGGATTCGGAAAAGCGTCAGAAAAAGGATACATGTCCCTATATCTTCAAAATTTATTCTTCAAGAATTGTAGTAGCGTACGTTACATTCTGAGTGTGACTTTTTCGCTCAGCCACCCGATCCGAGGAGAAATACTTAGTCAAAGTGAAATCCAATTCGATGCATGTTCAAGAAATCTTTTTGGACTTGAAAGATTCGTCAGTATGGAAACATTGAAAGAATATGGCTTCGAATTTACAATAATTTGTAAATTTGCGTTACTCAAGCAAGATTTTAAATCTTATGCACAATTTTTTAATCAAAGCACCTCTAGCGATATAAACTTAATAATAATTGACGAAATGCAGACTTTTCCCGCGCACAAGCTAGTTCTAGCTTTAGGGAGTTACTATTTTCAGATGGCATTTGACGAGAAGAAGTCCATATCGTGGTTAACAATTGAGAAAACTAGACTTGAGGTGGCTATCGAAATGTTGAGATATATTTACACGGGTAAAACAATATACACCGAGGAACTTGTATACGAACTTTTTGAAGCTGCCATGAAATACAAAGTACGCGGTCTCCACTTGAATTGCCAACAATTCTTAGTACAGAATTTGAAACTCGACAACGTTGTCCGCACTCTCTTGTCATGCTCAGACTACTTATTTTACGAAACCGGTTATTTAAATGTACTACGTATGAAGTGCATGAATTTAATTGATGAAAACTTACATGAGGTTATCAGATTGGATCTTTGTAAAGAGTTACTTGAAAAAAGACCAGAAATGCTTACAGCGATTGTGACACATCTGTCTACTTCGAATGTTGTAAAAAAAGCTTCTATTGAAGAGGAAAGTTCCGCCTGCTCACAACTTTGTAAGAAAAGGTTTGAAAGATTCGCACAAAATTCAGACTTTAGCGACATAGTGATCCAGGTGAGCGACTCTAAATATCCGGCGCATAAAGTGATTCTAGCAACAAGTAGTCCAGTTTTCAATCGTATGTTTTCACACAATATGAAGGAGACTATTTCGGGGGTAGTGACAATAGAAGACACAAGACCTGAAGTTTTTGAGGCGCTTCTTGAGTTTATTTATACTGACGAAATTGAAAGCAGGGATGATCTCATACAGGAGATTCTGATTGCATCTGATAAATACGAAATTAACGATTTGAAGTGGAGATGTGAAAATATTTTGGAAGAAAAATTGACTGGTGATAATGTTATCACTACATTAATATTTGCCGCTGACCACAACGCAGAACGACTAAAGAAGAAATGTTTCAAGTTCATTACACATTCAGACAGTCCCTTCTGGAGTAACAGTAAAAATCATTTTTATATCCCAAAAAAAAAATTGAATCATAATTTGATAAAATCTCATCCACACTTACTTTATGACATGTTGAAGGAAATTCATCGAAATAAATTGTCTTAACTGGAGGATTCTATGAAAATTTATTTTTATCAAATGTATTGTAAAACTTATTATTCGCGATAAATACAAAAAATTTAACAGTGCTGGATTTGTATTTCTGGAAGGTACTTTCTTATTATTCAATAAACATCAAGAATATTTCCAAAATATGAATACAAAAGTTTAAACCTTTTTCTGTCCTTTTTTTCAAAAAATAAGTCAAATAATGAAGTATGAGCCCCAGAAGAAATCGATTGGATGATTCTAAATGCTGCCTTGAGAATGATTTAAGTTAAAAACAGCAAAAAAGTCGAAAAATGATCTTAATATTTTGATGACTTTTTATTTCTACCACAAATGAATAAAAAAATATTGGGACCAACACTTCGAACATCTATTAGAAATAGCAGAAAAAATTAAGAATGTTTTCAAATATTTTTTGACTTCCATTTTCGGCAGAAATGTTATTCTTTCTTGAAAAATCAACCATTTGGTAGAAAATTCACATTTGTCCAAAATTCGTCTTTTTGGTAAAAAAATTCATCTTTTAATGATAAAAAAATCATGTTTATTGGTTAAGGATTTATTTTTCTTGGCTAAAAGTCAACTTTTTTGATGAAAATTTAACTGTCTTCGAGAAAAATCATCTTTTTGGCTTGAAAATTTAACTATTTGGCTAAAAGTTCAACTTTTCGTGAATATTTGTTTTTTGTTTGTAAGGAATTAATTTTTTAAACTAAAAATGTAACATCCATTTTTGGTTCAAAATTAATCTTTTCTAGTTGAAAATTCGACTCCTATGTTGAAAATTAAACTATTTTATATGAAAATTGATCTATTTGACAGAAAATTAACTTTTTTGTTAAAAAGTAAGGCTTGCTGGTTAAAAATGCAATCATTTTTTAATTAACATATTTTTGGCTGCAAGATTCAAGAATTTTGTTGAAATTGATGATTTTTGTTAAAAAATCGTCTTTTTCGGAAGAACCGATTTTGTGCAGGAAAATTGATTTCTTTGGCTGAAAATCAAACTATTTTTAAGATTTTCTTTCGTTTTGTTAAAAATTCCATTTTTTCGGTAAGAATTAATGTCTCCGTCTGAAAAATTAACTATTCCTTTTTGTGGTAGGATAATTGTTTAAACAACTGTGTTTGTTAACTGCATTATTTATTACTTCACTAAGTAAAAAGTGGGTAAAAATTTAAAAATTTCAGAAGAAGTTATAAACAATAACAATTTATTTAAATAATTATTGCTGAATTGAATTAATTATTAAATCACCTCAAGTAAAAAGCAGGCAAATATTTGAAAATTTCAGAAAAAACTGCAAGTTTCTAGCCTTATTTGAAGAGAATATTAATAACAATAATAATGAATTGCTTAAACAATTTGTTTGTCAACATTGATCAATTGTTACATCACTGCAATTAGAAATTGGACAGAAAGTGGAAAATTTGTGAAAAAACCCGCAACTCTCTAACTCTGATCTAAGAGAAAATTGCTAAAAACAATAATAAATTGTTTAAAAAAGTCTCTAATTATCCAATTAAGAGTATAAACTAGTATTTTATGTATCAGAAACAATTTGCATAAAAAGACTGCAAAAAAATCATAATTAGCAGCAAAAACTCGCAAAACCCGCTTTTTCACTTATGGGGTAACGATTTTATTATGTAATTGAACAGTTTTCTCAAACAAAAAATAATATCCAAAATACACTTATGGTGAAAAATAATTTTGTTCAGGTTATTGAAAAATTAAAGTTTTGTTTTATGCAATTGGTACAATTGCCAAACAATAATACCAATCGTATGAGACAAAACTTTATTTTTTTGAATAACCTGCAAAATGACTATTTTTCAACATAAAGTTGTGAGAATTTCATTATTTTATTGAAAAGCTTTTTAAAAATGAAAAATAATATCCATAAAAACTAATGGGGAAAAATCATTTTTGACCAAATTAGAAGAAAAATTAAGTTTCGTGCCGTGCAATTGGTATTTCTTGGCCCTCGGCGTGCAGACATCCTGCCACGTGACGTCACAACAGTCCACGCGACGCATGCGCAGTACGAAAAGATACCAGAATTGGGAGCGCCTAGACCAATTTATCTTGCGTCCATGGCACAGGTGTTCGAAGCAGTCAAGCGGAAAACGAAAACAAGTCGAAATCAGTCTGAAGTTTCATGTGTTTATTTTGTGTTACTGTGCATTGAAGGATTATTGTTTTTTTATCATTAACTTAATAAATTGGTAAGTGATTTATTTATTCACCTTTTTTTTTATATAAAAGAGAAACTAAATGCAGAGGATGTTTATTTTTTAACCTTAAAATTAATGTAAATAGTTGTTTACATTGATCCTATTTGGAATGTTAACAATGGATTTCCTGATAATTTCTTAGAAAATAATCCTTTTATTCTTCATCAATTTTATGAGCATTATAAATATGTAAACCACTATTTCCAAGTGATCAAATTTAATCTAGGAAAAGACATTAATTCTTTTCTCAATTCTTTTTATTCTATAATATTCATTTTAAGCTTGGAACATTTCAAAATTTTAAAAATTTCTTAAAATTCATAAGAACATTTTAAATGATGTTTTTATGTTTTAAAAATTAGAAAAAAATTTTCAAAAAGTTTAATTAATATATAGATTTTTGGAAGATTTAAAATCACTTCAAACGATTTACATAGTCAAAAAAAGATTCTGGAAAATTTTAAGCCCATTTTGCATAATTTTTTCAAAATTCCTGGAAAGACCCGAATAATTTGAAATGATATTTCGAAGTTTTTAAAAATATTTGAAAATAATTTAAAATCTAATTTTGATGATTTTGAAAGATTTTTAAAAGATAAAATTTTTTCCTAAGATTCTAGGAAAAATTCCTAATGATTTTCTATTTTATAAAATTCATTTTAAGAGAATATTTACAAAGATTTAAAGACCTTCTAAAAGATTTCTAAACTTCTCAAAAGAGAATCTAGCAGATTCAAAGCTAAGTTTTTAAATTTTATAAATAAAATTCTTAAAATACTCCAAAATAATTTAAAACTTGAAGAGATTTCAACATTTTTTTATTAAAATGTAGATTTTTGAAGATTTTGGAAATTGTTTCAAGCGTTTTTTGAGGATTTTGAAGGGTTTTGAGTAAATAAAATTTTTAATATAAAAATTTAATATAAAAAACTCATTTTAGGCGAATATTTAAAAATATATAAAGATATTCCAAAAGATTTCAAAACATGTCAAAAGAGAATCTGGATCTAGAATTTAAAAAAAATTGAATTATTTATTTATTTTAAAAGATATTTATACAAAAAATTACAAAATCACAAAATAATTCAAAGTTAAGAAAAATATCAAAAAATTTTTATTAAAATGAAGATTTTGGAAGGTTTTGAAAAAAAATTGAAGTGTCTTTAAAGGATCTTAAAGGCTCTGAAAATAAAAACATTTTTTTCTTTAGATTGCAGGAGATGTTGTAATTGATTCTTTACTTTGGAATATTAATTTTAAGAGAATATTTAAAAAGATTGTAAAACCTTACAAAATTTTTTTTATATTGTCACAAACTAATCCGAAAGATTTTATGAAAATTTTAGGGATAATGCGAGTTAGTTTGAAATATATTTAGGAATTTCAGAAGTTTTGAAAACATTAAAAATATTTTAGAACTCTTGTTTCCAAGCGTCAAAATATCCTAAATAATGAAGTAGTAAATCTAAAAAAATGCCTAGAAATTTTCTAGCTATTTTTTCGACACATCTGAAATCTTCAAAAATCTTTTAAAAATTAACTTGAAAAATGAATAGTTATTCAACAATTTTATTTTATGTTAAATATATTTTCCCCCTGAAATTATATTTTTCTAACAATTTTTTTTTTCATTCCCGACTGAAAAAAATTTTTGGGTTGAAAACTCGTCTTTTTGGTTTAGAAATTCATCTCTTTTGATAGAAATTTAATCCTTTTCGAGAGATTATTTTAAAATATTTTAAAGAATTGTCAAAAAAAGAATCTGGATGATTTTAAGACAATTTTTTTAATTTTGCAGAATTTGTTCAACATTTAAGGAAACATTCGAATAATTTGAAAAGATTTAGAAAATAATGGAAAATTTGAAAAGGTTTCAAAAAACTTAAAACAATATGTAGATTTTTGAAGGTTTTGAAATTAAATTTTGAAGTTTTTCAGGATTTTGAAAGTTCTTAAGATTTTATCAATTTTTTTTCTAAAGATTTGAGGGAAAATTTTAATTGATTTTTTAATTTGAACAATTCATTCCAAGAAAATATTCTGAATGATCTTAAAACATTTCAAATGATTTCCTCAAAATTCAGAAAAGAATGTTGTAGATTTTTAAGCAAAAAATTTCAGTGTTTCAAGATTACAACACTTGAGAAAAAATTCAAATAAGTTTAATACGTATCTAAAAGTTTTAAAATGATGAAAAATAATATTAAACTTTAAAATATTTCAAAAAAATTAAAAGATATATGGAGATTTCGAACCAAAAATTCAAAAGCTTTTAAAAGTTTTGGAAGGTTTCAAGAGAATAAAAGAAATATTTCAATGTTTATTGGAATATTCTAAATTATTTTAAGAGAATTTTTAAAACGTTTTCATAAAAGTCCAAAGAATTTCGAAGTTTTTCCATTCAGCAGAATTTGTTTAAAATGCTAGAAAAAATTCGATATTTCAAAGAGCTTGAACCAAAATGTAGATTTTTGAAGAATTCGAAATAAAATTTTTTTTTTTTAATTTTAAAAGGTTTCATGGTACTAATTTTTTTCATGATTCATGGGAATATTCAAAGTGATTCTTTATTTCAAAAACTTAATTTTAAGACAAAATTAAAAAAAAAATTAATTATAAATGAGTTCGAAAATTGTAAAAAATGAATCCGAAAGATTTTAAGACAATTTAAGGAATCATTTCGAGTAAAAAAGTCCTAAATATCCTTTAAATAAACTCAAATTTTTCCTGAAATTTTGTAAAATCATGTAAAATGAAAAATTTCTTAGAAATTAATCTAGATACTATTTCAACATATCTGAAATCTTCAAAAATCTTTTGGTACTTTCTTGAGAAACCGTTGACTTATATTTATTGTTATTTATAATTATACTCATATAACCTTAAAGCAAATAAATCGAGAAACTGAGAAAAAACGGTTATTCCACATTTTTATTTTGTGTTAAAAATGATTTTTCTCTTTAAATTATAATTTGCCTAATTTTTTTCCTCTTTTTTGATTGAAAACTCTTTTTTGGTTGAAAATTCGTCTTTTTGGTTTAAAAATTAATTATTTTGGTATTTATAATATAAATTATAATTATTATAATTTAATCATATTTCACCTTTTTATTTGAATTGCAATTGTTTGGTTTAAATTAAAAATTTTCATTAAGGATTCAACTGTTTTGTTGAAAATTCGTCGTTTTGGGTGAAATCAACTACTTTTCATTTAAAATTAAAATAGTTCTTACTTTTTATATCAAATACTATATGTTTTGTTGAGAATTTACCTTTTTTGTTTGAAGATTCATTATCTTGGTACAAAATTGATGTATTTGGTTGGAAATTATATTTTTGACGAAAATACATATTTTCGAGTTAAAAAATTTAACTCTTTTGTGGAAAATTCGTCTGTGTAGGAATATATTTAATCTTTTTTAGTAGAGGATCCAATTATTTTGTTGAAAATTTGTTCTTGATTTAAAATATAAATTTTTTGGATTTAAATATGAACTATCAAATTTTTCGTTGAGAATTCATCTTTTTTGTTTGAAAATTCAACTATTTGGTTAAAGATTAACTTAATTTAGGAAAATTATACTTATATAACCTCAGTAATAGATAAACAAATAAACAATTATTGGAAATTTGTAATTTGTATTAAAAATTATTTTTTCCCTCAAACATTGTTGTTGAAAACCTGATTCATAAATGGCAAACCACCATTTCTAAATGAGGAATTTTGATTCTAAAAATTAATCCCTAAAACAGACAATTCAAATTGTAAATGATTTTTCAATAATAAAGGCAATAATAATAATTATTATTATAGTTATAATAATTATAATAATAATAATTCTGATTCTTAGATTTTTAAATACATGTTTAAAAAAATTAAATAGTAAGTAATTTGATTTCATGATAAATTTCAATATTTCGAAATCTTTCTACATGTTATTGATAAGGAACTAAGGAACTATTGAGAAGGAACTTTTTTTTTTTAATTTGGAAAATAATTCTGTCCAAACAGATTACCGATTTCGGCAATACAATTTCTGGGAAATTTTAAAATGATTGTGGAAAAATAATCTGTAAGTTTTTAAGACAATTTTTAGAATTTTGCAGGATCTTCACAAATTTTAGGAAAACTTTGAATTCCTTCAAAAGCTATTTCGAAGATTTAAAATATAAGGTACTAAGGAACGTTTATATACTCCTAAATTTGTAGAATGAAAACAAAAAATTTTAATGTTTGAAAATTCTTTTAGGATTTCAAAAGATTTCCAAAATTGTCAAAAAAGAATCCAGAAGATTTTTAGAACTTTTTTTCAATTTAGATTTGAATTTCAGTTGATTGAGATTAATTAATTCAAAATTTTAGTATTACATTTTCAGAAAGAAAGATTTTACATTCAATAAATAACCGAAAAGATGAAATGTCTAACAAAAAAGAAAAAATTTACGACGAAAAATTGAAAGGTTACATTGTTAGTTGAAAAAATTAATCTAAAAACAAACTAATTTTCAACCAAAGAAATGAAATTTCGACCAAGATGCTTAATTTTCTACCACAAAAGAATAATTTTTAATAAAATACATAAATTTTCAACCAAATATTTCAATTTTTAATAGAATTTTCAACCAGAAAAGTTATAATGCTACAAAAAAAAAAGTTCAATTTTAAGTTAGAGAAATAAGTTTTTAAACAAATAAAATAAATGTTCAAAAAAAAAAAAAATTGGTAAAAAAATGGAATAGTTGAATTTTTATTTGAAACAGTTAATTTTCAACGAGAAAAATAATAATTTTTAATCGAAAACTGGAAATTTTAACTACAAAGATTAATTTTCTACACAAAAAAAGATGTAACAAAATACATGAATTTTCAAGCAAAAAAAGACAAATTTTCAACGAAATAGGTGAATTTTTGACTAAAAAAAATTAAACAATAAATAGAATGGATACTTCTCAGTTTGAGAAATAAGTTCTCAAAGGAATAAAATAATTTTTCAAAGAAATAGTTAAATTTTCAAGCAAACAAATGAATTTGCTACCAAATTTTCAACAAAAAACTAATGTTAAAAAAAAAATTCTACAAAATATATAAATTTTCAACCAAATATTAAATTCTTTAATGCAATTTTTCACATAATAGTTGAATTTTTGTACCAAAATGGTGAAATGGTGAAAAGAAGATTAATATTCTACCACAAAAGACATAGTTTCAACAAAATACAGAAATTTTCAAACAAATAGTTGAATTTTAAACTGAAAAAGATTGATGTTCAAAAAACATTATACAATTGAATTTTCAGTTAAAAAAAAAAGTTCCAATTTTTTTTTAAAACAATTTCGAACTAAAAAGATTAATTTTATGCCAAAATAATTGTATTTTGGAAGAAAAAAAAACGAGTTTTCAACAAAATAAGAGAATTTTCAACTGAAAAAGATCAATTTTCTAGCAAAAATGAAATAGTTACATTTTTAGTAGAAACATTTCATTTTCAACAAAAAAAAAAAGAATTTTCAATAAAAATTGTTGGGGTTTTAGTTAATAAAATTAACTTTTGACTAAAATTATCCATCTCCAATCAAAAAAATTAAGTTTCAACCAAATATTGTTGAACGTTTGACCCAGAAGATAAATTTTCTACCACTACTTTAATTTTAAGTTGGAGAAATAAATTTTTAACCAAACAAAGTAAAATTTTAAAAGAAATAGTTAAATTTTCAACAAAAAAGATGAATTTCCAACCAAAAAGATGAAATGTCTATCAAAAAAGTCTATCAAAGTTCTGAAAAAACATTTAATTTTTTTCATTTGAAGTCTTCTAAAATGTACGTTTTGTTTTAAAATTTTGAGGCCATTTCAAGTTTGAAATTATTCTTGAATCTTTTAAAAAGTGTTAAATATCTCTTAAGCTTATTCAAATTCTTTCTCGTAATATGGCAAGATTTACAACTTTTGCTCTAAAATCTTGTTTCGAAATGTTTTTGAATTTTCTCTTTAGAATTATTTTTCAAAATAAAAAATAATTTGATATTTTCCCAGATATCTTCACAAAAAAATTGTTATTCTCTTGAAACATTTCAAAATTCTTCAAGAAAGCTTCATTTTTCGAAATCTTAAAAAATCTCCATTTTGTTTTAAATTTGTTGGGCCGTTTCGAATTTAAAATTATTTTTTAATCTTTTTAAAAGTTTTATGTATCTCCTAAATTTCCTCGAATTTTTTCTCAAATATTGCAAAATTGAACATCTTTGCTTTTAAAATCTTCTATAATCTTCTCCGAAATTTTAGGAAATCATGAAAATTGTTTTGAAATGTTTTTGAATTTTCTCTTAATATTTATTTTTTCAAATGAAAAAATCATTGGATATTTTCCCAAGAATCTTCGGAAAAAATTATGATGATACTCTTGAATTTTTTGAATTTTTTGAAACATTTTTCAGGCCGCTTCAAGTTTAAATTTTATTTTTGAATCTTTTAAAAAGTTTTAAATATCTCTTAAACTCATTCAAATTTTCTCTCGTAATATTGCAAAATTGAAAAGTTTTGTTTTGAAATCTTCTATATTTTCCGAAATTTCAGGAAATCTTTAGAATTTTTTAAAAATGTTTTTGAATTTTCTCTTGAAAGTTGTTTTTAAAAAATCATTTGATATTTTCCCAGGAATCTTCACAAAAAAATGATTATGCTCTGAAAACATTTTAAAATTCTTTAAGAAAGCTTCTTTTTTCTAAATCTTCAAAAATCTCAATTTTGTTTTAAATTTGTTAGGCCGTTTCAAGTTTAAAACTATTTTGAATCTTTTCAAAAGTTTTATATCTCTTGTAAAGTTACTCGAATTTTTTCTCAAATT
>CAKNXH010000336.1:12342-62184 GCA_932178445.1 Andricus quercusramuli | reverse complement strand
ATTAAATAAATCAACAATCTGGGATAGATAATCTTAAAGCTTTTTCGATAACAACAGTTTTTATTAGTTTTAATTAAACTTATAAACTGATCAAAAATCTTGGATAGGTAATCTTAAAGGCTTTTTTGTTTATAACAATTCAGTTCAATCTGTTCTCTTAAAAAGCAAAGTCTGCTTTTGTACGCATTAATCTTCTCCACTTTCAGAAGAATTTTGATCTGGAATATTTTCGCTGGATGACAAGGATTTATAAAAATCGTGATACTTAGAAGGTATTGTACCCTTCTTACAAAGAGTCAAAACATCTTTCAGTTTATTTTTCTCCACTGAAATGCCTTTACTATGAATAAATAATGTCATTATAATTTTTTGTCTTTAGGACCTAAGTTTTCATCTCATAATAATAACATCAATGTCCTACACGTTCAAAAAATAATTGCGTCTATTGAAACTGGTATTTTTAACATAGATGGCGAATCTCAAACTTTAATTATAAATCAATGTTCCCAAATTATCATGAATCATGTTTCCATTTTAAGAAATTAAAATCGACTCAAATTTGAACTAATACCTGATTCTCATGTGATGCGTGAATTAAAACTAAGAAATCCAGATGCGATGTTTATTAATTCTGACAGATGCAATGTTACGATTGCCATGTCTAAAACTGATTACTACAAAAAAATGTCTGATATCCTGGATGATAAAAAACTTTATTCTTTATCAAAATATGAATTCGCTGCTACTCTATAAGACCAGAATAATAATTTGATCTCTGATTTAGAATTTAATAATTTCATTTCTCCTTACCAAGCAAAAGAACTCAGAACTTACTCAGCCATCACGCCAAGGACCTATGGCCTTCCTGAAATTCATAAATCTAATACCCCCTTGAGAATCATTGTTTCCACTATTAACGGTCCTTTATACAAATTATCTGCCTTCTTGTCCAAAATTTTAAATAATATCTTTGGAAAAAACGATTCACGCGTCAAAGATAGTTTATCCTTTGCACAAAAATTAGATTATGTCGTATCCCTTGTGATTACATCTTAGTTTCTTTAGATGTAGTTTCCATGGTTAAAAATATTCTCTTTCCCAATTCATACTGTAGTATGTGTTTTAGGTACTCAGCGTGTGCATGACACGCTCTGTGCCACTGGGAAATTCTGGACATAAAATGCGGTCACGGTATGCTAAGGTGGGAATGATACCGTCCTGGCATGCAAAACTAACACCCTCTGTACCTGAATTGAGCCCTGATGATTTGAGGAGAGCAAAAATTTGCTTCTTCGACAAGGTCTGCTTTTCTACATTTCTGTGAAAGGTTCCGCGCATATGCTTGCCGAGTAGCTCTTGGTGAAATTTTCCAACCTCTGCTTTCTTTACTTCGGCTTTTAGACGTGAGGCATCTAGATGGAGTAATGCACTTTCCTCACTTCTGATGTTGAAATTCAGGCCAAGGGTCTCGGCCGCTTACTCTGCGGCGTTGTAAAGGAACGCTCCTTCGCCAATGATCTCGTGATTCCTGACCATTTTTAGGAGCGGATCTCTGCCATTATCAACGGTGTAGCTGTATTTAGAACAATTCGGTTATGAAGACACTGGAGATTCAAAAGTCCGCGTCCGCCTTGACGGCGTGAAATGTATAATCGCGGAACTGACGAATTGATATGCAAGCTTTTGTGCATATGCATGATCTTACGTGTGGTGACATCAAGGGCCTTAAGCTCGTTCTTTGTTCATTGAACCACCCCAAACGAGTAGAGTAGAACCGGGACGGCAAGCATGTTAGTCGCAGATACCTTGTTCAACGCCTACAGATTGGAAGACCAAATCTGTCTAAGAAGATGCTTGTATCTGCTTCGGAGAAACTCCTTCACTGATGTTACGTCCTGAATGCGGCTTTGAGGCACGCCCAGGTATGTATAGGTCTCTCCAGTGTTAAGATGTCTAATAACACTTATGTTCACAAGCTCAGGGTCCTTGGGAACGCCAGTAATCTTTGCTTTCTTCAGATGAATTTCGGCACACTTGTCCAAACCAAAGTCCATTCCAATCTCTCACGTGTAGTTCTTGACGATATTTATAGCAGACTGATGTTTGATTTTATCAGCAGCATAGATCTTTAGGTCATCCATATAAAAAACATGCGTGACCTTAAGCTCACGCTGATTAGTGTCGCCACAGAGGTATCCAGGAGATTTTCGTAGTGCGAGAGATAGAGGCAGAAGTGTGATGCAAAAAAGCAAAGGGCTCATACTATCCCCTTGAAAGACGCCCCACTGGAAGGTGACCTTGTTCGTCTTCAGACGATGATTCCCAGATGAGATGGTAAATCTATTTTTCCAAAGAGGCATCAATCTCTCTATTGACAGGACGCGCTGATGGGCTGCAGCATCTTTACAGACACATCTGTCAATTAGCAGGTTCTCTCGACAGCCTGCTACACCTTTTTTCAAGCCACGTTGTTCGTACATCTCTCGCCATACAGGCTCAATTCGTCGAACAATCCTGTTGTTTAGGACAGCTGTAAAGATCTTACACAGTGTGTTCAAACAAGTTATTGGCCTCTAATTCTCTGGGTTGGATAAATTGCTTTTTTTCGGCAGGAGTATAGTGCGTCCTAACACCAGCCACTGCTGAATGGGCGTCTCCGACTTTAAATATGAGGTGAATATGCGGGCCAAAGTTTGGTGTATAAAAGTAAACTTCTTCCACCAAAAGTCCTTGGTACAATCTGGTCCAGCACCGGAAAACTTCTTCGTGCCTCTAAGTGCTTTTTTAACCTCTTCGGCAGTGACTGATGGGCACTCCTCCTCAGATATTTTGAGGCTGTCGCAAAACTCCTTGAAGCGGATGATATTGTCAGTATCTTCTTCCAACTCTAGTGTTTTCGAGATCTTGTACACCTCTCTCCAAAAAGTCTCTACCTCCTTGGGCTTGGGTGGATTTTTTACAAAAACAGGGGGATCACTGAAGAGGCGTGATGGGTCAGCAAGAAACTGTTGATTCTCCCTGATCCATCTCTCCCTCTTCTGTATCTTCCTCCTTGCGTCAGATAACAGCCTTATTTTGTTAACAATATGCTGCTTGATTGTCAGCAGCTTTGACTTGTTCAGTGTGTGATTCAAGATCCTTAGTTCTTGCGCGAACTTTCGAACCCTTTCCGTAAACGGTCTACCAGACGTTATGTAGTCGATCACACATTGGACACGGGACGCATTCTGTCTTGCCCATCCAATTTTCTTGTTCAGTTGCTGCAAGCGTTTTTTGGCCTTTTGATCCATCGTCGGTTTTAGCCTTCAATTTGAATCAGCGAAAGTTCTCGCAGCGCCACAAAATGAGCAATTGATGGTCCAGAGGTCGGACTCTTACGAGATATCTCCACGAAGGGAGGCATCCATTTCAGCCAGATCTTGGGGCTTAAGAGGAACTTGCATGTTGAAGTTCCTCCTTGTACTGAAATTGCGATCATCTTCCAGAAGGTGCCCGCTTTCTGCGGTTGGTCTTAATGTCGTTTCATCTTCGTCTGCAGCTTGTTCAAGCAGCGGTTGAGGAAGCGCTCCGCGTATATATCCATTTTTCCGGAGGTAGTCGGCTTGATTTCGCAAAGACTGATGCGGAACGTGTTGAAGCTCTGGGTGTTTCTGGCACCACAGAGTGTGCATACGTTCCATCAAACCTCCGCGAACAGGGATAATGTTGGCATCGTAGCAGTCTAGCACGTCATTCTTAAGTTGATCCGTCCACTCAATGTGGGCGTTTCGCCGGTTCGTCGTCGTGTTTCCATCTAAATTATTTTCAGCACCCCGAACTCTATGATGATCGGCATTGTTTGCCGATCCATTGTCGGGTGCTCTGCGCGTTCGATCGTTTTGAACCGCATCTACAACATTTTGGTGTCTTGGTGGTTTCATTGTTGTTCCCACGAGCAGCTAGGGAAAGGGTTCTTCCATCCTTTTAGAGCCCCGCGTGCAAGGATAAGGTTGTTACTGTGAGAGGTCTCCCAGTATCTTAGGTCACAGTTTGAGACACCCCACCCAGGTGTCATTCACCTTTCGGCCTAGTTATAACGCCTCCGCTTAGGGGTTGTTCCTTCGGGACCATCCCTGGACAATTGTCCGCGACTGCTTATTAATTATTGTAACCATATTCAGCAGAAACCCTTGGTACAGGGACCCTCTATCCGCTACCCGAGGACGCGTTCGGTGGCTTTGTCATAGGCCGTTCGGTTTTATTCCAAAGGAATCGGAACCGAAATCGAATGGTTTCTATGTTTCTATGAAAAATGGTATATATATATATATATATATATATATATATATATATTGTGTGTGTGTGTGTGTGTGTGTGTGCAATAGAGGACGTAATAGAGTTAGAAAGTTGTGGCTTTTTCAAACATTTTGCACTTTTTTCCATTTTCCGAATACAGTGAGGGAATAATTAATTTCAACAAAAATAACTGTTCGAACAATTTATTATCGTTCTTAATAATATTATCTCAGAATAATGCTGGAAAATTACAATTTTCTTCAATTCTTCCATTTCTTGTTCAATTTAAAAATAGAGTGGATGAGTAATGAAATGGAGTTAATACAATTATTTCTTTAAAAAATTTATTATTATTGTTAATAATATTGAATTTGAACAATGCCATAAAGTTTTTTCTGCTATAATAATGCTAGATAGTTGCGGCTTTTTCTGAAGTTTTCAACTTTTTGCCACCTTTATACTTAGATTGGGGTAATATTTAATTAAATTTAGCAAAACTAATTGTTTAAACAAAGCATCGTTAATAAGTGTCTCCTCCTATAATAAAGCTAGATAGTTTCCTCTCTTTCTGAATTTTTTAGCTTGTCATTGTTATTGCTGTACATCTTTGGGCTTATTTTTTTATAAATAAATTAATAACAATTCAAAGATTATTGAAGACATTTTTGTGGTTAACGGTCTTATTTACGAATATAAATTGCTTCTCTTCGTTTACCAAAAGTACGTCATAATCGTATTTCTTAGCATAATTTATTACATGCTGCATCATTCTTAAATCATTCTAGAAGGTTTTAGAAAAACGCCTCACGGAATCTGTGGATGATTCCTAAGTAAATTGAAATAAAAATTTTAAACTGGCAGAAGGTTTAAAAAATTGCCGAAAATGTACACCATTCTAAAGTGGAAATAAAGGGACACGTATTTCACTAATTGATCAAATTTTGTTTATAATCATTTGAATAAAGCTAGAAAATTGATGAATTATTTAGATAAAGATAACAATTGACCTAACTTTTTTCAAAGTACCTAATTCTTAAGACATTTTAATCAAAAATTTCCTGGTGATTCTGTGGAAAGTAAAATAGATAGAGTGTGTAAATAATCATTATCATTCCACTTCAACAGCAATGAAATTACTAAGTACGTTATATGAGAAAAAGTGACGTAGGCTATTTACAAGTTTCACAATATTCCAATCTCATTGTTTCAATAAAGATGAGAATTTTAGATAATTTCGTTCTTTTATAAAACTTTTCTATTCGTGACATCTCTAATTTTTATAATCTTTTAATTAATGTATAAAGTTCTAAACACACCTTTAAAAAACTAAAATGCATGCACACAAAATACATGAATTTTACACGAAAAAGTTGAATTTTCTATCCGAAACCATGGAGGTTCAACAAAAAAGTTAATCTTCTACCAATCAGTTAATTTTTTTAATAAATAGTAAATTTTTCAACAAAATATTTGAATTTTCTACCAAAATAGTTGCATTTTCAATTTATAAATATAAGTTTTCAACAAAAATTGCAACAGTTACATTTTCAGTTTAAAAAATTGATTTTCAACAACAAAATTAATCTTCTTCCAGTTGAATTGAACCAAAAAAGACGAGCTTCTAACAAAACAGTTGAATCCACAGCCAGAAAGATGAATTTTCAAAAAAGAAGATTATTTTTCTACCCAAAAAGACGAATTTTCAACAAAGTAGATGAATTTTCCACAAAAAAGTTAAATTATTAAGCCGACATTATGAATTTTCAACTAAAAAGTGAATTTTCTACCAAGTAATTAATTTTTCAAATCATTATCTTAATTTTTATCCATATACTTGAATTTTTTACCAAAATAGTTGATTTTTCACCAAAAAGATGAATTTTCAACCAAATAGTTGAATTTTCAAATAAAAAAGATGAATTTTCAAATTAAAAATATAAATTTTCAACCCATAATGGAATAGTTATATTTCCAGTTGAAAGAAAACTGGGTAAATTTTACACTCTAAACATGAATTTTCAACAATAAAAAACATGAATATTTAATAAATAGTTCAAGTTTGATTCAAGTAGACGAATTTTTTACCAAAATATTTGATTTTTCACCAAAAAGATGAATTTTCACCAAAATAGTTGAATTTTCAAATAGAAAAGATCAATTTTCAATTAAAAATATAAATTTTCAACCCACATTGGAACAGTTTTATTTTCAGTTGAAAAATTAATGTTAAACCAAAAAAAAAATTTAACAAAATCGGTACATTTTCCACGATATTCAAATAAGAAGAATAATATTCTGTCAAAAAAGACGAATCTTCAACAAAATACATGTATTTTCATTCATATAATTAAATTTGTAAACAAATGTTCGAACAAAAAAATTATTTTTTTACCAAAAAGACGTATTTCCAATGGAAGAAACACTTTTGACTGGAAATTTTAGTATATACTTGAGTTTTCAGTTTAAACAATTTCATCAAAATAGTTGAATTTTTAAACAAAGAAATGAAATTTTAACTAAAATAGATGCATCTTCAGACAAAAATCAAATACTTAAAGTTTCATTGAATTAATTTTTTAAAAAGAAAAAATAATTTTCACCAAAGTAGTTGAATTATCAACTAAACAAGCAAATACATTTTTCAAAAGAAATTCTTAACATATTATTCTTGAATTTTCAATTTAAAAAATTAATTTTTAACAACATCAAACAAATTTTGAACTACATAGTTCAATTTTTAACCATATACATTGAGTTTTAATCAAAATAGATGAATATTCAAAAACAGGAAGAAGAATTTTCCACCAAAAAAGATGAATTTTCAAATTTTCATTTAATAAATTTCAAACTGAAAAAAAAGTTTCAACCAAATATTTGCATTTTCAACCAAATGAATGTATTTTTAAACAAGAAATTTTTCACAGAAAGGACAAATTTTCAGCTAAAAAAATTAATTAAAAAAAAACGAATTTTTAGGAACATGGTTAAATTTTGAACCAAAAATGGTATACTTGAGAACATTATTTAAAAAAAGAAATTTTCAACATAATCGTTAAATTTTCAACCTTTTTTCAACGAGAAAAATGCTATTCTACCAAAAAAGACGAATTTTCAACAAAATACATGAATTTCCAAATATAGTTTAATTTTCAACTAGAGAAGATACATTTTTGACATAATTTTCTGTTAGAGAAAATAATGTGGAACCAAAAGAAAGTGTTTCAAATAATAGTTGAATTTTCAACGAAACCAAAATTATTTTTCAATTAAAAAGATGAATTTTCATGTATAAAAAAATACAGTTTCAACTGAAAATTTTAACATATACTTAAATTTCCAATTTAAAAAAGGAATTTTTAACAAAAAAAATTCAACAAAATAGTTATATTATCAAGTAATAATTTGAAAGCTTTGAAAGCTCTCTTTATAATCTTTGTTTGTGAAATCTTTTGTATTCCTTTCAAATAATTGAAATCTTGTAAAATCTCCTCAAATTTGTTCAAATCTTTTGCAATGGTCCAACATTAGCGAAGAATTTGTGAAATCTTTCGTATTCGTTTAAAATATTTAAAATCGTTTGAAATATTTGAAATATTTCGAAATCTTCGAAATTTGGCGTATTGTGTCCCTCACAATGTAAAAATCAAATACATTTTCTTGGATATTCAACCTGCAAATTATAAAAATTATTAGTTGAAAAGTTCGACGTTCACTAACATAATTCAAAACTCATGCAAGAATTTATAATATTTCAATCATCTGTTTCAATCCGAAAAAATTTTTTCATCGATATAATTCAAATTTGACGCATGAGTAGAAAATACTTTTTGATCATAAATTTTCGAATGGAGTAATTCTGATAATTTTTGTGAAGGAATAATAAAGCTGGGAAAGGAATAGGGTACGACAGAACTTTTCTCTTCCCTTTTCCAGCTCGAAAAATTATAGTCTTTAATACAAAATTTGATTTGTGTGTATTATTGAAAAAAACAACTAATGCTTTCTCTATGAGGAATCATAGATGCTAACGGGAAGCAAACACAGAAAAAACAGAAGGCAAAGTTTACATCGATTTCCGACGAAAGATTCTCTGCAAAAAAAAAAAATTAACTTCACAGGATAAACTTTACACAAATATCGGTTAAACTTTCTTTTTTATTCCATGACAAACACATGTATTTTGAAAGACGCGAAGTTGGCTGAACAAAACTTTGTCGCTCTAAAAAATTTCCTGCAACAAATTTTATTCTTAGTTTTTCTCTGTAAAGTGCTCGTGTAATGAGCACCACATAATTTTAAATATACAAGCAAAGTGGACACACTCAGGAAAAAAAAACAATGTATTATCGGATACTGATGAGTTTATTTATTTAATTGCATATGCATCATTTACAATAGAAATTTCCAGAAACATGCGGAATTAGAGAACTGAAATTATAAACTATAGAATTTGGATGTTTGGAAAGTGTCCAGGTTACAAATGAATGAAATGGTAAGATTTTCAATTTGAATTACAGATTTATAAGTATCCTTGCGGAATCTATTTTTTTGTTTGTGCACACATTGTCTAGACCGCGTAGGCCCCACGTTGTTCATGTTGAATACGCGCTTCATGTGCTTCTGGTGTTTCTAGGTCTATATAAAAGACTTCTGTAGTGTTTGGTATTGTTATATATAGGCGATCCCTTGCACCTATCCCCATACAATCCCTGAGAATGTTCCAGTAACCAGTGTATTCGTAAGGTTGCCACAGACGTTCATAACTTTCAAACATTGAATCACGGCCTATTCTCAATTTAACTCCTTTCAGTTGCAGGCCTGGAGTTGTTGGTGCATTTACGAGGTCGCCGTCAAAACGACCTTTTTCGCATCCACAAAAATGAACCTTGTAGTTTGGAAAAGGGTTACTTGGTGGCATAACCAGCCATGCAGGATTATCTTGCAAGCCCCTCTCGAGCCAACCATGAACGTCCTGCCTCCCTATTTTAACCATAACAGAACCGCGTAGATCACCAGTACCTAATTTTGTAGGGAAAGAAATTATATTCATCAAGTTTATGTAAGTTGGAAATAGATAAAGTTTGCTTAATCAAATATTTGTCGAGTCTTTTAAGTACATGGAGCGACTGCATCAAGAGCTGCCACTGCTTTTGGCATGAGCGGTTAGTGTCAAAATAAATTTTTTTAGAATGGCACGAGCCACAGTTGTCAACGCACTGACCGCTCGATAATTGACACGAGCCGCTTGTGCTAATGGCAAAAGCAGCGCGAGCTCGGTAAGTGTTGCTTTTAGCCTGGCCTGTTCTTGGAATTGGCAATAATCTCTCGTGTTAATTTTCAATAACGCGTGGTGTCAAATAACTCTAACGTTTAGTGACAACCGCGCATGTCGCTCGAATCATTCGCCGCATTACCAAATGTTGAAAGTTTTTAGACGATTCATACATGGTGAAACAACAGTTCAAAAAATGATAAAGAAGTCAGTAAGTTCAGTGACATTACGTAATAGAAAAATATGTAGTAAATTTGCTTTTTTATGTTCTCAAATAATTTTAATTTTCGCAATACAATTTGAAGAAGATATTTTTGAACAGAACTTTCAAAGTAGAATTTTCATCAGAAGTTAATTAATGAAATAAGCAAATTCATTATAAAAATTAACTTCGGAAATAATACCATCAATCATATCTGATCAAATTTGATTCACTTTCATTACATCTATCGCATGAACAAAAATTAACATAGAAAATCTGAGACGTAACACTTGCAATGGAAAGCTGCGAAAGTAAAATTTCCGAAAAAAAAAAAATTAAAATGAGAAGTTTCTCAAAAAAAGAGTAAGATTTGAAGGTTGGGGATAAAATTTTAGAAGTAGAACTGTAAATAATTCAATTTATTTTTAAACTCCCAAAATTAATGATTAGAATTTCTAAAATTATACCTACAAATTTTTGTTTAGATCATCTGATTTCTAAATTGAAACTATAATGATGATATTAGAACGAAAACAGTAAATTACTTGCTAACGTTTATTGATTTAAGATTAAACTGCACGAATGATCAATCATGACGTGCATGCAGGTTAGTTCTTCTCAATCAGCATAGTAAAGTTTGAAAAGAAATTAAAGATGTTGCGGCGAATGAGCCGAGAGACCAGCACGGTCGTCACTAAACGTTAGAGCTATTTGACACCACGCTCTATTGAAAATTAACACGAGAGATTGTTGCCAATCCCAAGAACGGACCGGGTCAATCAGAACACTTACCAAGCTCGCGCTGCTGTTGCCATTAACACGAGCGGCTCGTGTGAATTCGCGAGCGGGCAGTGTGTTGGCAACTGTGGCTAGTGTTATGAAAAAAAAAAAATTATTTTAACACCAGCCGCTCGTGTCAGAGTTTCTCCATGTAGCTCAAGCTCAACCCGTCACTTGACATAACAAACATTGAAACAAAAATCTGAAATTGAGAGAAAGCATTCCTTCAAATTTTCTTTGAATTTGAGCTAATTTTAACCAAAAATTATTATTTTTTTTTATTGGATAACAATGGTTTAGAATTTTTCACAACTACAAATGTTTTTTTTAAATATTGTTGGATTTTATAATATTTTTTATAATTAATAATTTCAATATTATATCGCTAAAGAACCGCTAAAGATGTTTCAAGTTTTTCATGATTAAATTAAAAAAAAAAGGGATTTCGTCTTCTGAATTGTAGAATAATAATTTTAACATTTAAGAATTTTAAATTAGAATAAAATCAAATTCAAAATCCTATTTAACATCCAATACTCAAGTTAATGTATAGAATTCCTGAAAATAAAAACAAGAGTCCAACAACCAAGTCCAAGCAACCACCATAAAATGCTACTATTGTAAATAAAGACAAAATCTTTAAAAAAAAATTCTTCTGAAAAAACAAAAAAGAGGGAAGAAAAATGAAAATAAATAAATTATAATAATAAATAAAAAATTGTATTTTTGTCCAGAGAAATTTTATTTTTCTTTTTCCAGAATGAGTTTTTTTTTGTTAATTACAATAGGAGCATTTTATGGTGGTTGTCCAAATTTGGTCGCTGGATTCTTGTTTTTGTTTTCAGGAATTTTTTTTTTCATAAAAATTTTAACATTATATTACACTTACGAAACCAATCAAGCATGCATTTTGCTTCCTGCAGGAATACAGTGATGAAGATGAGAAGGCCAGCAGCACTAGTCTTCATTTTTTCGGATAAAGAAATCAAAAAGCGAACTGAATTCACAAATTGATTGTGAAGAGTGACTTGATAAATGGCCGCTTTTTATACTCACTTTTACAACATCCAAATGACACGTGTCATCTATTCTGTGAAATAATCAGGGTGGCAGGAGAAGGATTGTTGATCTCACATCTCGAACTTTCCTTATTTGCTAGATTTCATCACCTGGCCGCTTTTTGAATAATTAAACATTCCAATGTACAAAAAAACAGGTAATAAAATCAGTTTTCTTATCTTTTGCTTTCTCATGTATAAAAATGCAAACAACGATAGAAAAATCAATATGCCTCTAAAAAAGTTTACGGTTTCAATGCGGGTTTTTGTTTGTTCGGCTAAACTGAAGATAACATGAAAAAATTAAAGAATGATGAAATGCGAACATTTCCTATAAGTTAAAATTTAAGAATTTCAAATTAGATTAAAATCAAATTCTAAATCCTATTCAACATCCAATATCCAAGTTAATGCATAGAATTCCTGAAAATAAACACAAGAATCCAACGACCAAATTTGAACAACAACCATAAAATTCTGCTATTGTAATTAAAAAACAAATTGAAACACGAGGCGTAAATGAGGCAAGGTTAAATCGATTATGTGTGTAAATAATTCTACCTTCATCATGTTAAAAAAATGAGGTCTATAAAAAAGTATGACAAAATTCCTTCTGATTTAATGATAAAGTTAAACATTTTATGCAGTTACATTCTTTTATCAAACTTCTCCATTTTATCGATATTTTCTTTTAAGTTTGTACATTAACTTGGAATGATATCATTTTCAATTTTTCAAACGTTATAAGAATTTATAAGAATTTTATATAACTTAAAAGGATATAAAGTATTGTGAATTATTCTGTGGAGATTCACAAAATGTCAGGATTTTTATGGGATTTCAATGAATATCAAAAAGTTCAACACAAAATTTCTAATCAAAAAATTTCACAAGAATTAAGAGATTTTCTAGGATTCCAAAGATTGAAGAGATTTTCAACTGTTTCCAAAATTTCACCGGATTTTAAAAATTCCATGCTATTTTAAATAATTTCCAAATGATTTTCAGAAATTTTAAATTTTTTTCAGTTAGAGGCATTTCAAAGAATTTGAAGGAATTTTCAATCGCCTTCAATAAATGTAAGAGATCTCAGAAGATTTTAAAGATTTCTAGGTCTTTTAGAAGATTCCGGTAAATTTTCAAGATCTTCAAAAGAGTCGAATGGATTTTAAGATATTTCAATGGATTTCAAATTTATTTATCTTACAAATTTCAAAATTAATTTTAAAACATCGAAGGAATTTTGCCGAATTCACCCACATAATGAAGAATCGAAATTTCAGTTGATTAGGATTTATTAATTTAAAATTGTGTTATTACATTTCCAGTTGGAATAATTGATTTTCAACCAAGAAAAAAAGAATCTACAACAAAATAGTTAAATTTTCAACCAAACTGATGAATCTTTGACAAAAAAATTAATTTTCAACAGAAAGTTTAATAGTTGAGATTTCCATATTTTTTGTTTCTTTTAATTATTGATAAAAAACTGTTAAATTGGACAAAAAATACGTATTTTCAACAGAAGAGTTGAATTTTCAACCAAGGGAGATCTTTCAATCAATAAAGAAGAAAAATCTGATCCAAAATGTTTAGTTTCTGAGACATAAGGACAAATTTTTGAAAAAAAATGTTGAATTTACAACCAAGAAATATGCATTTTTCACCAAAATAATTAAATTTTTGACTAGAAACTACGAGTTTTCCAGAAAATAAGTCAATTTTCAAAGGAAAAAGATCAATTTTCTAACAAAAATGGAACACCTACATTTTTCATACAAAAATTTATTGTCAACAAAAAAAAACAAATTTTTAACCAAATAAGTCAATTTTCAACCGAAAAGGTTATATTGCTACCACAAACGAAAAAAAAATTCAACAAAATAGATGAATTTTCAACTAAAAAAGATAAATTTTCAACAAAAAATAGAATAGTTCAATTTTAAGTTAGAAAAATATGTTTTCAACCAAATGAAATAAATTTCCAACGAAATAGTCAAATTTTCAACCAAACAGATGAATTTTCAACTAAAAAGAATAAATTCTATTAAAAAAATGTCGACGAAAAATGGAATAGTTATATTTTTAGTTCAAAGAATTAATTTTCAATAAAATGACTAATTTTCTACCAAAAATTTCAATTTTTCAACAAAATAGATGAATTTTTAAATAAAAAAGATAAATTTTCTATTAAAAAGATTAGATGTCCACATAAAAAATTTTTTTGTCAAAATGGAAATTAATTGTTAGTGAATATTTTATAATTTTTAATTAATAAGTGGAAATTGGGCAGAGAAATAAAGAATTGTAATTATATTAAAAAATTTTTTATTGGTAATACTATATTTTAAACATATTTTTTGGAAATTCCTACAGTAATGAGTCGTATTCTATTTTATACAAAAACGTGTACTACTTATATTCAATATAATGGATATGTTAATTCTTCTTGACTGGAAAATTGAACTCTTTTTGTCAGAATTTGTCATTTTGGGATAAAGATTTAAAAATTTAGCTGAAATTTTTTTCTTCTTGATTGACGAATATTGCTTATTTAAAAATTTGTCTTTTCAGTTGAAGATTCATCTGTCTGGTTAAAAATAAAAATACCTTGTTACAAATTCTTTTTTTCCTGTTTGAAATTTCATTTCCTAAACTAAACATTAAATTCTTCCGTTTTTGGTTCAAAATTGATCTCTTTTAGTGCAAAATTAAACTATTTACTTGAAAATTAATGTACTTTGTTAAAAATTAATGTCTGTCGTTGAAAATTCATCTCTTTGGTAATTTGTTTTAATTTTGAAGAAAATTTGTCTTTTTGCTTGAGATTTGAAATTTGGTTGAAATTTTTGTTCTTACTTCACTGAGAAATCTTTTGTGCTTCAACTCAAAACTGTTTTTTATTTAAAATTAAAAATTTTTTGGGTTCAAATATCAAGTATGAAATTTTTCGTTGAGAATTCATTCTTGTTTGGTTGAAAATTCAACACCTTGGTTGAAAGTTAAACTAATTGTTAAAGAATCATCTTTTTTGTTGAAGATTGATCATTTTAGTAGAAAATTCCTCTTTTCGGTTGAAAATGTAACCACGTTTGTTGAAATTCCAAAATTTGTTTAAAATTCATCCTTTTTAATTAAAAAATAAACTTTTTTGTTCTGGTTAAGAAATCATTCTTTTTGGCTATTTAAAAGATATTTAATATTTTAAGCTGATTTTTTTTTAAATATACGTCAAAGTATCATCAATTAGATGCAACTATTTGAAAAATTGATTTTGAATTTTAAGATACTAAAAAAAAATAAAAATCTGGGGTAAAAGTAACAATAATAAAAATCTGGGTAAAACGCTGGGGTCTAATTGACCACCAGGGGACGTTTAAAGGTTAATTAGGCTTCTAATTGAATTAAAACGTTTCCAAAGATCAAACTTTATATCATAAATTATTCATACTTCCATTTTGAATTTTTTCATTTTTTACGATATAAATTGAAATACAAACGTTGATTTGATATATTATAACTTTAGGAAGACTTTGAAAGAAACGAGAAAAAACCTTTCGCTTCTGTCGTTCAGATCTTGTTGGTTTATCATTTTCTTCAGGTTCCGTGTCTGTTGTATTGGCAGGTGGTACTACGAACCTCTGGGTAGGTCTTCGTGGTCTTTTCGATGATGCCACAACTTCATCGAGCTCTCTAGAATCACCTGAAAAAACTTGCAGTTAGTGAACATGTGACGATGTTGCCTTCTTGTAAACTCAGTAAACATTTCAATTCATGCGGTTTTTTGAAACAGGAAACGAAACCTTATTTATAATCACATTTTATTTACTCTCAACAGAAGCATATGAATGAAAAACTATATATATACAATATATACAATGCGGCACTAAGAGTGCTTTATTACCATCTCTGTCACTCTTACAATTGTGTCTGTTGCGCACTCGAGGCCTGACACAGTTCTCCTTGACTTCGAGAAACGAACCATGTTCGTTATCGAATTTTCGGCACCAGCTGACAAAAACGACACAGTCGAAGAGAAGGAAAAGAAAGAGAGGTAAAAAGACGCTATAGGGGAGTTCATGCCGGATGGCTGATGCAGATGAATAAGTTGAAGTTGTCGTGGATAGTCGATGCCTCGAAATCTCGAAACCCATCTCGCGGGATCAATCTTAAGGCGCCATTTTTCAAATGTCCAGAATAAATGTTGTTTCTTTCATGTAAGATAACCTCTTTCTCCTTTATATGCGTTATTATGTACTTTAATGTTACGTATCACAATTACAAATTATATAAAGTTATGTTATATATATTTATTGGTGGTTCTTCTCACAAGATACCTATTCCGCAAAGCGGAATAGGTATCATAAGTGTCATCATATGTTATATTCATAAGTGTCTCTCGAAACACTATTTCCGCTGTGCACGATGCACGTTACTATACTTTGGTCCACTGTTGACTGATCGAAAGGATCGAAAGTATACGTTTTTGGCAATTCTTTCGGTTAATTTGTAAACATTGGAAATTTATACGTGCCTGTATAGTGCAAGCGGAAATGTGAATTTACAGCTTATGAGAAGTTCCTTATCGTATACAAATTGAAGTTAGTACGGTCCATTGAAGATATTTGTAGCTATTCGCAAAACTAAAATTTCTAACCTATAATATCTTTCCTATTTTACTCTTTTCAGGAAAAATGTAAACTTGTAAAGAATCTACAAATAATAGAGCATGATTACACAAAATAGTCACAAAATGCTTATTTCGCAAGGAAATCGTTGCAGTCGTTCTCATTAGGGTAAGTCATTGGTATGATATAATTATTATGACACAATATAAGATCCATGTCAAAACAGGTACATTCTGCATTTGAATTATAGTATATTTCGAGTGGGAATTGGACTCATATTTTTGGGATTGGACAAAATACGTTTGTATACAAAATTGTGCTTTTTAAAAAAGTTTAAGTTTATTTAAATATAAAACAAGAACAATAGTGTGTTAAATCCGATTTATAACCTGAAAATTCCACCCGTACCCTGCTAAAAATTTCGGATTCATAAATTGGTCCGAATTTATCCGAAATCAATCAGATTCACGATTTTTTCCCGAAATATGTCCAATCTAATCCGAAAACTGTGCGAAAACAGTCAGAAATTTGTCTGATTATGTCCGGTGTCTGTCCGGACCATAAATTTCAACTCCGCAAAGAGTCCGATTTGATCCGAAATCAGTCCGGAATTCAAAATCTGAAATTATTTTCGTTACACTAAAAATGGAAAATAGTTCGGTCTAATCCGGAATTTATCCGAACGTAAACTTTCACTCCCGAAAGAGTCCGATCCGACTTGATCCAAAATCAGTCTGGAACTCAGTACCTGAAATTATTTCTGTTAAAGTAAAACCGGAAAATCATCTGATTAAATCCGAAATCTGTCCGGATTAAAACATCAACTCCGAAAATAGTCCAATTCTATCCGAAATTAATCCTCAGGTTCAAGCTGTCATTCGGTGAAATTAAAGTGAAAACGGAAAACCGTCCGCGTAAATCCGAAATTCTTCCGATCAAAAACATGTACTCCGGAAGCAGTCCGATTCTATCCGAAATTAATCCGCAGGTTCAAGTTGTCATTCGGTGAAATTAAAGTAAAAACGGAAAATAGTCTGATTAAATCCGAAATCTGTCTGGTCGAAAACATCAACTCCGAAAATAGTCCAATTCTATCAAAAATTAATCCTCAGGTTCAAGCTGTCATTCGGTGAAATTAGAGTGAAAACGGAAAATCGTCTGATTAAATCCGAAATCTGTCCGGTCTAAAACATCAACTATGAAAATAGTCCGATTCTATACGACATTAATCCGCAGGTTTTAGTTATCATTCAGTGAAATTAAAGTGAAAATGGAAAATCATCCGCTTAAATCCGATATTCGTCTAGTCCAAAACATCGACTCCGGAAAGAGTCCGATTCTATTCAAATTCATTCCGCTGGTTTAAGTTGTAATATCGTGAAATGCAAATGAAATCGGAAAACCGTCCGCTTAAGTCCGAAATTCATCCCGCCAAAAACATTGACTTCGGAAGCAGTCCGATTCTATCCAGAATGTATCCACAGGTTTAAGTTGTAATTTGGTTACATTCAAGTGAAAACGGAAAATACTACTGCATAGTAGGGCGTATCGAAAAAAATGAAATATTTTGCTTTCGTTTTTGGGTAGGGCGTCAGAAAAAACCCCACAAAAGCGATAATGAAACTTCGAAAACAAACAAAAATAATGAGAATTCCGATAAAGACGTGAATAGTAACACGGAAAATGATGAGAAAGCTAATGAGCTTTTGAACAGGGATGAGGATAACTATATGGTTCCGATAGAAAATGAATTTGTTCATGAAAGTGAATCTGCGGCTCTCTTGGAAAGAAGAAGCAGTTGATGGGAATGATGAAAGATTTGATGACGATGACTAATTCCATCCGTCAGACCATATAATATACGGTCATAACCGGACACAATCCGGATTTATCGCATCAGGCAGACCGTACAAAGGACGGACTTGACCGGACACTATTCTGGTCGTTTCTCACAAGCGCTGAAAATTTTCTTGGTTGCTATATAAGGGCCGTTTCGACCGATATACTGAGCGTGCGATATTCTGCGTTAGTGAAGTGCGTTATATGTAGTAGTGTTAAATTAAGCTATAGAAATAGGTTTGTGAGCGTCAAATAAATGAAGAATGCATTTCTCGAATGTAAACTGCTTATATAACCTTGTTATATAACATTTATTCAGTCCGTCAGACCGCACAGAAAACGGGCATGATCGGATACAATGCGGATTGATCAAATCTGTCAGACCGTACAACTTTCGGATTCTACCGGACAATATATAGATTTATTATTTTTTTGGTTCTACTTCATCCGGAAAATTTGTAAATACACCAGGATAGAATCCGGATGACGACCCGGACACAATCCGGATTGATAGCATCTGTCAGACCGTACAAAATACGGACTCAACCGGATCTAACCCGGACTAATGAAATCCATCAGACCGTACAACTTTCGGAATCTACCGGATGATATTCGGATTAATTTCCGTGCTCCTTCGACCGGAAAAATTTCGGACAAATTCCGTATTCGGAAATTTGTCCGAAATTGTCCGTTACGTGGTCCGGTTTTTGTCCTCCGGATTCTATCCGGTCGTGTCCGAAATTGGTCCGGTTGAAGGTTTAACTTTGTCCGGTCGAAGCTTCGACCGGACAAATTTCAGATACGACCGGATAGAATCCGGAGGACAAAAACCGGACCACCTAATGGACAACTTCGGACAAATTTCCGAATCCGAAATTTGTCCGAAATGTGTCCGAATTTTTAGCAGGGAATAGTTTAATGAAATAATATTACAATCAAAATAACCAAATTGACAAATTGTGCAATTTTCAAAAATTTGGACGCCGCTTCAGCATTTTTAAAATTCCAATTTCGGTTCCTGAGTCTTGTGCATTTTTTTGTAGTGTATTTCTATGCTTAAAAAGCCCACACATGCTCAGAAATTTATGAAACATCTTTTTCAGCGATTTCAAATTCATGAACTTTTTATTTCCGACCCACCCTAATGTATATATATATATATCAAAAATATAGTTTTCGAGAAATATCCCGTGTAGAAAAATATCATGACGGACTGAGGTCGTGCCTGTGCCAGGCCTGGCGATTTGAAGTCCGTCAGGCCACGATGGTCAAGCCTGGCGCGAGCCGGCCGCGTGGCACGCGCCACACCAGACGGTCGAAGTTACGAGGAAAGAAATACTTTTTTTGGAAATGTTTCTTTTTCATTTTGCATCATTTCAGGAATCTTTTCAAATTTTGAAACCACAAAAAAATGTTTTCATCGACACTTAGAAAATTTTTAGTCATACATTGCAGATCAAGACTACGATAAATAAAATACTTCTTCTGATGATGTTTCTTTTTCATTCTGCAACATTTCAGACAGCTAGTCAAATTATGAAACCATGAAAAAAAATTCTTTTTCATCGTCACTTTGAAATTATTTTCTTGGAAGTTTTATAAACTTATAAATTCCTAGTAGAAAATATTGAACAATTTGAATGTACATCTTCGTTTTAAATTTATTTTATTAGCTGGTGTAATGATCATTCGCACAGAACCAAACCCCGATCTCATGAACCTTTTTATGGATGAATTCATGGAGCAAGCCAATCGCCAACATACCGAAGGGATAAAAGTGAAATTTGTTGATCAAGAGAGGGAATTTACGTTACATTTTGCTCCGATCTTCGTTGTTGCCGATTTCGTCGCTCGACCGATACTACAAAACCGATTACAATTCAACGGTTATTGTGGATGCAGTTACTGCTATCACGGAGGACAGCATGTGAAGGATAAAGGAATAAAATATGCTTTTTTAGCAGAGGAAGCAGAGTTACGAACCCATGATTCACACATACGTAATTTGGCTGAAGCAAAAGCTCATTGTTCATTTTTTCGAGGAGTTAAAGGTGAATCGTCTTTCACTAAATTTCCAACCATCCATATGGTATGGGGATTTCCTCTTGATTATCTGCACAACGGGCTTTTCGGAGTTACTGAACAAGTGTGGGCTAACTGGAATGCTCTGTTAAAACCCGCGCAGCGAAAAGCTATTGACGATCTCCTTCTTCGCATACAGACACCTACAGATTTATGTAGAGGTACAGAAAAAATATCGAATAAAAATTTTTGTTTTATAAAAAAATGTCATGCTGATAAATTGTTTGTCTTTTTGAGTACTATGTATATCCGTACATAGAATTTTCAAATTTGAAAAAAAATTGGTCCCAAAAATTTGGAAAAAGTGCTTACATGTTGAATTTTCATCTAAAATGGCTGGCTAACGAACTTGACCTTCATTTTAGGACACTTGAAGAGTATACGAAAGCCCAATCCAATCTGTCAATTCTTTCAAAAGTTATCGTACTAACAATATAAAAATCTACATACACACATACCCACCCACATACATAAATACATACAGACAGACACATTCGCGAAAACCTTTTTTTTTTGGGTTCAGAATGTCTCAAAACGTGGACATTTAACAAAAACGGAGGGGGTCAAATTTTACACAAATCACAAATACAATACATAAATTACACAAATACCTTCTCTGATAAGAATGTAAAAATCACTTTTTTTGCAAAATTTCAAACTTCAAAAAGTTTCCGGTAGCTGAAGATATCATTTTAAAAATATGAAAAAAGAATTATGGGGACACATTTTTATATGTAGAAAAAGATCTTGACCAGCCATAATCGATATAAAAAAAAATTCAGCCAAATTTAGGCATTTTAGGCATTCTTGTATGAATATATACGCGATTTAGGAAAAAATTTAGAATCTGTAAATGTTTCATTTATTTTTCGCCAGAATGAAACAAATTTGCGAAAGCATTTCATTAATATTTGATATAATATTATATATGTTTAAAATATGTTTGAAATACACAGTACTATCAATGATAGTTTTTCATTGATATCTAAAAAATAATAGTATTTCTTGTGGTATCCAACAATTGACTATCTACTCAATTATTTATCAATTTATTATTATCAATTCATTTTCGTTTTGTTTTTATCTTGACTTTCACCTTATTATTAATTTATTATTATTATTACTGAGAAATTGAAAATGAGCAATTCATAGTAATAATTATGTCAGAAATAAATGTATACGAACTCATGTACTCCAGCATACAATTACGGGGCTTCTAAACTGTTATTTGTTTACTGTTAATTTTAATCTTAAGTGGTAAAATTCATGCCATTTAACACTCTACAGAACACTGAATTACTGGAGTATTCCGCGGAAATATTTCAAAAGTTCCAAAGGAATATTCCTGAAATATTAAAAGAATATAGCCTACTATGAGGGAAGTGGGGTTTTCCGTTCGGGTTGCACTGAAGCACAATCGTATGTAGGTGCAGGCAAACACGGGAGCTTGTAAAAATGAAACTATCAAACGAATGGTATTTCTTGTATTTATTGGTTTATTTATTCCGCAATCCTTCCCCTGGCAGTGCCACGTAGTTTGTCAACTGTCCCTCACATTTTCTTTATTGAATTAATGGTGGAGCGAATGTGGTTTACACGAAGATTTAGATGCTCTACTCTAAAATTCCCCAAGATTGAGCGAAGGGGACCTACTTGACTTTCACTGATTTCTTCTCGTGTCAATGGGGTAACCGTGCTGCTTTCCATGTTTATTTTTGCCCGTCTTTTATCCCGATTAGTATATGTATACATGCCAGTAAGAATATCTGAAGACTCCAATATTGCAAAGACATCACCATCGGATGTTGATAACACAATTTGTTCTTGGGTTGGCATGGACTTATACGTATTATATCGTAGTTTTATTTGTAGTGGTTTATCGGCAGGAAAAGTGTATCTTCGAAGTTCAAATATCCGTTGCTGATTCGTATTGGGGATCAGCCGAATAAACCTGAGTTGTGCAAGTCCACATCCATAGCCGTCAGAAGAAGGAAGCCTTGTAGGAGGAACCATGGACCTGGCAGGAGGAATCCTCGACTTGGCAGGAGGAGACCTAGACCTGACACGAAGAGAAGACTCGGCAGTAGGAAGAGATTTCTGTGAATGAATTCTTTTAGAAGGAGAAGGAGACGAAGATCCGTAACGAGGAAGACCAGGAATAGGTTCTCCATTAGGTAAGCATTCAAATTGTGAACTTATTTCTGCAACAAAAAAGAGAGAAATTCGTTTTTTGTTGAATTCAAGTTGGTACTTCATGAACCCCCATATAGAAATTGATTCATTTATCTCTATTTCGTTGGTTGAAAATTAACTTCCTTGTTTAAAATGCAACTTTCTACCAAAGGATTCATATTTTTAGTTTAAAAATATAACAAATTCGAGAAAATTCAACTATTTTGTTTAAATGCAATATATTTCGATTTGATATTTTAGGATTTTCCAGTGTTTCGTATTGAATTAAATATGATATCTGCATTAATTTTATTTAAAAGAATGTATCCCCCAATTATTTCCTAACTTTTGTGAAAATTCATCCCATTTTTCTTGTTTCGACACAATTTCTGACCTACAGTGGCTGTCCTTAACAGCCATCTGAGCATGCGTGATTTATGTCGACTCGATGCCGCGTACGCTTACTCAGTGATTCGCAATTTGCAACAGCTGTTATAGCAAAGCTACACGACGCATTGCCACGTTCAAATTTTATTTGCTGATAGTCTCATGAAATATCGGACTATTCGGAGAATTCGAGATACGGATGAAAAAAATCAATTATGAAGAAAAGAAAAGTTGGATTTGACAAAACGTATTAACATGTTCAAGGCAGGCGAATTAGCCAATATGCTAACGCAAAAAATGCTTTGCGAAGATTAAAAAAAATTGTAATCAACTAGCCGGTTTTGAGATATTAAGATAATAATAAACCTGCGGCTTCAAGACTGCAGTTGCAAATACGCGCAAATTGAGAAGAAATCATTAACATTTGCCTCTGCATGTGAACAGTTTAATTAGTTTTGTTGTTTAAAGAAGAAACTTCTGACGACGAGAAAATCCAAATGCCAAGAAAATAGTTTGCCAAGAAATAGTTTCAAATTTCTAGATATACATGATAATACCATTATACTTACCAATAGAATCAAGGATGATTCCCAAGAAGAAACCCAGAATATAAACGATCTTCATTTTTGCTAAGCAAAGCAAAACTAATTAATATATTAATGAAGAGTTTTGTTATCAGTTATTTTCATGTATCAGTTATTTCATGTATATTGTAGGCGTCGAGTTTAATTTTCTGACATATTTATATCGCATTGGAGTCACTATCAAGAAAAAATATTAGTTACTAAATATGTTAAAACTGATACCAATTTGATACCACAATTTTATGTCAGGCAGGCAAACCTAACAAACAAATGATGTCTATAGATAATGATACAATGTAATGCAAATGCAAAAAGGCGCGAGGATTTTATTCCTGTCGGCTCTCTGTATGCAATTTGCTGAAAACACAGGGGAAAAAAGGAATTCTTTGAAAAGGGTGTAAATACGGGAATGGGGTAAAATTTTTGAACTGTAACCTCAGGTGCTCCACTTGTATAATAAAATTACTTATTTTTATTTTTTTATGAATTTCATTCAATTTTTGTTGACACTAATATTTTCTCTTTGTAAAGTCACATTCTGCATTAAGACCTCACTTATACGTCATAAATCGTCACAAAAACTGTCTCCACCGCCTCCTAGGAGTGCGACGTAGTTTTTATAACAGTTCCTTACATTCTCTTGTTTGAATTATATGTAACTGTGTGGGGAATTGTGTGGGATAACCGTTCCGCTTTTCATGTTTATTTTCTCCCGTTTTTAAGACTTATTAGAAGCTATGTATACATCCCAGTAAGTATATCCGAATACTCCAATATTTCGAAGACGACACCATCGGATATTGATATCAACATACCATTTGTTCGTGAATTGGCATCGGCTTAAAGGTATTATATGCTCTTGTTAGTTTATAGGCCCACTCCCCGTTATAATCCCTAAACTCGTTCTCCCCGTCTCCCTCCTGACAGTATAATTAGGCGTGTTCCTTGGCAACCTCAGTGCCTACTTTACATACCTTTCGGGTATCCTATTTACCTCCTCACTTTCCTTTCAACCCCACACCTCCACTCCATGAAATAAGACACTCATCACTAGCGACTCGAGCAATTTCATGCTCCTTCCAAAATCATCTGCCAACAACTTCATTCCCAGCCGCCCACACCTGTCTTATAACCCCATTTGCCCTCCTCACTCTCTCTTTTATGTGACCATTCACTCCCCCATTTCTCCGAAATAAGAAGCCCACGTATACAAACTCTTTGACCTCCTGCACTGCCTTCCACTTCCACTCACCTCCCTTATGTCTTTCAGCTCCTTTCCTGATCACCATAACCATGGACTTTTCCATATTCAGCTCTAACCTATTCTTATGCAGATATCTTCTCAACCTCTTCATCATCTGCTTCAAGGCTTCCTCGCTCCTCGCTAGCAGCACTATGTCATCTGCAAACGCGAGTGACTATATCCTTACTCCTCCTACCACTCCAGCCACTAGCGCACTTTCCATATCCAGGATGAAAGTCGCAGAAAGCGTTAGAATAAGCGGACACCCTTGCCTCAACCCCCTATCCATCCAGAAGCCCTCTGAAATTTCCTCTTCTCCTTCCACCCTGTTTCTCGTCTCGTTATATACCCCCCCCCCTTACCCTCTCAATCAGGTCTCACTCCAATAACCTCTCCTCCATCATCTTTTACAACCTTCCACTATCCGCCGAAGGGAACGCGCCTTCAAATCCACAAAAAACGCGTACACTCTTCTTCGACAATTCTCTATTCACCACGTACTTCGAGACGTAAATGTTGCCGATAGTACTCCTGCCCTCCCTAAAGCCCGCCTGCATCTCCGGCAATATTCCTTTCCCCTCGACATTCTTCCACAGCCTATCCGCCAACACCATCACGTATTTTATACACCGTATTCATTGGCGTAATCCCTCTATAATTTTTCTGCCTATCCCTATCCCCTTTCTCATACAGCAGCACAATTAACCCCTCCATGCACCTTCTTGGGAATCCCTCCCCCTCCATACTTTCTTCACTAACCCCTTCAGCTTCTCCCTAACCTGGTGTGTGTTGTACAGCCATGGTTCGTTCCGTACGCAGTCCAGCCCTGCTGTCTTAGACTTTCTCAACTTCCTTATCTGCTTCTCTATCTCCTCGTCATTCAACTCCTCGCCATCAACCTCCCTTGTTATTTGAATCCCCTCACCACTCTTTCAGGTATCTAAGCCCTGAAATGATTATTTAAAAAGCTCCTCTACTCCTCACTCCCTATCTTCTCTTTTATCCCCATTTTACGTTTCCTAAACCTATTTATTATCTTTCACACATCCCCTTCTGCCTTAACACTTCTCAACTTCTCTTTCAGATCTTTCTTCTTTTTCTGCTGTTTCTTCTTACATATCAACCTAAACTTCTTCCTCATTTCTACCTGCTCTTCCCTTTTCGCAGTTCCGTCTTTCCACTTCTAGTACTTCTTTTACACTTTTCTTTGCATCCTCTTCACATTTCCTGTCGAACCATGGCGTCACCATTCCTTCCTTCTTCTTTTTAAATATCTTCCTTTGCACACACTCTTTCACTTTCTATTTCAGCTCCTACCATATCTCTTCCACCGACTCCTCTTCAAAGCGTACCTTCCCTAATTGTCTGATCTACCCTCCAGCTTGCTCACATACGTGTATTATCCCTCTCCGTCACATGTTACCATACCATTCGCCACCGCCCAGCCTCTATCCTCCATCCAGACCCTTAGAATTTTCCCTCCCCTTTCGCGCATTACAGTCCCCTCCCAATATCACCATATACTCCTCCCTTTCGCTTAACAAGTTTTCCACGCTTTCCTTAATCCTTCCCATTCCATTCCTATTGTATAATGTCACAAACTTGCACGTCATCTCTCCTATCTTCCCTGCCCTCATTTGCACCGTGGCTTTCTTCTTTACTCTGACCGACTCCAGGAGCCTCCACCTATACCCCCCTGGCAGCCTTGGCTCTATTCTCTTCTATTCCTTTCTCTTTACCCACGTCTCCACCAGTCCCGCAATGTTAAATTTCTGGACTAGCCTCCAGAAATCCTCATCTTTTTTTATACCTGCTATGTACGTTCCAATACAATACCTTCACTACTCCACCACCATACTTCACTCCCACCTCCATACTTCCTACGAAATAACCCTACGAAACAAATATACTTTTATTTTTCTAGATATTATCTTTGCTATTCTCCCTTCACTCCTCTCCCTCATAGCCCTGTCGCTCAGCATTCTCTGTACATTCCTTTCTTTCCGCGTCAAGTACTTGTCGATGAAAACTCCGTTATCATTTATCCTATTTTTCTTTCGCATTGCCCCCAACTTTTCTTCCCAGCCCTCTGATTCCACGACCGCCACTTCATTCCCCTTTTTTCCCTCCAGACTAACTTTACCTACCTTGCCCTTAAACCTCCCCTCACCTACGCTGTCTACCAGCTCTTCCACGCCTTCTCTTTATTTTTTGCTCCTTGACATCTACCTTCTTACCACAATATTATTTCTCCTTTATGCCTTGCCTTTTCCCTCTATTCTCACCTCCATTGCCCTGACCTTTCTCTAGCCACCACCTGACCCTTTTCTTTCTTTGGTTCCCCCAATTTTTCCTCTATCATGTGCTCTACCCTCTCTAAGATCCCTTTCTGCTCGACCTTCGTCCTGCCACCTACTTTCATGTGCTTATAGTTTTTTTTAGTTCTCATTCTGCAAGATTTCATTTTCAATTACAAAATTTAATAAAACTAGACAATTTCATTAACTTAAGATTCCATAGAAACCCTAATAGAGAATTAGGGGGAGTAAGGTTAAATGAGGGTAAGGGAAGTGAAAGGAAATGTTGAAAGAGGAAGTAGATGTAGTGGAGTAAGGAGGAAATTAGGGTAGGGAAAGTAGGGATAGTGAGGAACAATGTGTGGTGGAGCAGTATAGGAAAATTAAGGAAGCCAAAGTAAGAGAAGTGATGGGAATCATGGGAAGGGATGTGATTGGATATGAGAGAAGGAAACGTGAGTGGTGGAGAAATAAGGGGTAGGGATGTAGAAGAAATTAGGGGTCAGAAGTAGGGGACATGAGGAAAAAGGGATGAAGGACTTCTCTGACTCAAGAACGAATATGTTTTTGAGAATAAGGGAAGGTATTGAGGCGGCACAAAAGCTGACCGACAAGTTGGCTTATACGACGAAGATAAGTGAAAGCGTTTTCTATTACGTTCCTCAATCGATGAACAATCGGAGGAAGGTGAGAGAAAACATCATCACGGAGCAGTTCAAGGTTGACCTGGAGGAGAGTCGCCTTGAGATGCAGGAGAGAAGGAATGTAAGCCAGACGGGAACTCAAACCGAAGATGCCGAGGAAACTCCCGCCCCCAAACTTTGGAAGCGTGAGCGGGAGCTCACACTGAGTCCTGTCGAGCCGAGCGAACCTAGGCCGGCGATGAAGAAGGCAAAGACCCGCAACGCTGCTGCGAAAGCGACGTCTACGCCCAAAAAGGGAGGAGTGAGTGCTGCAGCATCAGCACAGATGCCAAAAGCGGAGAAGAAAACGAAGAGAAGAGCTTGACCCGAGGCGGTCCTTATCAAACCAGCCGAGGGTCTAAGCTACGCCGAGGGCCTCAAGGACCTCAAATTGAAGGTGAAGCCGGACACCCTTGGTGTAAAAATCAGGGGTGTCAGGCAAACCAGGAATGGGGAGGTCCTTGTGGAGCTCGGACCTAGAGCAGAGGGCAGGGCCGAATTTTCGGCTGCTGTCAAGGAGGCGGTGGAGGTGGGGGGTACCGTGCGCGAGCTCGTACCCCGTACCGAGATCGAGGTCTTGGACCTCGATCCAAAGACTGAAGCCGGAGAAGTAGAAGCGGCTGTGAGAAGCCACTTCCGTAGCGAGGGTGTGGGAGAGGTGAAGGTCAGCCTCACGAAAAGACCCTTCAGGGGCAACCTGAAGGCTTTCGTGGAGTTGGCCGAGGAACTAGCCGCGAGGATGGTACGCACAGGACACCTGAAGGTGGGGTGGGTGTCCTGTCGTGTACACAAAAAGGTGGAAAGGGTTCGGTGTTATCGCTGCCTGGGCTTCGGCCATATGGCAGCCGGTTGCGATGGCCCAGACCGCACAAGGGCCTGCTGGAGATGTGGCAAGGAGGGCCATAAGGCTGCGGCGTGCGGAAGTTTGCCGCAGTGCTTCCTCTGCGCCACAAAGGAAGATAAGCCCCGGATAGATCATCGTCCCGGGACAATGAGGTGTAGGGCGTTCCGAGAGGCAGCCTTACCGAGGAAGACTCAAGGACGCGCTACCTAGATGAGCAATACCCAACCAGGATGCCGAAGGCCGACGAGCCCGTTGTGTGGTACCACCACACTACTGAGGACGATGCGTGCATCCTGGTGGGATGATGATCGGAAGAATGCCAAGCTGGCACCCTAAAGTGAAAGTCGAAGCACGACTTAGTGGCCTTACCCCCATGTCCTTGAAGTAATGCGAAAGCGGTTCCGAGGACATGGGTTGGCGAAAGAGGAGGTGAGTTTAGTGGGTACTACCGTTTTTAGGTCGAGTCCCACACTCAGTGCATAAATGCATTCTCACCTCCTCTCCAGAAAAAAAAAAAATATATATATATACTACTACTACTACTACCTTGGACGACTCTTGATGAGCCTTGGCCGCCGTATTCATCTGTAAAATATAATATAGAAAGTTGTAGTGGAGAATTTTTTCAACGAGCGCCAAAAGTTTGCTATTGGTCCGAAATAAAGATAGACCAAATGTTACAGCAAAGTTAGTTAGTATTTAGATTGTTAACACATGAGTTGGGCTAATAATTGGACCAACAAAAAAATGGGAATACCTGCATAGAAGGTCGATCACATTCGATTTTGTCTAAACTCACATATTTCATGTATTTTTTATGCTGAACACGAATCTGGCCCAAAAATGCAAAATATCAATTTTATGTAAGATTCATGCTAAAGATGTATATAATTCCTAGGGATTATATTATACACATAGAGAGCCATGACTAATCAAATTGGCCAATAGTGTAAACTGGATTAATTAGATTTGTTACAAGTTACCTGTCATTATGAAGTTGCATATTTTTATAGTCTTATAATTGTTTCAATTTCCCAATAAAATAAAAAAAAGCGAAGATAAGACAGAAAATCCTGGGGTAGGCGATAACCGATTTTGCCGTAAGTTATCATAGATCTCCACAAATTCCAATGAATTTCTACAAATGTTGTAAATTTTTATGAATCACCAAAATTTATAGAAATTCGTTTTTTGTTGTTGTTGTAAAAACGATGTTTTCGGGTTTACATTAAAAACGGGAAAAGATACAGCACTTTATCTGGAGAAAAAATGCTAAATTAATTTCCTATAAGAGTATGCAGATATTTTTCAAGTTAAAATTCGAAACTTGCTTCAAGGGTCTTCAAGGGGAAAACGATTTTGACTTTCTTTCTGAATCACAGCTACTTTTTCTTAGTTCAAAAAATTATTAAGTACTTACACAGCTGGTGTGTTCGCATTTGCCTCTGTATCAAATGTTCGTTCAACTGATGAACTAATAAATCTGTAAAGTATAATATAGGAATTTTTATTCAGGAATTCTTTGAACGAATCCTACAAATTTGCTACTGGTCCAAACTAAAAATGGTTCAAATGAAATCCCAAAGTCATTTCATGTAACTTTATGAATCCTGTACTTGTGTCTTTCCAACATTCTGAAAACACGGTTGACAAAGCGGAAACTACATTTTTTAGATTTTTGTATTCTAATCTAGTATTTTTGTAATACTCAGTTTCGGCAATTTTCAAAACAAAACAAACTCCCCTCATTCCAAGTTTCATATATTCCCATAGATTTTCACAAATTTCTGCAGCTTATCATAAAGTTCGACAAATAAATGATGAATTAATTTTCCTATAAGAATATGTACTTTTCAATTTAAAGTTCAAAACGAATTTCAAATTTCTCCAGGGGCCAACGCCGTTCAACGTCATACAAGTAGGTTAGCATAAAAAATCATAATATACTGACGTAGAGTTTCAGAATTCGAAGCTTGATTGTTAGTACCTGTAGGAAGGTAGTCCCACTCTCCGTCCCCTGCTGATACTCGATGTAACGGCTGCATCCCAAAATCTCCATCTTTAAGATATAATGTAGGGATTTTTATTGAAAAATTTTTGCAACGAACCCCAACAATTCGAAGTCAGCGAGACCAAAACTCCCCTCATAACACACGCAGAAACTGTTTATATTACGTTTATGTTACTGTTTATATTACGGATGCAGCAGAACCAGGTCTTGTCAAAGCCGTGTCTGGAACTGCTTAATAGATATAGATCTAGAAGTTTAGGATCGAGACAACTTTTTGATAAATGGAGGCAGGGGGGAGGGTTAACGGATAAAAGCGATAAGGGGGATAAGACGGAAGACAGTAAAAGATCAAGGGAAGAAGAGGGTTTAGAGAGGAAACAAACCGAAGTCTGAATGGCGTGCAAAAGTGAGGGAAGGAGGTTTGGGAGGAAATAAGGAAATTTAGAGAGATGTGGGAAGAATGGGATCTGGTGTGGCGGCAAGAAAAAGATAAGGTTTGGAAGCAGTTGGAGGATATTGAGAAAAATCAAAGGATGAGTGAGAAAGAGAGAGAGAATCTGATATGGAGAAATTGGCAGAGAGTGAGAAAGCTAGAATGTAAGCCTGAGGATATAAAGAAAGGGGGTGAAGGGGCAAGAGAAGGAGAGAGAATAAAAGAAGTGAATGAGAATGTTATCCTAGAAAATGTGAGAATGAAATCAAGATTGAGAGAGTTGGAAAGGAAAATGGAAGTAGAAGGGAAAACGAAATGGAGTAGAAATATAGTGATTAGAGGAATGAATGTGGATATTGAATAAGGAAGAGAAGAAGTGAAAAAGTTAATGGGTGAAATTGGGGCAAAAGTGCACGTGTAAGAGGTAAATGGAGTAGGAAGGAAGATTGAAGGTAAGTCGCGTATGTATATAGTGAAAGTGAGAAATGAGGAAGAAAAACTTGATAGCTTGAGAAAAAAGAAAGCTTCAAAGGGGAGGGACGAAAGGATAGGGGACGATATGACGTGGAATGAAAGAAGAAGAAAGTGGATGATGAAACAGAGAGCATTTAGTGAACGAGTGAAAGGGAACACGGTATGGATAGGGAAAGACAGGATGTGGATAAATGGGAATGTTTGAATATGGGATGATGAGAAAAAAAAATTGAGTGAAGTGTGTAGGGAGGGTCCATGGCGAAGAGGGGAAAGAGTCGAGACTGAGGATATATGGGAGGAGATAATGGAAACAGTAGAGGGTGACGGGAAAGAAGGGGGGGGGGGGGGGCGGCGAGGGGAAGAAATGGAGACTAAGGATCTAAGGGAGGAGGTGATGGAAACAGTAGAGGGTGAAAGGAAAGAAGGAGGAGAAGGCGGAGCGACGGGGTTCCCACAAAAGTGGGGAGGGGATATAATGACGAAAGAAGGGAAAAAGGAAAGATGAAAGAAGTGGGACTCATGTTTTGGAACGTATCAGGGCTAATAAATAAAGATGAGGATGCTGGGAAGAGATTAAGAAATAGGAATCAGTGATGTTGAGTGAAACCTGGCTAGATGAGAAGGAGTGGAAGAGAGTGAAGAGGAAGTGGTGAGGAGGAGAACGGTGAAGATAGAAAAAAAAGTGTGGATAGTTTGCATTTACAGGAGAAGGGGAGAAGAAGAAGGTTGGAGTGTGATTAGGAAATAGGTGGCGAAAAAGGATGACAAGGTGACAAGGTGAGGGGGAAAGGTAGAAGGATCGAAGAGAGAAGCATGGAAGATGCAAATTAGTTGAGCAGGGAGGAGGTAAATCAAGCCATTGATAAGTTGAAATGAAACAAGGCGACAGTACAGTATGGGGTGGAGAATGAAGCGTTGAAATTTGGAGGGAGAAGGGTTAGAGAAGAGACTTGGGAAGTATGTAATAGAGTATGGAAAGAGGAGGTGTGGCCGAAGGAGTGGTGAACAGGTTTGGTAGTTCCTTTATTAAAGAAAGGAGCGGAGGGGGGGAAGTGGAAGATTATAGAGGAATTACTCTCATGCCAGTAACGTATAAGATTTACGCTGGGGTGCTAGGAAGAGATTAGAGGAACATGTAGATGAGAAGGGAAGTATTTCACACAATCAAACAGGATTTAGGAAGGGGATGGGGATACTGGATAACATTTTCGTACTAAATTATCTAGTCAACAGGAACCTGGAACAGAAAAAAAGAAATCTAGTCACACTCTTTGTAGATTTAAGGCAGCTTTTGACTCGGTGAATAGGAAAGTTTTGTGGAAGGCAATGAAAGAAAGGGATGTAGAGGAAGAGCTAATTGAGAGAATAAAAGAGGTCTTTACGGCAACAAAGACAAGGGTGAGGATCGGCGAACAGAAAGGAGAAGAGTTCTGGACAAGGAGGGGTCTTAGGCGAAGGTGCCCGCTAAGCCCGTTGTTGTTTAGCATATTGTTAGCAGACCTAGAAGAGAAAATGGAAAGGAAAGGTGAAGGGGGTAAAGTTCTAGGAAATAAGAGAATATACTCGTTAGCGTACGAGGTCGATGTGGTGCTTCTAGCAGAGAATGAAAGTGGGATGAACTTGCTAATGAAAGGATTCGAAGAGTATGTGAGAGAGAAAGACCTGACAATTAATGTGACGAAGACAAAAATAGTATGTTTCGCGAAGAGAAAGAATGAAGTAAACTATGGATGGAAGATAAATAGGGAAATGGTGGAAATGGTACAGGAATTTTGTTATTTAGGATTCCGGTTCTTAGCGGGAGGTGGAAGGAGTACAAAAAAGTAGAAAACATGCAAGAGAGATTTCTGAGATGGGTTATGGGAGTGAGCTGGAACTGCCCAGGTTATATGTTGAGAGAAGGAACAGGGAGAGAGAAATTGGTGATAAGGCAGGAGAAAAGGGTATGGAATTTTGAAGAGAAACTTAAGAGTGGTAGGGGTAGCAAAGTTGCACAAACATGCCTGCAGGAAATATTAGATAGAGAGAGGAGAGCAAACACGGGACATTCAAGATGGAAGGAGGAGAGATGGCAAGTTAGAAGATAATGAAGAATGTGTGACGAGGAGAGGGAGTGGTACGTAGTAGAGAAAGAAATGAGTAAGAAGCAGGAAGAGAAGAGATGGGAAAAGATTATGGAGTCAAAATATAATAAATGGTATAGATTCGTCAAGATGGAAGGGGTCCCAGAATGTCTAGGGAAATTGAAAACGGAGTGTAAATATTGGATGAGTGAAGAAATGAAAATCTGTAGCGTATGTGGGTGTGAGAAGGAATCTTCGGAGCACGTGTTGGAGACATGAACAGGGGAAAAGGAAGGAGGAAAGAGCCTGGTAGATAAAGTGAGGTGGATACTGAGCGGTTGTGGACAAGGGGGAAAGTGGGTAAAGAGCTTAGAAGAGAAAAGGGAAGACAGACAGAATGGGGGAGGAGAAAACCAAAATTCAAATATGGATAAGGAAAATCAGTGTTGCTTGTTTTTGAAAAGCTGTTGAAAAATGTTGATTTTCTTCTATGTTTTTGGAAATATACTTATGTGTATCGGAGTTCCTTCGAATTTCAAGCAATTCCGACTGGGATCATTTACGACTGGTCGGCACTTTCAACTCCTTTGCAGCAGTTTTTATGGGGGGGGGGGGGCCATGATTGGGAGGAGGGCTTGTCGAGAAGATGGAAAAGGGGTCTGGGTGCTTTCGAATTCGAAACGATCTTGACTGGGGGACGTTTACAACTCGCAGGAATCCCCAACATCCTTCTAACAGTTTTTGGTGTAGGTGGCATAGGGGTTGGGGGGGGGGGGAGTGTCGTGTTGTTTTCGAATTCGAAAGGTTTCGACGGGTTGGATCTCACGATTCGTAGACACACCCGACCCTTTTTCGACAGTTTTCGGTGGGGGCCTGGGGTGTGGAAAAATTACAGAAAGGGTCGGGGTGTCTTCAAATTCAAAACAATCTCGACTAAGGGGCATTTACGACTCGTAGGTCGATGGTGCCAGTGTGTCGTGAATGCCCCCCACTCGGCATCGTTTCGCACTCGAAGGCATTCAGCCCTCTTTTCCAGTTTTTAGATAGCCATCCTCTACGCCATTCAACAAAAATAGTTGTAAAACGGTCGGCGGTGCCTACGGGCCATAAATGCCCTCCAATCGGGTTCTTTTGGAATCAAAAGGCAATTCGACCCCTTTTCCAATTTTTCCATAATCCCCCCCCCCCCCCCAACCTACGCCACCTACAAAAAACCATTGTAAAGGGACCGAGGGTTGTAAAAGTCGTGAATTCCCTTCAATCGTTACTGTTTCAAATCCGAAAGCACCCGACCCAGTCCGAATAGTTTTAAATTGAAAGGCACTTCGATACATATACCCTAGTAGCAACGTCTGCCTTGTATGACAAAGGCTAGAGTCTGGCTCAGTATCTGCTCCTCCTAGTCGACCAGACTGGCGGGAGATTCTTTTTAGGAGGATCGTGGGCGTGGCCCAGCTAGAAGTAAGTAAAAGAGAAAAATAAATTCTAGCTTACAGTACTTACACATCTGGTGTGTTCGCATTTGCCTCTGTATTGAATGTTCGTTCAATTGATGAACTAATAAACCTGTAAAGTATGAAATAGTAATTTTTATTCAGGAATTATTTTAACAAATCCTACAAATTTGCTACTGGTCCAAACTAAAAATGGTTCAAGTGAAATCCCAAAGTCAGTTAATATTCAGGAAGGTACCAAATTTCGATGAAGTCAATATATTTTGAGAATCTAGACACCCTGCAAAAAGACTCCTGAAGAAATTCCATGAAATGCTCATCTTGCGCTTCATTATTTCATGTAACTTTATTAATTTGATACTTCAAGTATTTGTAGTATTTTTGTAGTACTCAGTTTCAGCAATTATCAAAACAAATATTCGCTATATTGGATCCATCATTATGAATTTGTAACTTTCGACGCCAAATTCGAAATAAGAGACACTAAAACCCCTTTTCACCAAGTTTCAGAGAAATATGTAAAAATGTAACAACTTCAACCGCCATATTGGATCCGTCATTTTCAATTTTCAACTTTTTATGTTAAGTTTGAAGTTGTTGACAAGAAACTCTCCTCATTCCAAGCTTCAGACTAACTGAGTTACTGCGTATGCTTCCAGAAGAACTGTTGTTAAAAGATACCGTCGAATTACTATACATTTCCATAAATTTCCGTAAATGCCCAATAGATTTTCACAAATTTCTATAGATTATCATAAATTTCGACAAATAGAACAAATTTTACTAAATTTCCGCAAAGTCCACAAATTCCAATGAATTTCCACAAATTTCTTTAAACAATTTTGCTTTTTAAAAAAATGAGTTTTTCGGACTTATTTTGAAAACGCGGTAAGACCAAACGGTTTTTTCAGAGAATAAAAGGGGAATTATCCATCCTAGAAGAATATGTAGTTTTCAGTTTATAATTAAAAACTTGTTTCATAGGTCTCCAGGAGCCAACGCCGTTCAGCGTTATTGGTTATTATAAAAAATTATAATATACTGACGTAGAGTTTCAGAATTCGAAGCTTGATTGTTAGTACCTGTAGGAAGGTAGTCCCACTGTCCGTCCCCTGCTGATACTCGATGTAACGGCTGCATCCCAAAATCTCCATCTGTAAGATATAATATAGGGGTTTTTATTGAAGAATTTTTGCAACAAACCCCAACAATTTGAAGTCAGCGACACCAAAACTCCCCTCATAACACACACAGAAAAAGGATTCGTAAAATTTACAACATGATCGGTACAAATATCGAAAACATGTCATTTTAGAAGATTTTAAAAGAAGTTCAGTTAAATTTACCGAATTCCTGTAGATTTTACCTAACTTTCAGTAAAATGTGTAAGTGTATGGACAACGCCGAGTTCAGTAGATTTTACTAGAGGTTACGTAAAATTCAGAGAAAATCAGTAGATTTAACTAAAGTTTCAAATCCGGTGACGCCGATTCCTTTTATCGACAAGGATTTCCAAGAGGCCAAAAGGCAATTCACATCGTAAATAAAGTCATTCTATCGGCTCATGAGAATCAAGGCAAGGACGAGGCAACCTATTCCCATAAGCGTGACCAACCCCAAATTGAAACAGGGATATCTGCAAAGAATCGATACACCGGAAGGCATATATTTAGGTGAGGCTGTATTCTCGAGTGAGAATGGCGTTTGTCATGCAATACCCATAAACACCACAGAACAAGACGTCGAGTTCGAAATTAAAGTTCAAGAACTTATTCCCTTTGAATTTCGCAAATTTCTTGGAAAGGATTTTTCCGATTCCGAGGACGAAAATATGCAATAGAATTCCGCAAATTCTTATTTGAAGCGAGCGGAAAAACTGAAACAGAGCTTACATGTTTCAAATCTGCAACCGGACGAACAAGAGGTGGTGGTCTGATGGGCCGAAGAGTATGCAGACATTTTTCACTTGAATGGTGAAAAATTAACCTGAACCCATCTGATTCAACATCAAATACCCACAACTGATGATAAGGTAGTAAACAGAAAACCATATCGGTCTGCGTACGAACCCATGGAAATAAGAAAAAATTCAGCTACAAAAACAACTAGAAAGCGGGATTAATAAAAATGCCTCTCCCACTTTTAAGCGCCTTCTAAACGACCATCAAGCAGCACTGGACACAAAAAATAATAGCTATTCAAAGAGCACCCTGAACGTCGTGTAAAGTGGATTCAGGAAAATTCTACCTTCTCTACTCACCCTACCCATCTGTTCAATAAAACGTCACGTGCCGTTGAAAATCCGCCTAGTCGAGAAGGGATTCAAGTCTTCTGGGAGCAAGTATATGGAGATACTTCTCAGATAAATGAAGACGCTTCAGATATCTCACTCTCTCATAAATTTTGCCAGAGGCTACGGATGCAACGTCCAGAGGAGGAGGTCCACTAATTACTACTGAAGAAATGAAGAAAGTGATTGGTAGAAATAAGAACTTTTCAGCGCCAGTGCCTGATGAAATCAACAACTTTTGGTGTAAGAAGTTCACATCTACGCAGCAACATCTAGCTCGAATATTTATTACCTTCTTGAACGGATAACAACCCCTCACGGAGTGGATAGTGGAAGGACGCACGGTTCTGATCCCTAATACCCTATCTCTAATGCGCTCCGAGGCAAAAGCTCTGGATACTCATGTGGCCCGCCGAACAGAAGAGAATATAAGGTCAATCGCATTCTATACATGGACAACCTTATACTTAAAAAGGAACTCTAAAGCAATTGGCTGGGGATTTAGACTGGACAAGTGTCCCTGCATCCATCTACACTAAAGAAGACTAGAAACGCATCATCACGTGACGATCATTCAGAAAAATGTGGGCTTCCGAATTATCTGGGAAGAATAAGATCCAGGCGATAATATGCTGGACGTTCCTATACTTCTCTACACGTTTGATGCATTAAAATGGAATGTCAAAGAGTTGAAGCAACTTGACCGAAGCACACGTAAGATTATGATAATCCAGCGCAGCTATCATCCTAGATCTTTCGTACCCCGTATATACCTCCCTCGTGATAAATGCTCTACCCCATTTATCACGAGAGGAGCAGACAAGGCCGCAGAGGAGCTTCGTCTCCCGTCTTATTCCAGCGATACTACACATGGCCTAGCATCACTAACCCCCTTGATGGTGAATTCTACAGCGTAAAACGTAGAAAAGAGCTCTCGATGGGATTGTCCAACATGTTTCTCAAGTCTACTGAATTGAGATTGGACAATGAGGGATTTCATTTTGCCTGTCAAGACGAAGTTATAGCCACCCTAGTTTACCGCGAACGCATTATGAATGTACCTGTAGATGATACCAACTTCCGATCGTGCAGGCAAGAGCCAGCAACACTTGGACATATTCTCAGTGGATGTTCCAAGTATGCATGCTACTGGCACATACCGATACACAATGTGGCTCTAAATGTATGACATTACCATCTTTGACACTGATATGGTGTTGATCTAATGCCCGTCTTGTAATACAGCCAGGAAGAACTCGAGTCCGTTATGGAGAATGATCAGTGTAAGATCTACTGGAATTTCTCATTCTCCACCACTCAACGCATCAGTGCTACAAAGCCTGATATTGTCCTCCAAGATCTGAAGACAAAGATAATTCATGTGATTGAATTCTTGGCACCAGCCGATGGTAATATCACGGCAGAGGAGGAAGAAAAACTGGCGAAATACGAAATATGAAAGTTTCATTTCTTGGCCAACACAACGATGAGGCTGTTCTTCTAGGATAACTTCATCTGGTCCATCAGCACTGTGTTTCGGAACATTCAACAAAGACTAGCAGCTCTGAAAAATTATCCAGAGATAAATCTTTCATCTCCAACTGTGCCGCCTTCCGCCCAAGGTCATCCGCTGCTAGAGATCGTACACCCAGGTACAATGTTGTACGAAATCTGTTTCGTAAATTTCCCGCTCTTGCTTACCTTCTGAGATAGAAGGAATATAAGTGGATGATGTACACGTTCCGGTTGCGTCAGGACGAAGTTCAAATTGAAAGTCGTTATCATTGAAGCATTTATGATTGTAAATTTTAAAACTCAAACAAAACAACAACAAAAAAACGTTTAAAATTACATTCCAGAGCACAACGCCGTTTGGCGGGAACAGTTTATTGCCGGTTAAGAAATAATTTTTTTCTTTTAATCCCAACAATTTTTTGTTATTTCAAAAAAATTATAATATACTAACGTTGAACAGGCTGCCTTATACGCGGCTGTCTTGCTGCTGGAAATCCAGGTGGCGGATCTTCACTTCCAGCTGTAAGATATAATATAGGGATCTTTATCGAAGAATTTTTTCAACAGACCCCAAAAATTTGCTATTGGTCTAAGATAGAGACAGACCAAATTTAATCCCAAATTACAACATTTTTGGTCAATAAAGAAAGAGGTGCAATGAAATTTTCTATAAGAATATGTAATTTTTAATTCAAACTTTGAAACTTTTTTCGAAGGTTTCCAGGGGCCAACGCCGTTCAGCGAGAACAATTTATTTTCGGTCAAGAATTAAAATTTGGATTTTTTTTCTGAATCCCAGTAATTTATTTGTTATTTCAAAAAAATTACAACATACTCACGATGATGAGGCCGTCTTTTACGCTGCTGGTGCTTCGTTACATGACTTTCATGTGACCACTCATCACTTCCATCTGTAAGATACAATATAGGGGTTTTCAATAAACAATTATTTCAACGAACCACAAAAATTTGCTATTGGTCCAAAATAAAAGGAGGCCAAATTTGATTATAAAGTTAGTCGATATTATAAAAACCCAATATATATATATATATATATAAATTTTGTTGCAGCATTAACAGTTGATCAGATATACAACTCCAGATGAATTTTCTTTGTTATCTTTATCTTTATTTTCAAAGAAACGAAAATTATTAAGTGTGTGGTTGTTTGTAAAATAAACATCAATGTTGTATTTTTTTGAAGAAGATCTGAGACGTTCTGAGAGATTTTCAATATATGGTATAGAAACTTTAAGGTCTGTTTTTGTATAGGCTTGATTTCATTTTTTATTTTTTGAGGAACTATTATATATTTCGAATATTCCTTCCTTGATCAAGTTATTCATTAATTGAAGTGGGTAATTATTTTGTACTAAGATTTATTTTCTTAAAAATAAATTTGCTACAATAGGCGATAATGGAGAGCCCAATGGACAACCTGAAATTTGTTTGTAAAATTTATTTTAGAAAGAAAATATTGTATTATTTAAAACGGTTCTTGTAGCAATTAAGAATCCGTTTTTTGTGATTTTTGTTATAGCTTATGTCGATAATGGCTTATAAAATTTGTTTATAAGATACAAAAAAAATCAATAACTTTCATGAGTTCAATACAAACTCTTTTTGTCTATGAATTGTTGAGATCTAGTGTGAATCGTGTGACGCTGAACATCATCTGTCTGTTTTTGTAGGCACAATGACGTACTCGTTGTCGATTTAGCCCCACTTGTCAATTTTGTATATTGGTATCCGAAAAACATTGAAAATCATAGTAAAATCAAAATTTAACAACAACCTTCCTCCTTTCCTATTAACTCCAATCCTTCCCACTATACCTCTACATCACTTTCCCATCCCTAATTTCTTATTCACTCCACTTCTACTCATTTCCCTAACCTTTTCACTATTCTTTTTCACCCCTCTCTTCCTGTATCATCACGCCCTTCCTTTTTCCCGATATCCCCCACCAACCCATACCATCCTTACCCCACCACACTCCTCACAGGAAAAAAATACGACGGACAGGCTCACTGTCGACCGAAGCTATGAAATATGTTTTAATTTGTTCAGGATTGAGATAAATAAAGTTATAAAACTATAAAATATAAAAGATAAAGTTCAAAAGCATTTTTAATCTGAATCAGACATGTCCAACTCGGGGAAATTCCCTCCGGGAACAGATGTTCCACGTCCACCTCTCTTTCTCCTAGAGAGCGGGAGAGGTGGTAGACGCATGCGCATGGTAGACGCGTGCGTCAAAGAGGAGAGATTCTTGTAAGCGTTTACCACCACTCCCGCTCTCTAGGAGAAAGAGAGGTGGACGCGGAACATTTGTTCCCAGAAGAAATTTCCCCGAGTTGGGCATGTCTGATCTAAATTACTTAAGGTAATATTGCAAGGATGAAATCTCTCAAAAAATTGTTCTTCTACGATTTCATGAATTCAAATAATATTACTGCCCCCCCCCCCCCCTCTCCCTCAAATTGGTAACTTATTCATGAAGACTCTTTCAGTTTATCAAGGATTTCCAGGATCCTGGGGAAAAGAGAAAGTTTCTTGATAACCGGGAAAGAGGAATTCTCTAAAAAAGGGGGCAAGAGGGAAATAGGGAAAAGAGTGCGAGGTTGTTATGTAGAAGCGTTACTTCGAAGATCTCTAATTATTATTTTTTAAAGCATAGAGAATAATTGTTATTGACATTTTCCTCCGACGGCACGATTGGTCATAATAGACTGTAAATGAGTAATATTTAAACCATGATAGGGCACTTGGATGTCGTTAATGATAAGTTTGAATCCAACTTTCCAAAAAATATAAAAGTTTAAAACATGTTCTGTTAGTAATTCCACTTTTTTATTTAGATGAGGTGCTTATAATCTTAAAAATGGTTACATCATTACGATTATTTAAAACAAATTATCTTTCAAATCTCTGTTTGAATATTCTTTTATTTTCTCAAATGCTTTCCACGTAATTGTTGGTTTCGAAATACCTTATCTTCTTATGTGTACTATACGTGAGCCACATCGAAATTATGTTCCGTCATTTGTAGACTAAAAGAATCAATGTTAGTTTTACTTTGGCCTTCGTGTAAAAATTCCTCGTTACGAAATAAAAATTATGAAGATAAGAAAAAATACAGATAGAGAAAAAATTGTATTTGCGTTATTTAGTTTTTTTTGGCTATCAATAAACAACCAGAACAGATTTTCTACCAAAAAAGATGAATGTTCAATTTAAAAAATTAATTTTTAACTAAACATTTGCATTAGCAACTAATTAATTCAACTTTTAAGCAAAAGAGACGATTTTGCAATGAAATAGATGAACTTTGAACAAAATAGATAAATCTTCAAGCCAAAAAAACCAATATTATTCGGAGAAAGTTGAATTTTCAATAAGAAAGTTAATTTGCAGCCAAGAAAGATGAATTTTTTAGCAAATAGTTGAGTTTTGATGGAAAAAGATTAATTTAACAACATAGTTGAATTTTTCCTCAAATATTCAAATTTTTTAACAAAATAGTTAATCCAAATAGTTTATTTGTCAAACAAACAAAAATTTTAGAAGCCAACTGAATTTTCGACCAGAAAAGTTCAGTACTCATCTCGAGATATAAATTTCCAATCTAAAAGAACAAATTTTCAACAAAATAATTAAACTTGCAACAAAAAAAGTTGAATTTTGAGCGAAATATCTGATAAAGAACTTTCCATGGAGAAAGACAAATTTAAAAAAACTAAATTTTTAACAAAATTAATAAATTTTTAACTAAGTAATAAAATTTCGAATCAATAAAGATAATATTTCTACCAAAACAGATTTTGGAACTAAAAAGATGATTTTTCAATGAAACAATTTAACTTTTAATCAAGAAAGACCTTATAGTCAAAGAAGAAATAAAATGTCAACCAAACTGTTGCATTTTTAACTGAAATAATGAATTTCACAACTAAAAAATTAATTTTTTGATAAGAAGTTGAACTTTCAAGCAGATGCATGAAGTTTACACAAAAAAACATTGATTCCATACAAAAAATATAATAGTTGATATTTTTATCAAGAAAAGATTTTAATTTAAAATCAAAATCACTCGAATTTAATCATAAAGGTAAATTCTCAATAAAAAGACGATTTTTTAACAGAATAGTTTAATCCTTAACAAACAAAAAATACCAAATGTACAATTGCATTTACAACCAAATAGTTGAACTTCCAAGTAAAAGTGTCAAATTACATAGTGACCTTGACCGAAATTCTCTTCAAACAGAGGAAGCAGGGCGATTTTTCAAGAAAAAAGGGAAATAGAAAGGGAATCAATTTTTCCAAAAATAGTTAATGTATATACCATATTGAACCTAATATGAAAGTGATTTTTAACAAAGAAATCGAATTTTCGACCAAAAATGTTCATTTTCAACAGAGAAAAACCTCTTTGCCATAAACGAGGAATTTTTTACCGAAAGACGAATTCCTTACCAGCTGAATCAAATGTGAGAAAAAAGGATTTCCAACAAAATAGTTAAATCCTCTGCCAATTGAATCAATTTTCACTTAATAGAATTGAATTTTAAACCAACCGTTTACATTTTTAACTCAAAAAGGTTTCTTGGAGAAAAAAATGGAATAGTCTAATTTTTAGGTTAAGAAAATAGTTTTTATCAGAAGAAAAGTATTTTTAACCAGTTGAGTTTAACCAAAAAATACGAGTTTTAATCCAAAAAGGTGAATTTTGAAATAACAAGATTATTTTTTGAACTCTAGAGACGAATTGTCTATCAAATATTTGAATTTTCAACTTATGAGTCATACATTTTCAACAAAAAACGGATTAGTTGAATTTTTCAGATCGAAAAATTAAATTCGAACCGAAAAAACGAATTTTCAACAACAGAGTTAAATAAGTGATTCCTCTGAATAATTCGATGCCTGATCTATACGAGAGGGCTCGCACCCACCTCGTCTGTACAAATTCATGATCAACTATCGTTTCCTCATCCTAGGAGCGTAGCGTCGCGCGTCACGGCATTCGACCGGGACGCGTGGTCGTAAGCGGTAGCGCCTCCTGGCGTTAGCGGTATCCCCTTCAATGTCCTGCTGGGTAAGCACGTCTGGTTCCGGTGACTGGTGGTGCGCTGGTACGGCGGCACCGTGGCTGACGAATCGACGCCCGGTCGGGTCGACGTTTTCCTCCCCGTTGACGTTTTCAACGGAGTCCTCGTTCGTATGATGAAACGGGCTGTCATCACCTTCCTCCTCCTCCCTGACGACGGTTTCGTCAGGGTACTCGTCGTTTTCTCCGCCGACGCTTTCCGCATAATTTGGCTGTACAAGATGCGCCTGCTCGGCGGTATCCGTCTCGTTCTGACGCCTTGCGTCAGCCTCCTGATAAAAACCATCCGGTACTCCGGCTGTCGGTGCTGGTGCTGGTATTTGGGTGCTATCATGCACCTTCAGCGCAACGTTGTCTCCTCAAACCCAGTACACTTCCCCTGCAATGTGATCATGGATCTGGAAGAGGCCAAGTCGGGCTGGGGCCAGTTTTGCGCTAAAACCCTCATCTTTGTTCGAGAGCTTGTAGCGTATCGGGCTGGATACTCTGCCTGCCGTAAGCGAGCCTCCTCCTCTCGATCATGTCGTTCGGCGGTTTTCGGCAACTCTTCGGGAACCTGTCCTAGGTTCCATTCTCCTAGGCGAAGGATGGTCTTGCCTATGAGGAGATGACTAGGCGTAACCCCGGTCGCGGGGTGACGCCTTCTGCGTAGACCGAAAAGCAATTCGGGTAAATGCTTTTCTAATTGTACGTATCCAGATCCTTGAGTGTTTCGTGGATTCTGGGTAGGCACTGGGGCGCATCTACCGTCATACCGTTTAATCTGCGGTCATCAACGCAGAAGCGGTAATCGCCGTCCTTCTTGCTAGCGATTACGATATTATTACGAAAGGGGAAGTGGTTGGCTCAATTATGCAGTCGGGAAGCATCTCGCGGACCTGAACGTCGATGTAGTGACGTTTTTCGTCGGAATAACGGCTAAGTGCTTCGCGGAAAGGGTGGCCGTCCTTTAATTGAATCTCGTGTTGGTCATTTTCCAGGGTTTGCTTGAGGCGCCCACTGCCATGGAAGCGATGGGCGTATAGGTGGCTTGGTGAATTCGTCCTGGAATTCAGGGGAAACTCATTTTGAACCGAGATTTCTTCGCTGGAGGAGGCGAGCTCGTGTGCCTAGGGAAGGTGAATAAGGTACAACCGTTGTCGACCAGTGGTACCGACGAAGATACAGTTGGCCACGTGGTCGTGGATGACTTTTTGTTGTCTTAGCCAAGGCCTGCTGAGAATCAGCTCGGCATGCAGCTCTGGGCAGATGTGGAACGTTCCAGGGCCCCCCCCCAGGCAGAGCATGGGGCGGGCCGGTCGTTCCACTTTTGAGTTCGAACTCCGTCAGAATTGACTCGTTCACGAAGTTTTCTGACGCTAATGTGTCGATCCCAGCGATGACCTCCCTTTTGTCCAGCAGTATTCGGACCCGTGGGAGGCTGCTGAGATCAACGGACACTGCGCTTACGACTGGGGTGCGCTTGGCGCAACCGGGGCGGCAGGAGAGTTGGCTCCGTCCGCACGGTTTCGCCAGTTTCCCGGGACCGCGGCATTCTGTCGGGCCCTAATAACGGTACAATCTCGATGAAAGTGACGCCCCGGGCAGTAATGGCACTGCGGCGGGGGTCGGGTTGAAGATGTGGCCTCAGTGGGATTGGGAGGCTGCTGCGTAGTAGCGGCGTTCTTCCCTTGTGACTCTTTGGCGGCTTTCCGAGGATTTTCCTCGACCTCGTCGTTCTCGGCCTGCACGGCCCGTTCAACCAATTGCTCAAATTTGAGTATGGTTGCTGCTTGTGATATCTTTCAGATCGAAGGCTTTAAGGCTTCGAGCAGCAGGGTTATAATCTGGCTCTCCGTTGCCTGCGGAGAGCCGTTGCAAGCGGAGGGCGAGAAAGTATTTCCTCTGAAGGAACACGCTGGCGGCTTCATTCTCCTCCTGTTTCGTGGCGTATAATTTTATATGGAGTTTGCTCACGGCAATGACCCCGGCAAAGTGCTGGATAAGCATGTTGCGGAACTTGGCCCATGGCAGGGACAAGTTCTTATAGACTTCATACCACTTTGAAGTCTTATCGGTGAGCGATTTGTAGAAGATTCTGGACCACAAAGTGGTTTCAATCTGGGCGTCGGTGAAGAATGCCTTACATTGATCCAGAAAAGTTTCTGAGCGAGGGGTGCGCTTACAGCAGGTGCTGGCATCGTTATATTACTCTTGCTCCTCTCTCTCTGTGTAGTGGAGAGAGACGAGCGTCGTCGATTTGATGCGGCACGTCCGAACGCGGGTGTGGTGACGTTCTATAAAAATTCTAAACTTTCTTCAGGGATTTAAAAATGTTTAAAAACAAAATTTGAATGAATAAGTGTTCAACACTGATTTTTTAATACAGAATATTAATTTTCTATCGAAGAAGGCAAGTTTCTAGCAAAATACATGAATTTTCAACGGAAAAGATGAATTTTCAATGAAGAACATCAATTTTCTATAAAAAAGGCGCGTTTTCAGTAAAATACATCAGTTTTCAACCAAATAGTTGAAGTTTGTTCTGAAAAAGGTACATTTTCGGTAAAAAATGGAGCAGTTCAATATTTACCCTGGCGGACCGGCCGAACGCAAACATTACGCTACAGCGTAACGGTAAAGTAATGGTAAAGTAATGCTAAAGTAATATGGCATTATAATTAATAAAGGAAACAAAATTAATATGTAAATTGTTGCAATTATAATAAAACGTTAAAATTTACATTAAATGGTCATGCCGTAATTGCAACAAGTTGCTTTCTCAGCGTTAAAAAATAAAAAAACAAAGTGGCTGTCATTCAAGTCGGGTCCCTGCAGACTGGCAACCCACTTAAAGCCACGTTAGCGGGTTGCCAATATGCAGGGGCCCGACTGCAATGACGGTCACTATGTTTTTTTATTTTTTAATGCTGCAAAAGCAGCTTGTTGCAATTGCGGCATGACCGTTGAACGTAAATTTCAACGTTTTATTATAATTGCAACAGTTTACATATTAATTTTGTTTCCTTTATTAATTATAATGCCATATTACTTTACCATTACTTTAGCATTACTTTACCGTTACGCTGTAGCGTAATGTTTGCGTTCGGCCGGTCCGCCAGGGTAGTCACAAAAATTTGTTTGAAAATTGTTCATTTTTATCGAAATAGTTTGAAAAAAGTGTGCTAAATTTGTTTGATGAATTACTGATGAAGTAAACATTATTCATTTTCAATTGTAAATAATTTAAATTAAGGAGACATCTAATGAAACTTTGTTCCGTTTGAATTTTTGATTTTTTGCATAGTATTTTCGATAAAAAAAAAAAAAAATGACAAGCCCTATCCAAGAATGGTTCAACAAAATTTTTGAAGGACTTTTCAAAAGCTGCAGTCCTCTCATGATACTGTTTTTCGTATCTCGCGTTGTTTGTCTAAAATTTGAATTTTTTGCAGAGTATTTTCGATAAATTAAACTAAAATACCAAGTATTATATGAAAATGGTAGAGGACAAAATGATAGGTCTTTTCAAAGCCAATAATTATTTCCTTAAACCTTTAAGTTTCCTCATTAAATAAGATTTCAAATGTTTCCCTCCACTTTATCTACTTTCACCAACACAAGATAGGTGGCTCTAGTGATCGACCATTTTTCAAAATTATCATGTGACGATAAACATAACCTCACTCCTGGACATGGAACCATGGTGATTTTTTTACTATAATGAATTATTGTAGGAATTATGCCATATTAGCTATTCATTTAGCTTTTTAGCAGAATTAGCGAAAATCTTGCAAAATTTATAGCTCAGCTGTAAAGGGTAAAGAGGATCTGTCCATCCGACATCGGCAATTTGTCTGTACTTTTATTACTTTTATCTGACAACCACTCTTTATTTATTCTTCATATTACCAGATTTATTAACTGCAGAAAATTATATAACAAGACAAAAAATGTCAGTAGATATTTTTTTGACCCAAAAGAAATTTGATTTGTTCCTTTATTCTTTTTTGAAGTGATTTTTGATAAATTCCTTTAAAGAAGAGACGAGAAAAACTTGAATTTTTTTTTACATATTTATTTTTTCTTCTGTTCTTCATATTAAGAGTGCACGAAGGAAGATTTTTTATCTCAGACAGCCAAAAAGTTGACCACTTTAAGTTCCAGTTATTTTCCACTTTTCTTTTGAATAATAAATTTGTTATAAAAACATGGAGCCAGTAAAAATCCTCAAAATCCTTCAAAATACTTTTATTTTTTGCAACTGCTTTCTCCTAAAAATTATCCTTTAAGTTACACATTTTATTATTTGATTGAAAATACAGAAATTTTGTTGAACAGGCATTTTTTTGGTTGAAAATGCAACTATTTCGTAGAAGATTCATTTGTTGTTTAAAATTTATAATCTTGGTTTTGAGAAATCAACTGAAATCTTGTTTAAATCAAAATTCAAATACTTTTTTTTTAAATTCTTTCTTGGATGAAAATGAAACTATTTGTTTGTAAACTCAACAATTTTGTTAACAGAGATCGTTTCTTATTGAAAATTAAACTATTTTGTTGAAAATTCGTCTTTTGGATTCAAAATTCAAGTATTTTCGTAGAAAATTTACTTTTTATATAAAATTAATATTTTGATGTTGAAGTCAACTGAAATATTTATTGTGTGAACATTTAACTATTTTTTTAAGAATTGGTCTTTTTAATTAAAAAATTCATCTATTTCAAGAGAATTTAAAAAAAAAAGTGTAAACAGATATTTATAATAGAGTGGTCCAACTTTTAACCAATGATTTCTGAATAATTTTACAGATTTGAAACAATAGCTCTATTAAATGTAAAACTTTTGAACCGATTTGAAGGTATTTCGGAAAACAAATTTCAGCTCGTACATTGATACAGAAAAGCAATAAATCTTTTATTTGAATGTTTCTTACGCAAGATTATCAGGTTTTTAATTTTTTTTTGATTGAGAAAAACATCTTATAACAATGTACATAGTAGTTAAGTACCCTAATCACGTATCGGTAAAACAAACTTGCTGTTCACGTAGCAAACATTTCGCAATTAACGCACAATTCAAGAATCTATTTTGAAAAAATATTCGCAATGCAAGATAAAATGAAAAGTATTTATTACGTTAAAGGACTGAAATTTTAACCATGTAGTTGAATTTTCAAGCCAAAAAGACGATTTTTTAGAAAGAAATTTGAAATTTCAACAAGAACTTTCATTGTAAATCCTATAAAGATGACTTTCCCACCATAAAAGATTGATTGCCAATCCGAAATCACGAATTTTCAATGAAAATTTTAATTTTGGACCAGAAAATCTTATTTAGAAGCCAGTTGAATCATCAAGAAAAAAGTTCCGGGCTCAAATTACTATATAGTTTTCCATATGGATTCTTATATAGTTTTCCATATAATTTCCTGGATAGTTTCCTATGTAGTGTCCTACATGGAATTTTTCAGTACGGATAATTAATGGAATTTTTCTGTTAATGTTATAAATCAAGTTAAATATTGAGAAATTCTGAATTTGACTGTAAACCTATAGAAAGGCCTTCATCTTCCACGTGTAGTTCTAAGCTTCGTCTAACGCTAACATTTTCAAGGAGAGTAAATAAGGTTTTCATATTTTTTAGCAGTAAGAATATACGTCTTGCGAAAGATTTTATTGTCTCAACTCCATTTCACCACCAGGATGTAGATAATATTTTTTGTCAACAATCTGATAGTGCTTATTATATATGCAAGTAAAATATATTCAACATCAGTTCAGTTGCAGATCTAGAAATTTATTGAAAATCAGTTTTTTGTCTCAAGCACAATGAAAATTTTGACTTGTGCTCTACTTTTAATTTTTTCGGTGTTTCTTCATGATGCTGGTAAGTAAAATATAATAAATCATATCTGAAAACATCAGACATCACTCTATTCAAAAATTCGTATTTCTTTTTGAAACAATTCAAAAATATGTTATTATTATACGCATTTCACAAAATTTTTGGTCCTGGTTGCGACATTTGGAGACAAAAGGTTTGCATCAAAAGATTCATTTTCGTACAGCTGTTTCCCTAGCGGAACGCGTGATAGAAACGGTTACGCTAGAGCATCACCGTAAAGATACCGCACAGTGACCGTTGCGTTCACTGGATCCGC
>CAKNXH010000336.1:0-12332 GCA_932178445.1 Andricus quercusramuli | reverse complement strand
GCCGCATTCTGAGTTTAGGCATCTTGTCGTTTACTCTAGCGGAACGCCTGAAGGAAACTTTTACGCTAGAGCGTCACCGTAAAGAGACCGCATGGAGACCCCCGGTTCACTGGGTCCGCTAGGGCATATTTTTATCCTTTTTCGAATTTATTGACAAGCACTCTTTTTGTCTTTTCAGAAATTCATATTTATTTATTTGTTGAAAAATAAAAGAATTAGTCAAATAAATATTTTGCGCCAGGTGGCCGCATTCTAGGTGTCGATATTTTGTCGTTTACTCTAGCGGAACGCGTGAAGGGAACGGTTACGCTAGAGCGTCACTGTAGAGAGATGCAGTGACCGTTCCGTTCACTGGATCCGCTAGGGCATATTTTCATCCTTCTTCAAGTTTATTTACAGTTCATCATTTCAAATGAAAATTCATTTCTGAATGAAAATGTAACTACTTTGTTGAAAATCGATTTTTGTAACTAAAAATTTGACCATTCCAGTGAAAAATTTAACTATATGTCTGAAAATCCGTTGTTTTTTTTGTTAAAAATAAGATTTTCAACAAAAAATTATTCCATTCTATTTTTGGTTGAAAATGTATCTTTTCTGGATGGAAATTCAACTATTTGGTTGAAAATTGATCTTTTTTATTTATAAATTAAGCTACCTGTTGGAAATGTTATTGTCCTTGTAAAAATTCGCTTTTTTTATATAAAACTAATCTTCATGGTTAAAAATTCATCACTTTGGTTGAAAATTAATTCCTTCAATTGAAAATTTGAATGTCCATTTTTGGTTGGAAATTGATCTTTTCTTGTTCAAAATTCAATCATTTGGGTTTTTGTTTGCAAACTATTTTTTTCGGATTTATCATTTCATTAGAAATTTCATTTCTTTGATTGAAATATGAGCCATTTTAGTAAAAACTTCTCTTTTCTTTGAATGAAAAGGAATTTCGTTGCGGAAAATGTAATTATTTTGCCGAAAATTTGTTTGTTTTTTGGTTGTAAATTGTTATTTTTTTAACTTAAATTGTAACTATTATTCGAGTTGAATATTCTAGAAGGTTAAATATTCATTTTTTGACTGAAAATTTAATTGTTATTCAATTTTTTGTTGAAAATTCATCTTGTTTGGTAGAAATTAATGTTCTTGGTTGAAAATTCATCTTTCTAGTCTCAAATTCAATTATTCCCGTTGAAGATTGACAATTTTTGTTGAAAAATTTTCACTTCGTTTGATATTTTTACCTATTTTCTCAAATATATTCATTTAATTTTTTCAAGATTAGTTTTATTTTTGGTTTGAGAATTGAATTTTTTAATTGAAAATTTACCAAGGAATTTTTATTCGAAAATTGATTTTGTCTGTTACAAGTTCAGCTATTTGGTCAAAAATCCAATTACTTGATTGAAAGTTGAAATACCTTGTTGAAAACTTATTTTCACTGTTGCAGATTCATCTTCTTGTTGAAAAATTTAAGTACTTCGTTGAAATTTTTTTTCCTGGGTGAAAATTAAACATTTTTAGCTCGATAATGAATCTTTTCAGTTAAAAATTCAACTATCTAGTTGAAAATGTATTTTTTTCAGTTTAAACATAATAATTTTATTGAAAATTCATGTATTTTGTTACAAATTAAAATATTTTGTTAAAAAATTAAATATTTTGGTAGAAAGTTTAAATTTTATTTCGAAAATTCAACTCTTTAGTGCAGAATTCACATTTTACTTGAAAAATCTGATTTTTCGGTTGAAACTACAACTGTCTTGTAGAAAATTGGTCTTTTCGTCTTCAAAGTTCAACAATTTTTTTTTAAATTCATGAATTGAAAATTTTTCTTTTTTTTTTTTTTTGTTGTAAAGTTTTTAATCTTCTTTGTTAAAAAATCATATTTTTTACTGAAAATTCAAATATTGTGGTTGAAAATTTAACTAAAAATTTAACAATTCAGTAAAAAATTCATTTTTTATGGAAAAGTCTTATTTTCTGGTTGAAAATTCAACTGTTTTGTAGATATTTATTATTTTTTTCTCCATACTTGAACAAATTGTTTGAAACTTCATGCATTTTTTTACAAATTCATCATTTTGGTAAAAAATGTATTTTTTTTTGTTTGGGAAATTAAATATTGGGTTAAAAATTTATTTTATAATCGAAAATTCAACTAGTCGTTTCAAATTTGAACTAACTTCTCAATTTTTTTTCTATATCCATCTCATTGTTTGAAAAATTTAAAATTTTGCTGAAGATTCGTTTGTGCTAAAAAAAGATTTTAACCAAATAGTTGAATTAATTTTAAATTAAAAAAAAAACAAATAATTTTTAACCCAAGAAATAATATATCAACTAAAAAGATCAATTTTCACCAAAAAATATAACAGTTCAATTTTCAGTTCAAAAAATAAGTTTTTAAGCGGATAAAATAATTTTTTAACGAAATAGTTAAATTTGCAACCAAACATTAAATTTTCTACCGTAAAGATTATATGCCAACAAAAAAAAAATTGTGAAAAAATTCAGTAAAATTGTTGTTTGAAAAATTTACTTTGCAATTAAAAAAATAATTTTCAACCCCAGCAATGGATTTTCAACCAAGAAGATTAATTTTCTGCCAAAAAAGAAGTTTAAAACAAAAGTGTTGAAAAATAGTTAAATCCAAAAAAAAAGATTTTCTAACTAAAATGATAAATCACCAGCAAAAAAAAGCAAGAATTTTGAACAAAGTAGTTCCACTTCGAACTGAGTTTTCGAATTTTGAACCAAAAGAGGTTTCAGTTTTAGGTTTAATTTTAAAAGGATGATTTTAAGTTTTGAAGATTTCAAAATTTGTGGAAACGGAATATGGAAGACTTGAAGACAATTCTGTTAATTTTTCAGGATTTAAAAAATTTTAGGTGAATACAATTTTGCAGGACGTCAAGAAAATGAAAAAAAAAAACTTTTCTAAGATTCATGGGAATATTAAAATTATTTTTTTCTTAATGAATTCTAAGCGAAAACTGGAAAAGATTACAAAATATTTTAAATTATTTCCTAAAACTTTGAAAAGAGTATGTGACAGATTTTAAAGCAAAATTTTGGCATGATACATAATTTCAGAAAATAATAAAAATTTATCAGATATTTTAGGGCTTTCGTCAGGTTTTAAGAAAATAGAAATAATTCATTAGGTTCCTGGAAAGAAAAGATTTCTAAAATTGTCAAAGAAGAATCTGAAAGATTTTAGGACAATCTTTGCAATTATGCAGAATGAAACCAAAAATCCACGAAAAATTTGAATAATTTCAAAATATTAGAAGGTTCAGAAATTTTGAAAGGATTAAAAAAAGAATTTTCTTATGAATTATGGGAAAATTTGTTATGAGTTTTTATTTTGAAAAATGAACTTTAAGAGAAAATGGAGGAAGATTTCAAAACATTTCAAAATATTTTTTTAAATTTCGAAAAAGAGAAGGAGATTACAAAGCAAAATTTTTGAATCTGGTAAAATAAAAAAATAAAATCAAGTAAATTCAAGAATTATTTAGAAGATTTGAAGGGATTGACAGAGAATTTTGAGCTATAAAAGATTTAAAGAAACGCAGATTTTTTTTTAAAGATTTCAAACCAAAACTTTAAAAGCTGCAAAAGAATGTTGAAAGGTTTCAACTGAATAAACAGTGTTTCTTGAAATTCCTAGGAAAGCTTGGAAGATTTTAAGGCAATTTTTTTTACATGTTGATTGATTTTTTAAAATTTTAAGAAAAATTCGAGTAAGCTAAAAATATTTTTTAGAATTCAGATGGTTTTGAATAGATTTAAAATATCTTAAAACTTGAAAGCATTTTTGGAAATTGATCGAATATTTATAATTTTTGCCTAATAGTCCTGAATATCTTTTGAAAAGGTTTGAATTTTTCCTAATATTTTGTAAAATCCTGTAAAATAGAATAAAATTTATATTTACATAAGTTTAAGAAAAAATTGATAATACTTTTTTTTAATAACAGATTTAATGCTTTCACGATGATTCACTGTAATAAATTTGAAGGAGCCGACGTTTTGTGAACATTGCAGTTCACTTCTTCAGGGCTGACCTGAAACTGAAGTTTCAGGTTATGTTGTTCTTATATATGTATTCTCTACGATGCCTGTGATTGGCCAGAGCGCCCCATGGTGGGAACTGGTCGAACGCGATTGCCCAATCAAGTCTTTTATAAAAAACCTAGGAGGAGGGAAAGCCAAATCGGATTGGTATTATATCCATTGTCCCTATTGATGTTATTAGGGTGTTTTGAGATTTCGATTGTTTCTATGTGTTTTCGATCTATGCTTTTTTGGAAAAATATTGTACTTTTTTGCGATGACGGTTGTTTTGTCAAATAAAATACTATGTCCTGTTTCGATATGATGCTCAGCTAGTGCTGATTGTGTGAAATGTTTTAGCCTAACTTTACACTCATGTTCCTTTACACGTTGGCTCACCGCTCTCCCGGTTTCTTCAGTATAGACTTTGCCACAAGAACAAGGGATTTTATATACTTCCGGATGATTGAGAGGTGCCTTTTTATCTTTAGGGTTGTTTAGAAGTTGCCCTATTTCCGCTGGTGGTTTAAATATGGTAGTCGTTTTTCTCTCTTCATTTCGTAGCAGGTTGTGTTGACTTGTTTTTTTGAGTGTATTTTCTTATTGCTTTATGAATTTGTTTGTTTGTGTAATCGTTTTGTATTAGGATTTGTTCAAAATTTTGTAATTCTTTTTGTAAGTTATCTTTATCTGTCATGGAGACAGTTTTGTATACAAGGGAGTTGATGACCGATTGCTTTTGAGATGGGTGGTGGTGGGATCAGGCATGTAGGTACCTGTTTGCATGGGTGGGTTTTCTGTAAACTTCATGTCCATCGCGAACTTGATATCAGGGTATAACTGATCGATGAAATCGAAGAACTTTTGTAGTTTATCTAGTCCACGTGTCCACATAACAAAAGTGTCGTCAACGTAACAGCACCAAATTTCTGGCTTAAGCTTGGATTTGTTCAAGATTTTAGTCTCAAAATTGTCCATGAAGATGTTGGCTATTACAGGTGAGATTGGAGATCCTATTGCTGCTCCTGAAGTTTGTTCGTAGAATTGGTTATTGGAAGAGAAGTAGGTATTATCGAGACAGCGTTCGATAAAAATTGTGAGATTGGAGGGGAAGTTTGCAAAGGATTTAATAATATCGATTGCATCAGAAATTAGTACTGTTATAAAGAGAGATACTACGTCGAAACTCACTAGGATGTCTTCGAGTTGAATGTGAATCTGTTGTATCTTTCTCATAAAGTCCAAAGAGTTTCGGACGTGTGTGATGGAGATTCCTATGAATAGATTTACTTCTTTGGTGAGAAAGCGTGACAGGTTTTAAGTTGGTGAGTTTATTGCGCTGACGATCGGTCTGAGTCGAATGTTGTTTTTGTGGATTTTTGGGAGTCCGTAAAGTTTTGCAGAGATGGAATTAGTGGGTATTAATTTGGATACTGTTTCGCTTTCAAGTTTTGAGTCTTTTAGGAGGGTTTCTGTTTTTGTTTAGATAAGGCTGAAATCATTTCATTGCTGAGATGATGGTTAGAGATGTTTTTTTACTGTGTTAGTTAGTTGTGCGTGCCTTACTGGAAGTAATTTTTCATATTTCCTTTTCTTTTTGAGTGGAAAGATCTTTAATACATTGGAATTGTTCATACGATATGCGGTCCAATGTAGACCAGATGTCAAATCTGAGAGTGTTTGATAGGAAATGGTGAAGTTTCAATAGTTTTTTGGAGGTAGTGTGCAAGACAAATTTGGTATGTTGTATTCTTTCTTTCAAGAGAAGCAAACTTGTTTTATGTAGAATTGATTCGGATTCAGATGATCCCAAATGGGTTTTCAACTGTAAGAATTTTGGAACGATGTTGTTGTCCCTACACCGTTTTAAGAAATCTAAAGATGTTAGTAGTTTAGCTAGGGAAGATCTGAGCTTACTAAAAGTGTTAGTTTTAGTAACAAAACTCTCCCCGTAGAGTTCTTTAATAATAGATTTAATGCTTTCACGATGATTCATTATAATAAATGTAAAGGATGTTTCTCGGGTTCACTTCTTCAGGGCTGACCTGAAGAACTTTAGTGTGTCTTTGAGCGATTAGACCTAACCAGGTGAAGGACGACAACGCTTAAGACCAGATGAATACATGTACTGAAAACCAGTGAACCTCACTGATTAAACCAGCGACGGAATTCCACTGAGTGAATCAGTGAAACCTCTCTCAACCAGTGAGATTTCACTGGTTCATTTTAAGAGAGCACAGAAAACCATTTTCATATCAGATTTGGTGTACTTTCGAGGATAGGCTCTTTACAGTGACTCGCACAAAATGTTCTCGGGCCTAGAATCACGTGTCTGTATTGACTGCCTTTGGTATTAAACTTAGACTGTGTTTTTAGGTCGAATAATGCATCTTTAGGGTTCAAAAAAAAATTCGTTATTAAAAATCCAACTTTTTTTTCTTGCAGAATCAATGCCTCCGAGAAGATACAATACAGATGGAAGCTTATTTTATCACAAAGGAAAACTTGCCGAAATGAATCCAGATGGGAGTATTCATACATTTACTCCGAAAGAGCTTCGAGAGATGAATCGAAAGCCGCCAGTCAAGGTTTTTCCACGAATGGGCGAGAATGGGCGTATTGAATGGCTAACTAGAGGTACTAATGCTCATTCAACTTAAATAAAATCTTAAAAATCAGCCCGGTAAGAAGGCTTGCATTAAAAAGTATTGGGAAATTGCATGCATCCAGTGATAACGTGACAAATATTAAATACTACTGGATCCCCTTTCTGTCCTTTCGTTTTGAATCTACTATTACCTTCAATATAAACTACAGTTTAAAAAAAAAGCAACTGTTTAAATGTTCATGGGCGACTGAAAATTCTAACAATTAAAATATAACTATTTTTTTGTTTTCTTGTAGAGTCATTTTTCAGCTCGCTAAATGTTATTGTTCCTCTTATGGAGTTTAGCTAGAAACCTCTTGACAGACAATGCGGAATGAGCCGGCGCATTGTCTTGACGGAGAACCCATGACTTTTCCTTTCACAATTCAGGTTTTTTTCCATATTCTTTCACGGAGTTCAGAAAGAAGGTGAAGGTAGTAATGTTGATTAATAGTTTGACCTTCAGGAAAACACTTCGAAACAAGATTACCGACTTTTTCGATATTTTCATCCGTTTTTGACGTGGAAGGGCAACCCGGACGTGAATCACACTTTTTTCAATAAATTATAAGTTTCAGCAACGGTCTTTCCAAATTTCATGTAGAATTTCAGAACAATTCGTTGCTCTATTGTTACACTTAAGATTTTTCCGGCGAAACAAAAAAACAACTCTCATGCGAGTAACAAAGCTTGACAACGAGAAATGCAACTCTTTAGCGAACGGAAAATAAAACCCGTTGTGATGGTTAATAAAAACCCTTAGCACCAAACAATAACAACCCTTAGCACTGGTCAGAAACATCCCTTGGCAACGGTGAATAACAAGCCTTTGCAAAGGCTGATAAAATCCCCTAACGAGAGACAAGAGCAACCCTTAGCAATGATCAATACAATTACCTAGCCACGGACAAGAAAAATCCTCAGGGATCGTGCACATAATACGTAACGTGTTTTTTTTTGTTTATATCGATGTATACCTTTTGGCTTCATGACTTCATTGTTTGGTAGATCTGGCAGCAAATTGTACAAAGGTGGCGTCTAAAATTGTTTGCTCATGTAAAATTCCTGGTTGTATTACATATTTGTTTTGCTGCTGTATCTTCCCAATTACATTGCACATCCAGGTGGCTGTTATCCATTTTGCAGTTGCTGAAAATACTGCGTTTGCTGGATATTCTGCGGTTGCTGGATAATTTTCAGTAGCTGAGGAATTTAATTTTTCACTAATCTGTCAGCCATATTCAGCACTGCGTTAGCTGCAATTTGATCCTCCATTGCACTAACACAGCACTTTTCAGTTTCAAGTTGGCTCGATGACCAGATTTCATCTTGGAAATGTTGACTTGAACACCCAAATTCGGCTTCATTTTCTCACATCCAGTAATTGAAACTTGCAAAAAGCACTTTTAAGAGAGCACTACGCAATCCTCGAGTGGAGTGGGCAACATATTCGACTTCTGAAATGTTATATTTAGAGATTTATGTTAGAAATAACTTCTGAGTACTCACAAGTATAGTGAAAGAATTCACAGTTTATTGAATTTACACAGAAATAATTGGTACATTAAAATACGACTCGAATGCTTACGGAAAGCTTCTTGCGACGTCATTGTCACGGCGTCTCTCGTCCAACTGGACTCGACGCGTGGGCCACGCTCACTGCTGCCAATCCATTCCTATTTTATCCATTTTTATGGAAACTCCTCAAATAATTAATTTGCAAATATTACTCTAGGACCAGCTAATAAAATCCCCTAATGACGGACTGAGTAACCCTTAGCAACGATTAACACAACTCTACATAACGATCAATAAAAACCATCAGCAACGACTAATACAGCAGTCAATGAAACACCCTTAGAAACGATCAACATAACTCTCTAGCACCGGTCAATAACAAACCTTATTAACGGCTTACAACCTCCCTTAGAAAGAAACAATAACAATTCATAGCAACGGACAATAACGATCTTTGGAAAAGGTTAGTAACAAACAGTTTACCTCGTACTATAGGGAGGATCCCGATCGATAATTGGGGTCCCATGGGATAGGGGGTTCTATGGGGTAAGGGGGCCCCAAGGAATGAGTGAATTTTCTTGGAATAAGCGATTGCCCCGAGTGATAGAGGGGGTTCGAAGGGATAGGACGTCCCGTGGGGTGAGGGGAGGGGGTCCAGAGGGATAGGTGGGGTCCGGAGTTCAAGGGTGAGGGAGTCACGAGAAAAAGAGTATGACGGCGGTCGGACAGACACCCTACCGAAACCATAAGGGGCTCATGCCCAGAGCTACGAAACACTGAAAGTTGATCATGAGTTAATCTCTATTACCCTACGCTAAAATTCCTTTTGGAACTTTCAACTGGGATTCAAAAGGAAGTTCTAGGCCAAGTATCAAGTCAATATTCTTAGGTGAACTCCTCGAAACTATACCTCAATTTAATAGTTTTAAATTAAGAAAGAGTTTACTCTCTCAGATAATAAATAACAATATTTTTATTTCAGAGGAAGCTGAAGCATTTAATGCAGAAGTAATTGCACAACGGGAGCTATCGACAGTCAAATTTCAGAATAATGATTTACTGTTCCAAGGTTCGGAACCTCCTGCATCATACCGCGGTCGGGGATTTTATAGAACAGGTAATCAAAGAAATGAAATACAATTTGAATCAAATATTAGAGAATTTTCTAAAGGGTCATATTCAAATAATAATTCTTAGTGTTTAGAGTGGAAGGGAGAATGTGAACTTTTGATGCTTTCAATGATTATTTTAATCCTGAAATTAATTATGTGTATATTGCTCTTCCAGATACAATTAAATCAACGCGAGTGATTCCCAGAGATGGTGCTATAGTGACACGCGATGAAGAGAATTATGCAGTACATGAGAATGGTGCGTTTCGCCGGTGGACACCAGCGGACGCTTCTTCCTCCAGGAGGTAATTTAAAAACTAGAATACAATCTAAATCAAATATATTAGAGAATTTCGCCTGCAGCGCCCACTTTTTTTCTAAGTAAGATGTATTTCGGTGCTCTATAAAAAGTTCTTTATCTCCGCTGTTAATATTTAAAGTTGATTGAATTATCAAGATATCATTTTGTGGACAAATATCACATTTTTGGGGCGCAGTTGAAACGAATGACCTGTTACGGAATTTCTGTAAGAAGAACATTAAGTAACTGAAGTGATGAAAAGAAATTTCGTGATGTGAATATTCTTGATTTAACGTCTGCGAATAACAATTTAGAATTTTTAAGGAAAAACCTTATTGAATGAACCTTATTGATGAAATAAGGTTTTTCCCTAAAAGTTCTAAAGTAATTGAAGGTTCTTTGCATTTTCCCGTGAGGTCACACTCCTCTGGCGCTCAAGCTATAAAGCCTATTGTGCCATACCCGTGTTTAGTCTCAAGGCAGTACTCCGAATCCGGCCATCCTTCGCCGAGTCTTTCTTGGACCTCGGTGGGTTTCGTTGTTATCAACGTTCTGAGATTATACCTCTCAGGTGCCAGGCATACCTATCGCACAGTAAATGACGTCCTCCTTTGTTGATCAGGCAAAGTGATCCTCACCCACTCTGCCATTCGGCAGCCTCCCTAGCAGGCTAGTGTGTACGGAGCGATCCCTCTGAGGTCATCAGGTAGATGCACAGATTTAAAGCACACCCTGGTGTGTTATGTAAGTGTAGGAACCCCCAAGCGCAAGAAGAACGCTAACTCATTTTCGAGTCTTCACGGAATCGGCTTCGACCCCCAAGGCTAGTCTCCTCGACATGGAGCCCCACATTGGTACGATAACAGCTTTTTCTGAGGGGACCTACAATTTAAGGTGGGTTCGGAACCACTAAAGCCCCTGTAGAAGTACATAGAAGAATTTCCATTGGTACCCGGCTCAGGGATCAAACCCCAGACCTAACCTCAGACCTCCTGCATGGAAGTCTGACGCGCTATCGTCTGAGCCACCGAGGCTTCATAGTAAACCTAAAATCAAGCAACAATTAAGACTCTAGACATTCACGTGCATTACCTAGATTTGAATCGATTGATCTCACATTCAGTACACTTCATGGCCATGATATCCTTCGCTATTTCTGAAACAATTTTTTTTCGATCCACCGTGGTGTAGACGAACCTACTTAGTATTTCAAAATTTCACATGATTTAGTGCTTGAGATAATAAATCTTTATATTTTTTTTCTTACAGAGCTCAGTAAACAACGGAAGGAAAGCCACAACCAAAAATATTGATGTTATCCCCTTACCGCTATGTAGGTCTAAATATTAAGTAACGTGGGCGTCGAAAAATAGAATGGTTTTTCCACCAGCGAGGAAAAGTTTCCTAAGAAGTGGGAAAAAGGACGTGGAACAGTGGGATAAAGTAATGATTTGTCGTGAATGTGTGATTGAGTAACACGGCACGTGCCTCCATCTACAACTCAGATGGGCGCTTTGCAGGCGAGTTAATATATATCCGTCACTCGTCCTCATGTTGATATTTTCAGAAGAAGAAAGTAGTCTTTTTTGCATAGGTGTTGGAAAAAATAGTATGTGCCACTCGTGGAGAATGGTCGATTGTGAACTGGCATTCTTGCCGCACACGGTTCGCTCGCGCGTCAAATGACTGCTCTTTCAAAATCGACCATTTTCCCCACTCGTAGCACAATATATTATTGTAGAAGATTCGGCTCCTCCCTGAGCGTTTTTTGCCCACGAGTAGGGTTTTTCCGGTCGGGTTGCACTAAACTAAAATTGTGTAGAGGTGCAGGCAAATGCAGGAGCTTGTAAAAATAAAGCTGTTGAATAAATGGTATTTCTTGCATTCCCAAGTTGACTCATTTGGTAAACCCTTCCTTCATTGTACTATCATCATTAATCGCGGAATTTGCTGCACCCTCAATCACAACTTGCTGCAGAATTCCGAGATCAGGCGTTTTATGAATATTCAACTTGAAAGGGTAAGTAAAAAACTAAAATAAAATTTTAAGCAAATATTAGAGAATTCTCTCTGGAGCGTCTAGTTCTTTCCAAGAATACTTTTTTTGTTTTGTTGGAAATACATTTTTTTAACTGAAAATGTAACAACTCGAGTTGAAAATTAAGCGTTTTAGTTGAAAATATACTACCTATGGATAGTATCGGACCACTAATCGGATGACAGATAAAAAAATTATCCTTGACTTTAGAAGGCGATAGCGTCATCCAGAATATAGATAAAAATATATTTTTTTGAACCGTGGGAAAGCTGAGGATATTACACGTTGAAGATGACAAATCGATTTTTAAGGAATTTCTTACTTCAAATTGAGCACTACACTTGGTACAAAGGTGAAAGCCATAGGATAAATGACTTTGTTGTTGCTAAAAGTTGGAAAAATGAACAATTTACAATTAACTAGCGCGAAATTTTCAGAGTAGAATCATCAATGTTAAACAAAAAGGTGAAGAATATATTTTTTAAATGCTAAGGTGATGCTGCATCTCTAATTGATTCTGGTACCTTATTCCAAAGATGCGCTACCCTCACCATAAAGGATCTTCACAAATTACAAGATTAGTGACGCTGAATTGTACGGACCGTTTTTCTCACGGGGGTGATGGCTCCATGTTAATGAGAGGAAACAAATATGGCG
>CAKNXH010000335.1:72759-98943 GCA_932178445.1 Andricus quercusramuli | reverse complement strand
ATATATATATATATATATTAACTATTAACTAGTATTAGGCTATTAACCAGTGAAACCTTGGCACCTCTAAAGCCGCATTCAGGACGTAACATTAGTGAAGGAGTCTCTCCGAAACAGATACAAGCATCTTCTTCAAAAGATTTGGTCTTCCAATCTGTCGGCGTTGAACAAGGTATCTGCGACTAACACGCTTACCGTCCCGGTTCTACTCTACTCGTTTGGGGTGGTTCAATGTACGAAGAGCGAGCTTAAGGCCCTTGATGTCACCACATGTATGATCATGCATATGCATAAAAGCTTGCACATCAATTCGTCAGTTCTGCGATTATATATTTCACGCCGTCAAGGCGGACGCGGACTTCTGAATCTCCAGTGTCTTCATAACCGAATTTTTCTAAGTACAGCTTACATCGTTGCGAATAGCAGAGATCCTCTCCTAAAAATGGTCAGGAACCATGAGATGATTGGCGAAGGAGCGTTCCTTCACAAAGCCACGGAGAATGCGGCCGAGACCCTTGGCCTGAATTTTAACATCAGAAGTGAGTATAGTGCATTACTCCATCCAGATGCGTCACGTCTAAAAGCCAAAGTAAAGAAAGTAGAGGTTAGAAAATTTCACCAAGAGCTACTCGACAAGCATATGCACGAAAACTTTCACAGAAATGTAGAAAAACAGACCTTGTCAAAGGAGCAAACTTTTGCGTTCCTCGAATCATCAGGGCTCAATTCAGGTACAGATTGTTTTATTTTTGCATGCCAGGACGGTGTAATCTCCACATTAGCATACCGCGCCCGCATTTTATGTCTAGAAGTTCCCAGTGATAGGTGCAGAGCGTGTCATGCACACGCTGAGTACCTAGAACACATACTATCGGGGTGTCAGACCCACGCAGGAACAACGTATATGTATAGACATAATGCGGCCCTAAGAGTACTTTATTACCATCTTTATCGCTCTTACGGTGTTGGTTGCGACCGTACCCTAACGAATGCTCCAAGGGATATGGAGTGAATTGTCCGAAACGAGAAGTGCCAAATTTTCTGGATTTACGATTTTTGGGTAGCAGTCTCCGTTGCGCACTCGAGACCTGACATTGTTCTCCAAGACTTCGAGAAACGAACTATATTCGTGATCGAATTCTCGTCTCCGTCCGAATACAACATCAATGCGAAGGAGAAAGAAAAAGAGGAGAGATATCAAGACCTTAAAAGAGAGCTGCAACGACTGTACCCAAAGTATTCGGTGCGAGTAATTGTCCTTGTGATAGGTGTTCTCGGAGGTGCGAGACTATCACTGGTTCGTAATCTTAAAGACATACCCGCGTGCCAAGAATATGCCAAGGCACTTGAGAGATGGATGCAGAAAGCTGTCATCATGGGGTCGCTTCGTAGCCTCAAGAAACACGAGGGTTTCGCCGGTCTGTCGTTGTGATTTCGTCGTGCCCTGTGATCATTCATCTCACCGTCGTGAGACGTGGTCATAGGTGTGACTTACCGCGGTTCTACTGGGGGCCATTGACATTTTTTTCCAGATGGCAGTTGCTCTTAGTGGTACCCTGCGGTGGTTGTTTAACTTTTTTTTAATTATATATATATATATATATATATATATATATATATATATATATATATATATATTTCTTGAACTGAAGACATTGTGTATCGAGGACGCAAACAAGGCTATTTTCTGATTTTTGGCAAAATAGCTGCACGCTCTTGATACACACGATACTTTTTGTCCTACCCTCCTTGAAAACAAGCATGAAAAGCAGATATATGATATATGGTGTACTTGGCAATTTTAGATTATAAGCCAAAGGAAGAAATAGCTTACTTTGCGGGCGTAAGGTTTTTTATGTCATCCCCGCGTTGGAGTGCGCATGAGCGAACATCACTGGGCTGGAAGCGGCCGCATTATGCTTGTTTCACGTGCTTGCAATGGCGCGTTTTCAAGGGAAGTAGGGCAAAAACTTTTTTTCTGACTGCATCCATAGCATTGTTATCATAAAAAGATTTTTTCAAATTGTTCTTTGAAGAGTAGGGCCATAGGGGTGGGGGGGGGGGGGGAGGTCATGGTAAATGGGATTAACCAACATTTGATCAATTTTCATGAGAGAAGAAAGGAAAAGTACATTTAGGGGATATTTGTGTGGTGAATCAAGGCGACAAAAGGAAATGAATTTCGAATAATGCAATAGAAAGCTGCCGTTTTGAATATAGTTTAGATTTAGATTTGGTCAAAATAGAAATAAACGCCTGAAGTTGTTAAAAAAGGGCAAGAGCACAACATTTGACGGCGTTTTTTATAATACCTTTTTTCTAAATGCATGCAGATAAAGTATATATCTTTTCACTCTTACGAAAATTTGTTGAAGAAAATATTTAATATTTTTGTGCAAGAAAACTGTCGAAATATCTATTTTTGGATACATAATTGAAAAAAGCATTCTTACATTCCCATCATAATAAGAAGGTATTGTTTTTATGTGAAAACTGGCTATCGCGGATTTTTTTGAATCTCAACGTTTCGAGACTCTACGAAACTAAAAAAGCCGATTTTACGACTGTGTCGGGTCTGTCGTCATCTGTATACCGGATAACTTTTGAAAGATTAAACGGATTGGACTGTACTTTAGCACACAGTTTAAGGGTACAAAAAAAATATCGAGTTCGCTAACCAGCTATTTTGGATGAAAATCCGAGAAGTTAGAGCATTTTCAAACATTTTCAGCCCATTTTTTTCAGGAATCAAAAATTCTATATGTACGGCTATTTATAGTACTGGAAAACTCTAATAACAATTTATCTTCAGTAGCTTTTCCGATAAAAAGAAAATTATCAGAGTTATAACATTTTCAAAATCCAAAAAAAAACAAACGAAAATGAACATATTCAGCCAAACAACGCACGACATGGAATAGTATATTATGCACCTAGGGGGAGAAAAAGTGCCTCTCCTCCTTGGCGCATACGATATTTTTTATAACAAATGGATGATTTCAGACATTTCTCGAAATACAGTCATGATATCAGCCCATATTAGATTTTGTATGATGAAGCATGAAATTAATGTTAACCTAATCTATGGTAATTTCAGAGGTGATTTATGGTAACTTATCATAGATTACCCAAAATTCATTTTAAAAAATTTCCATAAATAACCGGAAATTTGTGAAGAATCTCGGTAATTTAGGGTAATTTTACAGGTAAATATGGTAACTAAACCAAAATTCATTTTCAAAAATTTCCGAAAATTCATGAAAAATTTCCATAAACTTCCGGAAATTTATGAAAATTTTTGGTAATTTATGGTAATTTAACAGTTAAATATGGTAACTTACCATGGAATACTCAAAATTCATTTTCAAAAGTTTCCATAAATTTCCGGAAATTTATAAAAAATTTTGGTCATTTATGGTAATTTTAGAGGTAAATATGGTGACTTACCCAAAATTCATTTTTAAAAATTTCCATACATTTCCGGAAATTTATGAAAAATGTCGGTAATTTATGGTAATTTAGCAGGTAAATATGGTAACTTAACATGGAATACACAAAATTCATTTTTAAAAATTTCCATAAATTTCCGGAAATTTATGAAAAATTGCGGTCATTTATGGTAATTTTACAGGTATATATGGTAACTTTCCCAAAATTCATGTTCAAAAATTTCTGGAAATTTATGAAAAATGTCGGTAATTTATGGTAATTTTACAGGTAACTTTCCATAAATGACCGCAAAATTCTATTATCTGCAACCAAAATTTCCTCCCAGTTTTTACCGTGAGTGGGCTGATAATAATAAAATGCGAGCTCATAGACGCATAATTTTCATTATTCATCTCTGACGTCACTTTTCAGTCCCTAGGGAGTAAAAAGTAGAGCTTCAGCCCCGCTTCATAAGCGTCGAAAAGGGCTGAAATCATGCATGTGTCATGAAAAATATTTGATGTAATAATATAAATTTACCGAAATGATACATTTTTCAGGGTAGGTGAAAATGAAAATTAGTGCAAAATAAGGAACAAATATCAAAGTGATCAAGAAAAATAAAATTTGTGCTTTATTTTGTAATATCTGAATAAGCAGCCCGAGACCGAGATACAGAAATGAAAATATAATATATACATTTGATATAATAGAGTTCAACATCATGTAGAAAAGTTTGCATTTTCGACAAAATCGGTTGCGAAGCATAAGATAGGTGATGAGAATGTGTTCGTTAAAGCCGGAGGAGCTTTAACAATAGAGAAATCACAATCACCAAACTACAGTTGACGATGCTTTGACCTCTAATCTTAAAATGCCTGCCCAAAAATGTGGGGGAAGTACAAAGACCGAGCGCGTAGCGCGAGATAAATATATTATCGAGCACGATGAGAATGTGATCGCGCAGCGAGCGGATTTTTTATGTCTGTTTCCAGAAGTTTATAGATTATTTATTTGTACGCATTGTAAAAAAAAATATGCAAATCATTCGAGCTATCGTGAAAATGTGTTCATCTTTTTTGGTTTCAAAATCTTCACAAAACTTTAATCTAAGTATATACGAAATAACATCGTTAATTGGCTTTTCATTTTTTGAAAATAAAATTTGAAAAAAATGCGGATCACCAGTTACTAAACGCATATTCATTTTACGACTTCTGTGAAGATGAAAATAATAATGTTAACGCAGACATGGATGATGCTGATAAAAAAATTGTGTCCGATATGTATGAAATATCTTAACCGCTAACATTTCCTGAGAAAAGAAATAGAAATGCCGATATACCATTGAGGAGAAAGCGCAAGAGACTCAGGTTCTATTGGTACATGAAGATATGGTGTACATATATTTAACGAAACAGTGGATATGTGGTGCTCGAATTGTCGGGTCCGATGCCAGGAAAAAATATCTATTGGTGAAAGTGAATGAATTCGTAGAAAATTTTGCGTCCAAATCAATCATACACGACCACGGAATTACATTTAATGATTACCGATCACACGTCAATTAATTCTTCTCAGATCAATCGTCTCTAATAAGCAAACGATTTCGATCGAAATAAAACGTGAAAAGAGATGGTTTTAACTAACAAATTCGAGAATAAAATTAAGAGCTTGATTCTTCATTTGAGTCATCTATACAGTCTATGTAATATTTATATAATACAGTAAGCTATAATAATAATTCTTAAAAAAAAATTTTAATATAAGAAGTGTTCAGAAATTAGAATTCAAAATTATGTAATATACAATATTTAATATAAAATATTCAATAAAATGTATGTGCAAACCCACCACTGGCATCGTTCTCCAGGACTTCGAGAAACGAACTATATTCGTGAAAATATTCTCGGCTCCTTACTAACATAGAAACTATAGTATCGAGACCTTATGAGGGAACCACCACAATTTTTCGCGGAATATTCGATTAAAATAATTTTCCTTGTGATTGGTTCCGACAGAGGTGCAAAGCTATCGCTGGTTAGTAACCTCGAAGCCATATCCGCGTACAAAAAATATGCCAAGGTACTAGCGAGATTGATACAGAGAGCTGTCACACTTGCTTCAAATTTACTTAATCGGCATTTAGTTTCATTGCAGTATGACAAAATTATTTTCAATATCAACTGTAAAAAAAAATGAAACAAGTGGACAAGGCTGAAAAACCGAAGCACAGTAACAGCCGTCCAGTAACTGCGTAATTCTAGACGATGCATATCCCATACCTTTATCCACCTCTACCTCAAAATTTGATCATAAGCTGTGCTTCAGTAACCACCACCATAAAACTGACCAAGAATTCGCATCCTCTCTCGCGCCATACCAGCAACAGGGAGCCAGATGACTTTCCTCTAACTTTGGTGTCTATTTGAACTTCTTCGTGCACGGTCACGTGTGTCCTCAGTATAAAATATTTATGCGAGCGTATTGCGCCACGACGAAATTACAAATTTTATTGCTCTTCGCACTGCCGCCCGATGTGCACGTGTGCAATAGCTCTGAGGATTCGTGTCATCCTGCCGCACCATCGCGACCATAATCTTGTTCGCCGAATCTAGAATAAGCTTAGCTTCTTGCAAAGAAGCAAATGGAAATAATATTTCCTACCTCCTACCTGAGGTTTCGTTATGCGATATCCAGCCATGATGAGAAAAAAATCTTCTAAATGTATGTGCAGAGCAGGTAAAAATATAGGAAAAATGACTATCATCACGATTTATTTGATTTTGACTTCAGCGTTTGAAAGTATCCTCTTTTTTATATTATGCTAAATTGATGTGGAGCTTAGAGCGGGGAAAGCTATACAGGGGAAAGTAAGAGGAAAGAGAACTCAAGTGTTGTAAACATAAAAAGTGAAATTTATTAAAAAATTACTCTGGCTGGGGATTCGAAGCCTTGATTGCCGGCTTGGCACATGTTTTTGAAGAGCCTTGTTAGTTCAGGTGATAGCGCGTCAGGCTTGCGAGCAGGAAGCTTGGGGTTTGATCCCTGTGATCGAACCAATAGAAATTTTTCTATTCACTTCTGCCGAGGCTTTGGTTGTTCTGACCCACTTTAAACTGTAGGCCGCGTCAAAAGAGATTAGTTCCCACCTAAGGAAGAGGCACCATGTCGAGGTGAGAATTACTTAGGGGCTCCAGTCGCTCGGTGGTCGCTGGTCCATTTTGATTAATGAGCAAGTACATACAGTTATATAATACACCATGACAGTGCGCTGAATATGAGCATCAAACTGAACATTTTAGAAGAACTGCTCCGTCCACTCTAACCAGGCCGTCCTGTTTCCTATGGCCTGTCTAGGGAGGCTGCCGGATGGCAGATTATATAAAGTTTTGCTATGTAAACAGGTCCACCCCATTCACTGTGCCATAAGGTACGCCCAGCATCCGAGAGGTATATTTTCAGGACGTTTCAAGCAACGAATTGCACCGAGATATAACTCAGTGAAGGTGTCCAGATTCGGAGTACTGCCTTGAGAACAAACACGGGTGTGGCACAATGAGCTTTACAGCCTGAGCACCAGGGTTGGGGGGGGGGGGCTCTCCTGAGCTCCCCCGCCCGCATTACAAACAACAACCAACTACATAAAATTTAGAAACTTCACTAAATTGTGCTTTGATATTAGTACTATAATGAAATACTTTCAGGCAAACTTTATTAATAAAAAAAAAATGTTTGAATGTATTAGTACATAAACTTTCCTTACTCCTTTTCCTTTATTAATTGACACTTACAGCTTGATGATCTTTTGTTCACGGAATGAGATTTTTAGATCTACTAGTCTAAGCCAAAATGGTCTTAATCTTCAGCTGTGACAACATTTTCTTTCTAGTATTTAAATGAATGCTTGAAGTCAGGTGATTTCTCAATTTGAGTGTGTTGGTGAGCGGCTTATCGTTTAAGAAAGACAGTGTGCGAGTAGCTGTGAATCGCGACAGATGTCCGATCATTTCGGATCAACTATATGATTGACTCTGAAAAGATATTGAACTTAAGATCTTAAAAAATGTTTAAAATTACGAGTGAGTGATCTGTGTTTTTTTTTTTTTTTTTTTTTTTTTTAATGGTCTTGGTCTACCAAGTTTTTGAAAATTGAATAAAACTAGTAATTTTAATAACCTCTCACGATTCTTCTTTGACTATTCCTGATCTGGCAAAATGATTTATTCTATAAGTGTAAGCTGTAAACAATCATTTTTAATAGGATATGTAGTTTTTGTTTTAATCGTGAAAATAACCTGAAGAATGAAAAAATTAAATTTTTGGAAAAACAACACAGGGTTAAACAAGAGATTGAAAAAGCAAAAGTCTATTCAACAAAATTGTTTGCCTAAATCATATCTACAAATTTGTTTGCAGCCACTTTATGCTAGTTTGCGTATTTTTTTCCACATGTTTCAATATCAATATGCGTCTGTTTCAATATCAATGTTTATATTATGAATTGTAATAATATACATTTATTGAAATTATACATTTTTCAGTTTAGCTGATCATGAAAATTAGAACAAAATGAAGTACAAATATTGAAGTAATCATAAAAAATAATTTTTTCATGTATCAATATCTGAATAAACAGTCTCGGACTAAAAGTAACAAATAAATATAAAATATATATAATATGTAGAAAAGTTTGCATTTTGGACGAAATTGATGTGAAGCACGACATACATGATGAGAATGTGTTCATTAAAGCCGAAGGAGTTTTAACAACAGAGAATTCACAATCATCAAATTACAGTGATCGATGCCTTAACCATGAATTTAAAAAAGTCTTTGCACAAATGTGTTGGAAGTATAAAACCCGAGCGCGCAGCATGAGATAAATATATTATCGAGCGCGAAGCGTGAGATCTAGAAGACACACGTCATAGGCGCTCTCAATTCCGCAAGCCGCGCACGTAGCGCACAATGAGAATGTGTCTGCGCCGCGGGCAGATTTTTTACTCAAATTTTGTAATGGAAGTTTCAATATTTTTACAAAAAGTTACGATTTTTATCTTAGAGTTTCAATTCATGAATGCAATTCAATTTAAGGATTAATCATACTATTATTTTGAGTAATCAAAATAATAATACCATCAATCAAAATAACATAGATTATGAGAAAAAAACGATGCCATGTTTCATGACATCGAACACTTCTGAAAATATACAAAATATATGTAGCCGTTTTCAAGCTGAAGAGTGCTACATGTGCAGCTTTGACAAATCAGTGTTGTGTGGTTTACCAATTGACCACCGAAGGTTCGGCATATCCGGAAATATTCTTTCACTTGAGATTTTTATGAAAGTTATAAGACGCTTGGCGATTTGACTGGACAATAAGCGAAATTCCCGCCCTTAACTTTCTGACCATGACATGCCTAATGCCTGTTGATCTAAAGTTCCTAAAAGTCTACAAATTTAAAAAAAAAATTCAAGAAAAAAGATCTGCCAGTCGCGTGGGCACATTTTCATTGCGACTATTGGTTCTCGCGCTTCGCGCTGGATAATATATTCAAATCGCGCTACACTCTTGGCCTTGTACTTTCTCAGACTTGTGCAAAAACTTTTTAAAAGTAAAGATCGAAGCATCGAAAACAGTAATTTTATAATTATGAATTCTCTTTTGTTTCAGTATTGGTTCGGACTTATTCGGCTTGGTTTCCATGCAGATTTTTGAATAATTCGGAATGAATTCCTATCCGAAACTTTCACCAGGGTCACGCACGCTATTTTTTCTTGTAGACGAGTCCGTTCAAGCATCTGTACTTGTCAACAAAATTCATTGCAGAAAACACCACGTCAGATGCTGTTAGGACTGAGCTGACTGTTGGAAGAGACTGGGGTGGAGGTCGTAAGAATAACAGTATGCTAATTGTTGTTGAATCATGAAGGAGCGTGAAATTAAAAAAAAAGTTCTTACTTCTCTCCTCAACCAAAGTAATACGTGATAGTTTTGGTGGATTAGTGATTTTGTGTTTCTTGATAAGCATCCCAGGTAGAAATACCCCACCGGCCCAGTACAGCCTGCCGGAGTTCCAGTACTGGCTGGCTGTACTGGGCCAGTACTATGCCGGTACTGGCCTGTAATGCTTGGCGGTAGTGGCGTGCCAGTACTAAAGCTTTACTTGCTGTCAGTACTGGATCTTAATTTACTGGCTTAATTTCTTTACATTATTAAAATTTTTCATATAAAAATCGCTCTTTTTTTTAAGAAAAAATTGTTTTGAATTCAAGTCAAATCTTCGAACATTTATTTATTCGAATATCCGATTAGATCGAATTTCGAAGTTTTCTAGTTGACTGTTGGATCCATTTTTTTCTCAAAAAGGAGAAATTATGATTGAAATTTTTCTAATAAATGGAAATCGAGCCATTTTGGCATTGTTATATTATCGGTTTTGAAAAATCCGTTGACAAAGCGTATCTAAAATTGTATTGAAAATTCGAAAAACCGACTTCACATCTCTAGTTCGAAAGTGCAATCAACTCTGTAGAAAATTCAGTGCGATATCAAACAATAATGTATAATTGTCAAGTTGATCTTATATTTTGTATAAGTAAAAATTACATTAGTAATTTTTTATAACGTGTTTTTCACAAACATTTTCATCTTCATAGCTGCATATTGAGTTTTAAAATATTTAAAAATTCTTAAAAAATTGAACGACATGAGAAATATTATGTAATATAAATATAATTATATCATACATAAAAATATTTTTTCAAATTAGGACCTTAGCTTATAATAACCTTGAAGCTTCTTTCTCGCTAAGTTTCTGGTTGTATGTTGTTTCTGGATGCCAGTTGTCGTTGTTTCGCCTGTCCTATTCTTTCTCTCTTTCCTCCTTCTTGATCTGTAGTATTAGGTAGCCATCGGCCAACTTTAGAAAGAAGTATTCCATTCATCGCCGAGTCTTTGAAATTTTCTAATAACAGTCCCGACAACATTGAAATTAAAAAACTTCGGGATGAAATTCCAAAAAATTACGAAGCTAGAAAAAAATTATTATAACATACTCTCTCGGCATTTAGAGCATTTTTTGTTGGAGAAATTCTTCTTTGAGACTCCTCTACAAGGTTTGCCTGTTTCAGTGTACTACAGCCGCACGTCTTTTACAATAATCGAAGATAGTACTATCCCTATAACGTCATTTAAAGATTTTCCTCGATTCGCGAGAAGAAACATGTATTCCATGTGAGAGAGAAGAACAACAGAATCTATAAAAGCTCATACGTTATAAGGAGATGATCTTGATACTTGCCACATGTAGTCGGGCTGTGTCGTTGACTTAAACTTCCTCGTCGAATTTTACAAATTCATCGTACCGCAGCAGAAGCTTGCTTTACTTTTACTGCATCAGAGAAGATATCGAGACGTTTGTTAATGTGATGTAGGATTCTCCTTTCCAAAAGCTCAAGCGTCTTTGTAAAGTCAGTTATTTTTGAATAAAATTTTTCAAGTTCAACGTCAGCTATAATTATTCTGTATTAAATTTTAGTACAGGAATTGGCATTAGCAGGAATAAAGGTTTTTAATTATTCAGTGATCAAAATTTCCCAATGTATCAAAGGTGATTCCCGTTAAATCAGTTGGTTTGCTTACAATTAAGTTATATACAATAATTCGATTCAGAACTAATTGTGTTTTTATCATTTCTAAAATATAGCGCCAAATGACTAACCTTCTAATTTGCCACAGCTAATGCACTTTTCCATCCAAAGAGCATAAGGAGAGTGCCTTTCAGGAGGTTTTGTTTTTGGCTTATAATTTTGTGAATGTTTGTCCTTGCTTACAACTTTGGATTTTTGTTCAGTTTGTAGTCTATAAGCTACACTCTTTTCCATCTCTTCTAGCGAATTCTGTCTTTTTTCCTTATGGGTCTGCATTGTACGGATCGTCATATTTCGTTCCCTTAAGGGACCTATGTTTCTCAACATGATCTCCGTTTAAAAATCTTTTTTTATCCTTGGAAATCATTCCTGAAGAAAATTCGGAAGTGAGGTGTTTTAAAATAATATACATTGTTTCAGATTAACGTATATCTCTCATCTACAATTATTAAAAAGAATAATTTACTTTGTATGACATCACTGTAAAAAATCCCAAGTAAATTAACCTTTTGGCGTGTAAAATTTTCTTAGTATAATCACGGTAATTTTAGCAATATCGTGCGAGTAATTCTGGAGGAACTTTACAAAAGTCCTGAAAGATTACCAGAAAAATGTAAAATAACACTCAGAATGATTGGACACAAAAGACCAGTCATAAATAGGGTAAAGTTACACTGGAATGAAAAGGAATACGAAGTAGTAAAATTGCACCGCTGGGGGAAATTATTCGTTAATATCCGTAATTAGGTTAGGGCGCAGGGCTGCGAGGGTATGAGGCACGCGACGTGAGATTTCTGAGGTTATATTTAACCTACAGGTAATTAAATATATTTTATTTTGACGGACTTGCATGTTGGTGGCGGAAGTGAGAACGTGGTTAATGTCAGGTGGTGAGAGGATTTACGGAATTTGTGTGGTAGGTGTGAGTGGAGTGTAAGGGTGGAAGCGGAGGAGGTGAGTAGGGTTGTGTGGGGTGAATTGGGGAGATAAAAAGTAATATTGAGAGTGGGTGTGAGGCGGGATATAGCAAATTGGGAAAGCGAGGTTAGGTTAGCAAGGAATCGGGGGAATTTGTGGTCAGGAGTCTTGGGCCTGCGAGGGTCAAGGGTGGAGCTCGAAAATTTGGGGGGATGTTAAGTGAGGGAAAGGGGTGTCTGCAAGGGCTGTGAGGAATAGAAAAAAAAAAAAAAAAAAGGGAAATAAAGAAAAATTTGGCGGCAATAGACAGCATTCTGCAGAGACATCTGGCGGTAGCAGAGGGTACTGCATGGAGAGGTCCCAGTTACCGGCGGAAAAGCGGGAGGTTGGTAGTGAGAGTACTGGTAGTGACGGTGACGGGGAGAAAATTTTCCACGTGCCACGACAGCCAACAGAGCGTGGCTCAGTGTCTACTAGCGCGTCAGGGAGTGGGAGAAAGCGGGACAGTGGGAACGAAGGAAGAGAGAAGGTGAGGGAGAGAACATCGAGCGTAAGTGACGGGGAGGATCTCTTGAAAAGGAAAAGAGACAGCCAAGAGAGTCCGGACAAAAGCGTGGTAGAGAGTCCGTTTAAAAAAAGCGGGAGAACCAGTAGGACACCCCCCCAAAAAATGGGGGAAAATGTGGAGAAGGAGGCTCTCGGTATACTGATAAGCGAGATCAGGGGGGCTGAGGGAGGAATTGAGAATTAGAGATGAGAAATGGGAAAAGGAGATGAAAGAGATGAGGGAGAGAGTAGGGTCGTTAGAGAGGGAAAGGAAAGAAAAAGAAATTAAAATAAAGCAGATGGAAGAGGAAAATAGGGTGTGGAAGGAAAGGACGGAAAAAAGGCTTGAGAAGATGGAGGGCAGGACGGAAATGGAAGGCGGTGGTGGGGGGAGCGAGATTAAAGGTATTTGGGAGAGGGTAGAAAATCTGATAGAAGAGAAAGTGGGAGAGCGTAGGAGTGAGAAGGAGGAGAGGGCGGATAGGGAAAGGTTAAGGGCAATGGAGTTGAGAATGGAGAGAAAAGAGAAGGCAGACAGGAGGAATAATATTGTAGTAAAAGGGTTGAAGCTAAAGAACGGGGAAGAAAGAGAGGGTATGGAAGCGCTGCTACAGAGCATAGGGTGGGTCAAAGGCAGGGTAGGGAAAGTTAAGTTGGAGGGGAGAAAGGACAAGGAAGTGGCGGTTGTGGAGATGGAGAGCTGGGAAGAAAAGTTGGGGGTAATGAGAAATAAAAATAGGATACAGGATAGGAGAGTTTTCATCGATCACGATTTAACGAGAAAGGAAAGGGATTTGCAGAGAATGCTGAACGACAGGGCTAGAAGGGAGAAGAGTGAAGGGAGATCGGCGAAGGTAGGATATAGAAAAATAAAAATAGACGAGAAAATGTGGGTGTGGGATGAGGAGAAAGAGGTGTTGAAGGAGGTGCAGGGGAATTTGTTTCGTAGGCAGTAGGGGGGTGGGGGTAATGCAGGATAGAGGAGGATTGAAGGTGTTGTATTGGAACGTAGCAGGGATAAGGAAGAAGGATGACGAGTTCTGGAGGTATGTACAAGAATTTGATGTTGTGGGACTGGTTGAGACGTGGGTAGAAAGAAAGGAATGGGACAGAATAGAGCCAAAACTGCCAAGGGGGTACAAGTGGAGACTCCAGGAGGCGGTCAGAGTGAAGAAAAAAGGAAGGGCTAGTGGGGGAATTATAACGGGGGTTAGAGATGGATTAGAGGAAGAAGTTCATGGAGAGAAAGAGAGGGAGGGAGTGCAAATGAGGGAAGTAAAAATAGGAGGGATACCGTGTAAGTTTGTGACAGTGTACAATGAGGATGGGATGGAAAGAATTAAAGAAAGGGTGGAAGAATTGCTAGGCGAAAGAGAGGAGGGTATGGTGATACTGAGTGGGGATTTTAATGCGAGGATGGGAAGGGAAGGGGGCCTTTACAGGGAAGGGGAGAGCTTCAAAAGGAATTCGAAGGATAGGATAATAAATAAGGAGGGAGAGATTCTAAGGGACTGGATGGAGCATAGAGGGTGGGCAGTGGCGAATGGTATGGCTAATGGGGACGAAGAGGGAGAATACACGTATGTAAGTAAGGTGGGGGTATCGGTGATAGACTACGTGGTAATGAATATGCAAGGATGGGAGGAGACGGAAAAATTCGCAGTAGAGGGGAGGGTGGAATCAGACCATCAGCCATTAAGTCTATGGATAAGAGGTGAGGGTGGAGGAAGACAAGGCGGGGAAGAAGTCTCGATAGGGGAGAGGGTGACCTGGACGAGGGAGGCGATAGAGAAGTATCAGGAGCGGCTAGGAAAGGTACGCTTTAGAGGGGAGTCTGTGGAAGAGATATGGGAGGATCTGAAAGAGAACGTGAAAGGGTGTGTGCAAAAGAAGGTATTCAGAAAGAAGAAGAAAGGAATGGTGAAGCCATGGTGGGATAGGGAATGTAAAAAGATGAAAAGGAAGGTGAAGAGGAAGTACAAGAAGTGGAAAGAGGGTAATGCGAGAAGGGAGGAGTACGTAGAAACGAGGAAGGGGTTTAGATTGATGTGTAAGAAGAAAGAACAGGAAAAGGAGAAAGAGCTGGAAGAGGAGTTAGCAAATGTTAAGACGGAGGGGGACGTCTGGAAGATAATAAATAGGTTTAGGAAGCGCAGGGTGGGGGTCAGCGAGAAGATAGGGAGTGAGGAGTGGAGGGAATTTTTTAAAGAATCGTTCCAGGGCTCAGATTCAAGGAAGACGGATGGGGGAAGTAGAAGAACGGGGGAGGCAGAGATTGAGGAGTTGAATGACGAGGAGATAGAGAAGCAGATAAGGAAGTTGAAAAGGTCAAAAGCAGCAGGGCTGGATGGGGTAGAGAACGAAGCATGGCTGTTTAGTACACAAGAGGTTAGGGAGAGGCTGAAGGAGGTAGTGAAGAAAGTTTGGAGGGGTGAGGGATTCCCAGGAGGGTGGAGAGAAGGCTTAATAGTGCCACTGTATAAGAAAGGGGATAGAGATATGCAGGAAAATTATAGAGGGATTACGCTAATGAATACGGCGTATAAAGTATATGCGATGGTGGTGGCAGAGAGACTGCGGAAGGATGTTGAGGGGAAAGGAATATTGCCGGAGACGCAGGCGGGATTTAGGGCGGGTAGGAGTACTATCGACAATATTTACGTGCTGCAGCACGTGGTAGATAGAGAATTAGCGAAGAAAGGGGCGAGAGTGTACGCGTTTTTTGTGGATCTCAAAGGCGCGTTTCCATCGGTGGATAGGGGGAGGTTGTGGGAGGCGATGGAGGATAGGGGAGTAGAGAGGGGCCTAATTGAAAGGGTAAGGGAGATATATGAAGAGACAAAAGACAAGGTAAGAGGAGGGGAGGGGATTTCGGAGGGATTCTGGATGGATAGGGGGTTAAGGCAAGGTTGTCCACTTAGCCCAACGCTTTTTGCGATTTTAATTGCGGATATGGAAAGTAAGCTGGAGGCCGGGGTGGTAGGAGGAGTCAGGATAGGAGGGGTTAGAATTTGGTCACTAGCGTATGCAGATGACATAGTGTTGCTGGCAAGCAGCGAGGAGGCCTTAAAGGAGATGATTAAGAGGTTGAGAAGATACCTGGATAAAAAGGGGTTAGAGCTGAATGTGGAAAAGTCCAAGGTTATGGTGTTCAGAAAAGGAGGGGGAAGGGATAAGGGAAGGGAGTGGAAGTGGAAGGGAAAGGAGGTGCAGGAGGTGAAAGAGTTTGTGTACTTGGGCTTCGTGTTTCGAAGGAATGGTGGAGTGGATGGTCACATAAAAAAGAGAGTGAGGAGGGCAAATGTAGTGATGAGGCAGGTGTGGGGGTTGGGAAAGAAGTTATTCGCAGATGATTTTGGAAGGAGAATGAAATTGTTTGATTCACTAGTGATGAGTGTGCTATTGTATGGGGTAGAAGTGTGGGGGTGGAAGGAAAGTGAAGAGGTTAATAGAACGCAGGAGAGGTATGTAAAGTGGACCCTGGGGTTGGCAAGGAACACGCCTAATTATATTGTCAGGAGGGAGACGGGGAGAGCGAGTGTAGGAATTCTAGCAGGGAGCCGGGCGTGTAAATATGAGGAGAAATTTTTGGAAGAGGGGGGAAGTAGGCTAGTTAGAGCGTGTTGGTGGGAAAAGGAGAACAAGGGAGGGGGTGGGAAGATGGAGGCTGAGAGGGAAAGGTATTTTAGAATGAATGGACTGCAGATGGATGAAGTGAGAAGGATGCACGAGGAAGGAAGCAAGGTTTATGACGTGGTTAAGCAAAACGGCATGGAGAGAGAGAAGACAGAAGGGGAAGAGAGAATAAGAGAGTCAAGATTCAACGGGAACTATGTGTGGATTATGCCAAGTGCAAGAGCGCAATATTTATGTGAGAAAGGAGAGAAAGGAAGTCAGGAGCTTATAGCGAGGATGAGGTGTGGGTGCATGGAGGGCTTCAATAGGTTCTGGCTCTCGCGAGAGAAGAGGATGTGTGAACTGTGTGGGAAGGGGGATGCAAGAGTGGAGCACTGGTTGGAGGAGTGCGTGGAGGTGGAAAGAAGTGAGATAAGCATGGAGGTATTGTTGCATGAAAAGGGGGAAAAAAGGGCAGTAGCATGGGTGCAGGGAGTGTTGGGTAAGATGGAGATGAAGAGAAGGAAGGAGGCAGAGGAGTGGAGAAGGAAAGATTGTAAATAGGAGAGAAAGTAGATATAAGTAACATGTAAATATTGTAAATAGTAGATAAGTAGTAGGTATTAGAGCGATAACAGAGGTTGGCAAGCGAGGCAATGCGAAAAAGTAGGGATATGCGAGCGAGGCGAAGCGAGGAAGGCAAGGCGATACGAGCGTGCGGCTTAGAGATAAGGAATGGAAGGATGTTAGTTTTTAAGGGTTAGTTTTAAGAAAATTCTGTAAAAAATGGATGTGTAAGCAAGTCAATTTTTTAAGGCCAGCAGGCTGAAAAATAAACGTTTATCTAATTCTAATCTATCTATTTTATTTTGACACGTGAATTGGTGAACGTGTTTTTTCCTGGTTGGAAATTCTGCTCAAAAAAAAATGGAGCATCTTCTCCCCGGTCATATAGAGCGCATGCGCGATCATTGTATGCCTATTTTACATGAATAGTTGAATTTTGCAGCACTCTTGTGAAATTGCATTGAGTCTGAACTACCAAACAGGAATTTTCCCACCTGCGTGTAATTTTACACTATCCTCGTTATTTTTCACTATTTATGTGATTTTGCCATATAAATGGTTGGTCTTTTGTGTCCAATCAATTTGAGTGTAATTTTACATCGAATTTTTTACGGTGATGCTTAAAAACATTATATACAGTATAATAGGGTGACCAGAAAAAAACACTTTCGGTTTTCTTAGGAGTGAAGGGCAAATAATGGTAGCTTATGCAATTGTAGAAGCCAGATTTTTTTTCTTTAATTTTAAACAATATTTAGAAGTGGCCCATCGTCTTTGAAAATTGTCATTGCAAAAGCTAACAATTTCGGTAAGTGAAGAGTCGATCGTAAAAGTGCAACCCCAGCTCTTTTCATCGATGTGACTTTATAACAGGATTAGTTAGACTCTCCTGAATTATTGTTATCCACTTTTCTGAAAAAGGGAAATATGGCTAAAAAAAACTTGCTGAGAATGGGTCTGCTTTATGAGTTTATGGTGTCAAAACCCACTGTGATCGACCTTTATGGCTGAGCTGCTGAGCGCTCCGCCCCGAGAATTAAACAGCTTAAGTCGTAGACCTGTCAAATTTCAAAAATTTACTCAGATTGGTTATCATTATTGCACACTTATTTATACTTTTCCTAACCTTCTTTTTCAGAAATTGTGATCTTCAACCTTCGAGGAAAATATTTTTAAAATTTCAATATAAGGTATATATTATAAGAGCCGTTATTAGTCTTTGAAAACAGTAGAAAACAGTGAAAATGGCACTTTTCAAGCAACCGTAATCAATGCTTTTTATGAATTTTTAATTCAAAGCATGTTTTTATGTGGATTCTGAGATCCTCAAGAACAACATATTAAAAGTTCAAATGAAAATGTGGCTAACTTCGTGGTTAAAATAATGAATGAAAAAAAAGTTGAGTTTACCCATGTTAATTACATAAAAACTTCAAAGGCGACGGGCCACCTCTAAATATTGTTTTAAATAAAAAATTTAAAAATCTGGCTTCTACAATCGCATAAACTACCGTTATTTGCCCTTCGCTCCTAAAAAAAATCAAAAGTGTATTTTTCAGGTCACCCTATAGTATAACTTAACCTCAGAAATATATTTTCTTTAAGGATACTTACCTTAATTCATTTATAATTCGTTAGAAATATGGCAAAGTGAAGTTTCTTTTTTTATGTTATAAGTAGTTTTTTTATCTAGAAAGTTTTTTTTTACATTTTAGACTAATTCTTATTGTTTTTTACACAAATAGGTATCTCACATTCATCACAGATTGTCACAGACGTTTGCTGCTTAGACGAAACGATGCCACTTTGTTTTGGTCAGGAGAAACAGCGTCGGTTGGCTGTCAAGTCTTTCCGCTGATTGGTTACTATTCTGGCGCGTTTATTTTAATCGTAAAATAAATTCATAAAGTAGAACTTAACATTTTTTAAATTGACTGATAATAAGTTTTTTTACTTAAGTGTCATTTTTTGTTTTTTATCACTTTAGACCATTTCAGCAACCTTGCACAATAACATTGAATGTATAATTTTTAGATCATTCATTAATTTTTATGAAGATAACTAGAACTTGACATTTTCTTCAGAAAAATTTGGTTCACTAGTGTAATTTTCTCAACATTTGATACTAATTTAGTAACTTTTTACGCAAACATAATATGTATAATAATTTTATTGGATAATTCATACGTCTGGATTGAAGTTGAAAATATTTTTCTTTAAAAAAATGTTTTCACGTTAATTAAATATAACATTTCTCGTCATTTTAAAACACCTCAACAACATTTATAAATCTTTTTTTTTTCAAAGTTCGAGTTTCGCACCATTGCCATAGTACTGCCCCGTTCGTGCAGCCAATCGTTAGCCAGTACTGGGCAAACTACCGCCTGTCTGTACGGATGGGCAGTACTGGGCCAGTACAATAATAGTAGCTAGATTCATAAAAATTGAGTGAAAAGCTTTCTTCGAGATTGGTTCGCCCGTCTCCTGGCTAGCCCAAGATTCCTTTGTTATAGAATTCAAGCTATGTGAATTGATACATATCTTCCTTTTTGTAATGTCGGTTGGCCCGCATTATGGCTCGTAAGAGTGTATGTATGAAGATAACACTTACCTTCTCTTATGTTTTAATTCACGTTTGTAACTAGGCCTATAATAATTGATTCTAAAGCTTTCCTTGAGATGAGTTCGCTCGTCTCCTAGCTGGCCCAAGTTTCCTTGCTATACATAGAAAAGCTATGGGAGTCCACATATTATTTCTTTCTGCAATATTAGTTCGGTAGTATTGTGGCTCATAAGAATTTGTTGATGAAAATACCACATACGTGCAATAATTGAATTTTTAACTTTTTAAAAGAATAAAGCCAAGGTGCTCAACCAAATTTACTACATTTTGAAAATAACTCTTACACTTTAATGGAATCACGTTTGAAGCACCTATTTTTTTTGGCTCTGGCAATGATTGTCAGGCTGAGTCTAGCCAAAAAAATAAAAATATTTTTTTTTATGAACACATGCTTCCGAGATTAGTATTTTTTTTCTTTTCAGAACATTTTAGAACAAAACTGGATATAACCACTAACCAATAATTCAAAGGAAAACAAGATTTGAAACGAAATTCATTTAATTTTCAAAAACGTCGTGAAGATTCCGTAAGATTCCGGAAACCCAAACAAAATTGTATGCATTTCGCCAATCTATAGCCTCAAAACAAAATATCTTAACAATATTTTGGGAAAATACTTGATATTCTTATAAAAAGAAATGAGCATATAACTATAATATTAAAAATGGCGCGAAACGTAACAAACTATTACCCTCCATCTGGGCATTTGTTAGGCTAACCGTTACAACCCAGAAAGTTGCCAGTCTGGCCCTAATCAACTTCTCCACATGGGTGGTCTTGTTTTTATAATTAAAGAAATGCGCAATCCATAAAAAATATTGTTATTAAACATTTCATTGCAACTTATTTCGTTTTTCCATAAACTTAATTTGTTCATTTCTAATGTTATTTTTTACGATTTAAACCAAAAATACGCATCCTAGCGTAAAGTAGTTATAAAAAAATATTTAGATCAAATTTGAGCCCAAAATTTTGAAAATAAAAAACTATTGTAACTTGCGTCATGTCCCCAAAAAGATCACTCTTTTTTGTTTAAACAACTTTTGTTTGCTCTTTTTATGTTCATTCATAAATAAATAACGTTCGTCAAACATACTAAGTTCCAGATACGATTCAAGGACGCATTTGGAACATGAAACGTTTTCAGAAAATTATTTGGTCTGACTTAAGACAGTTTTTGAAACATTAAAATAACTTCTTCTGACTTGTACGTCCAAGAAACGTTTCAGGACGTTTCTGTTGCGTTCTAAAATTTCGTGCTACTGGGTTGTCATTTAAAAAAAAATTATTTTCAATTTTTAATGATATTTTTTACGATAAAAAAAAAACTGCGCCTTCCATACAAAAAATAATGACAAAATAGATCTTTTTTGGGTTTACAACTTTTGTTCATAATTTTTTTCTGTACCTTGCGTCGGTTTCCTGAAAAATTTTATGTTTTTTTTTTATGTCATTTTTCACGATTAAAACAAAAACTACGCATCATATTGAAAAAACGATGAGTGATAAATTTATAGCTCTTTCTGGGATAGAAATTTTTGTCTAATTGTTTTTCTCATAGCTTGTGTCATTCGTCCACACATGTTTTATTATATTTTTTTATTTCTAATGTTGTTTTTTACGAATAAAATGAAAACTACGCGTCCCATCAAAAAGTGTTTGATGACAAATTTGTAGACCTTTTTTGAGTGCAAAATTGTTATACACCATCATTTGTCGTGTCATGCGTAGTTTGACCGCAAAATGGAATGTTCTATTTTCGTTATTTTTCGTGCGGTCAAAATTGGAATTTTTGTTTTTTCATAATTTTTTGTGCAGTCAAAATTGGAATTTTCAATTTTTCGAAAAATTCGAAAAATTGTTGTGATAATCTTGTAGAGCTTTCAAAAAGAAACATTTTTCTTCGCTTGGCTTTCTTCATAGCGTGCGTTATTTGGATTAAAATTTTAATTTCCTTTTTTTTTCTAAATTTTGTAAGTTGTATAACTCTGGTAATTTCTTCTTTCATAAAAAAAGTCATGAGGAGAAATCGTTCGTCTTCTTGAGTACTACGAATAACTTGACCTTCAGTTTGAGACACTTGGAGAGGATACCAAAGGCCAATCCGAACTCTCAATTCTTTTGGAAGTCATCGTGCTAACAGTCTAAAAGTCTGCAGTCATACAGACACACATACACAGGCCTATTCGCGAAAACCTGTTTTTCGTATTCGAGGGTTTCAAAACGTGAACATTTGACAAAAGCGGGGGAGGTCAAATTTTACACAAATCTAATACCTTCTCTGATGAGAATGTAAAAATGAAAGAAAATTCTAAATAAGGTGATGAAAATACCTAAGCGAGTTAATGATAAGGAAAATACGTTTGTTTTAATGTTGAGGTACCCAGTTTTCCTGCGAACAATAATCAGCATAACAAGTAAACGTTGAATTTGAAAAGTCTGATTAAAGGGGAAACTGAATGATGTTAATTTGTGAGCAAATAAACTAGGTCATAGTGTCGCTAAAGTGTGGAGCAGTGTTGAGTAACTTTTATCTGTGACGTGGGAGATGACACTTTCGTTCCTCAGTGCAATTTTTTTTATATGCTATAAATGGCCGTGTTCAGCAGACTGCTAGATTGCAGGAAAATTCGGCGAGTATCACTTGAAATAAAACCGTAGTCTGTATGGGATCTTTTCTCATAGAGGAACGACAATATCATGAGAAAATCTTCACAACTACAAGCATAATGTAGTAGTTTTGCAAGTTAGTCAACCTAAACGACATATTTTTTCATCAAATGTCTGATATCATATAGCCGCAATTGAAAAGTTTTCAATAATTTTTTCAAACATTTTTAACACAACTTGTGCTGAGTCTCCTCTTCTAATTTTTGAAAAACCTGGTTTCTTTAGTCTGCTCTAATATTCAGCTTGAAGAAGAATGTTCTCTACACAGGATAAATTCAAGAACGTTTCAGAAAACAGGAACGAAAGTGGATGTTTATTCCTTGAGAGTCCGTTACTCTAGGCTGTTTCTTCGCATACAAGAAACATTTAATGCGCCTTTAATGAAAGCACTCAAGTTCTCATAGCGTCTGCAAATATTTTTTTCTTTGGTGATACTAAAAGCATTAAAAGATGTCTAACTCCTTGTTAGCCTGATAAATATTCTACGAGCTGAGTTAACTTAATTTATGAAGAAAAAACCCATCGCTACAAGAAGTGATAGACAAAAAACTTTATAGGAGTTGAGGAAGGAGTAGAATCTACAATCTTGTCTGTCTTTGAAGGCACAAGTATCGATTCTCTTGCGTCAATAATTAAAAATACCCTAGTTTGCAACATTGATTTTCGTCAGAATTTTCAGCTAATGCCGAATAGTTCGGTAACCATTCAGCGAACAATATTATAACTGATATGACCTATTTCATGAAAAATATTCTCCGTTACCTTTTAGGAGTTCATAATTTTTCCAGACTGATTTCCTCATTTTTCTACCTTCCACTCTGTTAAAAGGTGTTTGCGGTTTCAATATTTTGACAATATAAGTACAGTGCAAAATTATAATCATGCTATCGTAAAGGTGAAATTTCTAAACTTATATTGTAAGTATAAGATTGCGAGTAAAATTGCAATACATGCATGACAATATAAGAAATATTTATTGTAATGCTAGGTCTGGAATACGAAAACAAATAAATTGTTGAATGTTATTTTTATGGGGAGTATATGCACAGACTTCGAACTCTTTGATGAGCAATTTCCTAAAAAATTCAGACTTGAATAGATCAAAAATGTACTTGTGCGATTTGAGTTATAAATTCGCAACGCGCTAAGGGATCGTCGTAATATATGGACGATCCCTAAGAACTCGAACCCTTTAAGATTGCTAACTCACCAGTAGTAAAGGGGTCTAGTCTCTCGAACTTCACACTTTATTTTTCTGTTGGGTGTCTGCGATTATACAGGGATATCCATCAATATCTTATGCTTTTTCCCATATCCAAGAGCTAGCTACTAGCTCGCGTCTTTTTTATGAACATTTATTTGATGTGCCAAGGAGCAATAATGTATATGAGGCAATATTCCAATGCGAGCAGCATCGGAAGCTACAATATAGCAAGTACGATGTAATCGATTTCTGCTATATGTTTCGAAATTTTCGAAACAACTATAACCAGAATAGCGGCGTTGCTTTAACGTACTTATTACTGTTAGCATTAGAGTGTATCGATGCAATCTGTGAGTGACGTGTGCTGCTTTAGCGGTTTTGACGCATTTGCTAATCCGGCACAAAGGCTCCTCTCACAATATATGCAATGCGTTCCGCAACAATGCAGTCCGCAGATCATGTGTTGTGCTATTCAAAACAATACTACAGGACATAAAATCCTGAAGCTTGTCGTTAATGTGTTAATTCTAGAACGATTATGAAAAATTCAATCACACTTCTCCTACATTTGAAACAGTCCCATCGTACTATATAAATCGAATGATTGACGTGCGAAAATTACTTTGATATTCCGCTTCAAAAATTTAAAAATTCCATGTGTTTTTAAAGGTTTCTGAAGGTTCAAATATGAAATATGATATATTTCTATAATCAATATCAAATGGAAAATCTTTTTTTTTGGTCAATAATAGCCAAATTATGTTTCAGTCGTGGACGGTCAAGGCGGTCAAGTGACCGCCTTTTTGGAATTTCGAATGTCGCGCTCACCAGTGAGCTTTGGTTGAGGTAGGAGGGGCATGTATTCTTTAATTACACTTACAAGTGCTAGTTCCGGCACAAGTTAGATTGTCCCCTCCCCCTCAACCCCCTCAGTTCAGTTTCAAACTCGGAGACCTAAGGTCGAGCGGTCTGGTGATAGTCGTGCGAACACCGACGGGATATTTTTTCGTCAGATTGGCTGTCTGATGACAGTCGTACGAACGCCTAGAGGAATTTTTTCCGTCACACTGGCGGTCTGGTGAAAGTCCTGCGAACGCCAAGGGTAATTTTTTTGTCACATTGGTAGTCTGGTGACAGTTGTGCGAATTTCGATGGGAATTTTTTTCGTGTTTTTTTAATAAAGAATTTTTTTCAAAAAAGTGTTTACCGAGTTGTATTGGAGTCATTATGCTTCCATGGGACAAGAAGTAAAGAAAACAGCATAATGATCATGAAAAACGTGGGCGGTCAACCGACGCACAGTGATTTTTTTCACAAAATTTTGTTCAAAACTCTGCTGACTGCTCAATTTTTGACCGATTCTAAATTTCTCTTTTAAATACTAGTAACGAATTTTAACTTCATGCAGCATTGCTACTTCTTTAGTTTTCTGCAAAAAACTAACCTAGAAAAATTTGAACTTGCCAAGGTAGCTGAACCATGAAATTTCGAAACATTTAAAACAATGAAATCGGTAATATCTTTACACACAAACCTCAAACTCACAAACCGCAAACCCCCAAACCCATAAACCTACAAACCTCAAACACACAAACCTCACACGCACAAACAATCTCAAAACTACCAAGCCCATAAACCTACAATCCTCAAACTCGCAAATGCATAAACCTAAAACCACGAATCCGTAAACCCACAAGCAGCAAACCCACAATCCTCAAACCCACAAACCTCAAATCCACAAGCATAAAACCCCCAAGCCCATAAGCCTACAGACCTCAAACTCACAAATAAATAAACCTAAATCCACAAACCCACAAACCTCAAACACATAAACCTAAAACCACAAATTCATAAACCACAAACAGCAAACCCACAAACCTCAAACCCACAAATCTCAAACCAACAAAACTCAAACCCGTAAACGCAAAAACCTCGAACGCACAAGCCTCAAATCCACAAACTCAAAACCCCCAAGCCCATAAACCTAAAAACCTCAAACTCACAAATCCATGAACCTAAAACCCCAAACCCACAAACCTTAGACACATAAACCTAAAACCACAAATCCACAAGCCCACAAACAGCAAACTCACAAACCTCTAACCCACAAAGCCGCAAACCTCAAACCAACAAACCTCAAACTCCCGGACCCGTAAACCCACAAACCACAAACGCACAAACCTCAAATCCACAAACATAAGACCCCCAAGCCCATCAACATAAAATCCTCAATCTCACAAATCCATGAAACCAAAACCCCAAAACCATAAACCTCAAACACATAAACCAAAAACCACAAATCCACAAACCCACAAGTAGCAAAACCCACAATCCTCAAACCCAAAAACCTCAAATGCACAAGCATAAAACCGCCAAGCCCATAAACCTACAAACCTCAAACTCACAAACCAATAAACCTAAACCCACAAACCCACAAACCCACAAACCTCGAACACATCAACCTAAAATCACAAATTCATAAACCCACAAACAGCAAACTCACAAACCTCAAACCTACAAACCCGCAAACCTCAAACCAACAAACCTCGAACCCCCAAACCCGTAAACCCACAAACCTCAAACTCACAAACCTCAAACGCACAAACAGCAAACCCACAAACATCAAACCCCATGTTCATAAAACTCAACGAATAAGTGCATCATGCAGAATAGTCCACACACCCACCAACCTTTAGGGTATATGGGTTATAGGTTTATGGGTTTCTGGGTTTATGGATTTATGGATTTATGGTTTTAGGGTTTATGGGTTCAATGTTTACGGGTTCGGGGGTTTGAGGTTTTTGGGTTTGGGGTTTTTAGGTTTTTGGATTTTTGAGTTTGAGGTTCGTAGGTTTATGAGCATGGGTGTTTTATGTTTATGGATTTGAGGTTTGTGCGTTCGAGGCTTGAGGTTTAATTTCTGTAGATTTAAGGTTCGAGTGTTTGAGGTTTG
>CAKNXH010000335.1:0-64368 GCA_932178445.1 Andricus quercusramuli | reverse complement strand
CCCCCCCCCCCCCCCCCTTCTGCCACCCCTCGTTGTCACTCTTTTGTACTCCCACTCTTTGACCATGAAATTCCTAGACTTATTATACTTCAGGTATTTGTAATATAATTTTTATGTGCTGATATTAGAAAGTATTTTCAAGAAAATATACAAAATACGTCAACAACAAAATACAATTCTTACATGTATTTCAAATAATATTAAAAAATATGCACATGTATTTTGTAGCTGTATTTGAACTACATCGGCTGAGTTGTATTTTCCCTGTAATGTATTTCAAATATACATGGTGCTGAAATACATGTATTTCAGCAATGTAGTTGAGGTATTTTGTGCCCAGCTCTGTCCGCACGTGAATCTCGGGCGTAACGTCAGAACATATTCCCGAGAAACAACACAATCGGGCAGAGGTTTGTTTGATATGTGTGGATGAAAACGAGCCACTCTGCTGCGCTTCGATCGTCCTGTTCCACAAAAGCATCAAGTCATATCGGGAAATTAATAATTAATTAAAAATAAGAAAAAAAAAATTGGATTGTAAGACATAGATTATTATTATATGGAATGCAGCGATATGTGGCACTTTGAGCACATTCTTTAATAATAATTTTTTTCGAGAATCAAATGAATTCAATATCTTTAAAATAGCAATTACACATCAAAGAAAGATCAGTATTAATTTGTGGACTGAAGTAATCAGGAATATTCTTATTTTTAATTTATTATTAATTTCCCTATAGAGGGCTGAATAACGAGATACCACGCTGAAAACACCAGTTCCCGTAAGATTACTGAAGTTTAGCAGCGTTGGGCGCGGTTAGTACTCGGATGGTTGACCGTTCGGGAATACTGCGTGGTGTTGGCCCCTCGTGGGTGTGGTGGACCCACACTGGTAATATTTATCCACCTAGAAACACTACCCGAATCGGGTAGTGAGGCAATGAACTTTCGAGTTCGAACTGCTAATCAATTTTTTTTTTATAGAGGGCTCAATGCTTTTGTGGAACAAGACGATCGTAGCGTCGCCTGTTGGCGGACAGATGATTTCCATCCGTCAAATGAAACTCGTGAGCGACAATGATTTTTAGCAGTAGTCGGATAGGGCTGATGAAAACAGTGAGAATTTTTTTATGGCTTCATTATACCTAAGTTAGAAGTGAAGAGGTATGGGGCAAACAAAGCTATAAATTTTTGGTTTTTAATATCCTGTTTGACAATTTTTATCAGACAGCTAAGACGTTAATTTTTACCACTGTTATTTACTGGCGCTTCTTCATATTGAAGCGTGAAATCAGAATTCACTCTTACGTTGGGGAAACGTGTTGAATGGGATTTTTCCTAAAGTTAACTTGGTCACCGTGTATGGACTTTGCGTACTAAAATGAGCAATGATTAGAGCATGGTTCTTTCCAGGATAGGATGAAAGCTACCCTAATAGCACGGAACATTTCTGAAAAGTACCTGAAACCGTCCATGGGCGCCTTCGGAACATTTCAGGCATGTTCCTGAACGTGCATAAGAAGCTTACTCTCACGATTCTACTGATACAAAAACTCATTTTTCGGAAAAATGTCGCTCAACTATATTTTTCCGTTGTATGATAGCTATGTTGCATGACAGATATGATAGATATGTATGATAGTTGCATGATTAATTAGATTAAGTTCATTCTAATTTTTTATTTTTGTCTCACCAAATGTCGTCCATAGTAGTTTTAATACGAGCGGGAAGCCCATGGAGGACTCGTCGTCCGTAGTATCTAATACTACCCATGTATATTTGTAATTTCGCAAAATGATCTGAAAAAAACAAGCAAAGAGTTTTTAGATACATTTTTTACTTTTCATTAGTCAGTCATAGAATCAAAGAGCCTGAAACTTTAGATTATGTTGATTAGATATATAAAAAAATACCTTGAAAAGTTTATAACTCAAATTATTATGAGATTTTGATTGAGGCTCCGGATCGATGAAGGTGAAATAAAATTTATTAGCTCGAGCTCAATGTCCTCTTTTTGTTGAAAAAATTCTTACATAACTTTGTTTTTTTTTTAAATTCAATTAATTTAGAGAACTTAGTTGAATCCTATCATAAAAAAGAGGTTGCGATTCTATCTCGGAAACTAAAGCCAAATCTAACCAACATATTGGTTAGATTTGAACTTACCGCCTATGCTTAAAATCGAGATCAGAATCGAGAAATGCAAGCGCACCGAAGTGCGGTCTAGAATCATTTTCAGGTTAAGAACAGAGCTGCGTATTATGAAGCCAAGGCATGTGCACTATTCATGTATTTTAGATTGATGATTATGATAGCTGAAGATATGGGCGTAAGAACTCATTGCCCAGCAAGACATGGGGCGAGGAGTAGGAATGGGGAGTAACCGTCATCTTACCGATTTCATGAAATTTCACCGTCACCTGACGGTCAGCGTTAAATCGGTGAAATCATCTAATTACGTAAAAACTAGATATATATTAGGTATAATTAATCGTGAGATACGTTTCGACAGTAAATGAAAGAAGTTTTATTGATAGCAGATATGAAATAAGAGCTTGGAATGTAAAAAAGTACAGTTTCGTGACAACATAACCTATGAAGTTCCGCGAATTTTCGAATTGTGAACATTGATAATTTCAATGAGTTAAATTTTTGAAACAATTTGGTGTCGTGTTTCAACTTCTAATAGGATCAAAAATAATAAAATATTTAACAGTGTTATTTTGATCACTGGAGAGCAGTAAACTAAGTATAAGTATATTTTAAAAGGAGCAGTAAATGTGTATGAATTAAAATTAATCTCTCATAAATAAATTTTTATTTATTCATAACTCACTTAAAATTATGTATTATGTAGTAATTAATTTTTAAAATATAAGATTACAAGTAAAGAACCGTAAAACCCTTTTTTGGTTAGATGGAAGACTCCATATATATTAGCAATAGAATTTTACGTAGAAATAATCAATATTATATTATAATTTATTTTGAGAAAAATTATTTATTTCAACAAATCAGTTGAATTTTCGACGAAAAAAGACGACTTTTTAACAAAATATTTGAATTTTAAAATAAAAGAGATTAAGCATCAAAAGTAAAAACAGTTCAATTTTTAAGTGGAAAAGAATTGTTTGAAAAGCAGTTGAATTATTATCAGCCTGAAAATTTGAATTTCCATTGAATAGGTAGTTTTCATCCGAGAATGATAAATATTGAACTAAATAGTTACATTTTTAACAAAAAAGATGACTTCGATACCACAAAAGATGAATTTTTGCTCCAAATGGAGGAATTTTCCATCCAAAAACACGAATATTGAATAAAGTTGCATTTTCGAACAAAAGAGATGACTTTTTAAAGAGACATGTAGTTGAATTTTCATCAAAACAATTAATTTAAACAAACTTGTAGAATTTCCTAATAACTAAAAATTCATTTTCAATATTCCCCCATTTTTCCTCTTGTAATTTTTAAAAAATGATTTTCCTGAATTCTATATAATATATGCATAACAAATATTACTTCAAATATACACAGAATTCAAATATTGCATATGTATTTGTTTAAAAAATTTATGCATTAAAAACTTGTCCACAATTGTACATTTTATTTACTCAATTAACACTTATTTGTTACATTGAAATTAATTTCCTGCAGCACCGATTTAAACTTTTCCGCCTATACTTACACTTTTGAAGGTTAGGATTCACAAAATACAACATATTTATATACTTTTGTATTATTTTCCACATTTCCGACCTGAAAACAACATATAGGTCACATGTGCAATATTCCAGTAACAATTTATTGATAAGGAGCGTTCCAATATCGATATATAAGATGATTTCAACGATTTCAATGATTTCACCGATTACCGTGAAACTTCATGAAATCGGTCAAATGACAGGGTCGGTCAGCGTCCGAGAACAGGCGATCGCGGTTGTGGGCTGTTTACCACCATCTCCGCCACACGCGTGCGGTCTCCTTGTAGTACTTCGTGGTGCCAGCTGTGTACGTTGTCCCCTGACCAATTGAGAGGGACACCATGTGCGTGCCACTCACGCTGAGTCTATGAGGTCTTACTTCATGGCTGATTCATGAGTGATTCGTTTGGTGGCGATGAATGCTAGGGAAGCAATTTCGATTTAAAAATCTAGAGTTTGGCTATTTTTCAATAAATAGGCTAAATTGTTTACAAAATTAGATAAGAATATCTTTCGGCTAACATTTTTCTATAATTCTCTGCAAATTTCAAAGCATTAATAATCATTTAAACAATGTTGATAAACAAATTTAAAGTTTCACAATTTCTCAACGAGTATGCTCAATTCATTTAATTAATTATTATTTAATAAATGTTGATGAACAAATTAAGAGTTTGACCATTTTTCAACGAGTAGGCTCAATTTGGTTACGGAATCAATAACAATTGTTTTTCACATAGCTCTTTCCTATGTATGATACTTTGAAACTGGAAAATAATTAATAATTATTTAAACATGTTCATCAACATATGCAGAGTTTAGCTATTTTTCAAGGAATAGGAACAATTTGTTTACGGAGTCAATTAAGTATGTCTTTCGCAATAATATTTTTTTATGTTTGTTTACAAATTCAGAATTTGGCTATTTTCAACGAATAGGTTAAATAAATTTATAAATTTATAATAAACAAATACAAAAAAAAGCTAAATGTTTTTATAGAATTAATCAAGAATATCTCTCCGATTACTGTTTTCTATGATGCTATGAGAAGTCTTTCTGATTACTCTTTCCTATGTTGCTTTGTAAATTCGAAAGAATTATTAATAATTTAAACAATTTTCATTAAAAAATTAAGAGATTGGCCATTTTTTAACAAATGGGCTCAATTTTTATACGGGATTGTCAAGAATGTATTTTCAATAACCCTCTCTACGAGACTTTGTGAAAATATACAATAATTATTAATAATTTAAACAATTTTTATAAACATATTCAGAGTTTGACTATTTTTTCAAGGAATATAGGCACAATTTGCCAACGGCAATACCACGCTGAAAACACCAGTTCCCGTAAGATCACTGAAGTTAAGCAGCGTTGAGCGCGGTTAGTACTTGGATGGGTGACCGCTCGGGGAATAGTGCGTGGTGTTGGCCCGTCGTGGGTGTGGTGGACTCACACTGGTAGTATTTATCCACCTAGAAACACTACCCGAATCGGGTAGTGAGGCAATGAACTTTCGAGTTCGAAATGCTAATCAATTTTTTTCATAGGCACAATTTCTTTACGGAGTCAACTAAGAATATCTTTCGACATCCGGTTCGGTGAGATATAGAGGTAGACGTTTGCGAGGTGCCTGAGAGGTTTTAAACGGTTTATAGAGAGAAAAGTGGAAGGAAAAGTGCAAGGGTAAGGTTATTAGGCGAGTAAAGTGACGGTGTTACTGTGAAAGTGGAGGTGAAGAGAAAAGTGAACGAGGAAGGTGAAAACTGGGTAGAGAAACATTTTGGCAAATGGAAAGCGAGGTTAGGTGCGAACCGGAAGTTCGAAAAACGAGGAGAGTGGTGACAGCAGCTCCAAGTGGAGACCGCGGAAAGCAGTGGATTTGTTTGCAAGTGAAGTGAAGAGCAGCGCACAGCTGGACCGGGTGAAAGAAAGAAAGGGTAAAAGAAGACAAGAGAGAGGGACACAGGCTCGATGGATTCAGAAGGAAAAGCGTTGGTGGAAGAAAGTGGGGAAGTAATGAAAGAATTTTGGAGAGTGATGGAGGAAATGAGAAAGCAGCAGGAGCGCCTCTTGGAGGACATGAGACAGGACTGGGAAAAGGAGAGAGCACGAGATAGAACGGAGAGGGATAATGAAAGGAGAAGATTTGAGGAGATGATGCAGAAGTGGGGAAAAAAATTAGAGCGGCTGAAAATAAGAGAAGAAACGGTTACTACAGAAACAGAGAGGAAGGAGGCAAGCTGCCAGGCGGAAGAAGAGGACAGGACGTGGTGAGATTCTCCAAGGAAATTGTCAAAGGAAGAGTGGGAGTTGGAGAGAGAGGAGAGGGAGAAGAAGAAAAGGAGAATGGGAGTTCTGGGAATAAGGAAGGGAGTCGACGAGTTGACCAATGTCGTTGGGTGCCTGGCAGTGCACACGAAGATAGTGGCAAAAATAGAAACCTCGTGGAAAGTGGATGGCGGGATGACCGTGCAGCTGACGACATGGGAAAATAAAGAGGACTTATTGGGTGTGAAGGGGAATCTAAAAGGCTCGGGTCTGTGGCTCGAAGATGACTTGACGGAAAGAGAGGAGGATGTCCAGGAATGGCTGAGGAAAGGAAAAAGAAGATTGGAGTTGATGGGGATCGAGGTCCAGCTGAGACGAGAGAAAGCTAAGGTGGGGAAACTATTTGGCAATGGGACGATTAGCAGGAGAGATGAGAGTCACAGGCATACTGGAGAAGAAGACGACTGGAGAGCAGGAGAAGAATAAGGGTAGGATGGTGGAGCAGCGTGAGAAAGAAGTATAAGTGTGGGAGAATAAATTTGAGGGGGGGGGGGGGGGGGTGAATTGAGAAAGGGCTGCTTAGAAGCCATGTAACGGGAAACAGTGTACTGAGGTTAAAATGAGATGACACGGTGCGGAGTTATGATGTGGGAAGTGGGAAAAATTGTAAACACTGCTTCAAGTTTATATGGCGAGAGAATATGTGAGTGTAGATGAAAGGAGGCTGTATGGATTGTATGACCCTTAAATGACACTGCGGGTCCAATGGACCCCACTTCATTTTCGGTTGCAAAAATTTCAATTTTCCCGCTCGAATTCTGACATGAGGCCCCATATACATTTAGACGGTTTGTTGTCGTGGTGGGATCAAACGGACCCCAGTGTGTCATTAGCGTCAAAAAAAGTGAATTCAAAAGTGATTTTTTAAAACGTTTTTGTGCTCAGTTGAAGATTTCAAACCGTAAGTATCACACTGCTCGCGATAAAAAAATGTTCAGTGGAAAAATTCCAAAATTTTTCAAATTCCTAGATGGCGTACAATTTACGGAGTCGGAGCGTCCGACAGCAGCTGATGGAGGACGATGAGAACCTGGTGCCCATCGATGTGGAATATTCTGATGAAGAAGACCACATGTTAGAAGACAGTACAGGATCTGATGTTGAGCCTTCAGGGTCCAGCTCTGGAGATAATGTGTCGGAAGAGGACGGCAACGACGCCGAACTCGAGAATGCCAGCTTAGCGCAGCCTACAACCTATGTGCGACGAGCACCGCATTTACATGTGTGACGATTGTGCACCAATAGAGTACTTTTCATAAACAGCGGTTTTTTATGATTTATAGAGTTTTTCTAACCGTATGCAACACATTTCTTCGTCGATAACATTTTGTGCCATTTTTTTATCAACACTATTTTAGTTCAATCCAAGCCTCTTACAAAGTTATGGTTATTTATGTAAATAGCTTTGAATTCGAACTCCAGTGTTTCCACTTTGTTTGTATTTATAATTATATGGTGCTCATTTCACGAGCACTTTGCTTCCCGTTAGCGAATGTATTTGCTTCCTCATAGAGGAAGCATTAGTTATTTTTTTCAATAATAGACAAACCAAAGTCTTCATTTTGCTCAATCAAAAAATAGAAATTTACAACAGCAAAAAAACAAAGTTACAAAATAATACAAAAAATGTTTTAAATACTAAGACAAATCAGACGAATCAATTCTTGTATTACTCTATTTGAAAATTTATGATCAAAAAGTCTTTTCCATTCATGCGTCAACTTTGAATTATTATATACCATTAAGCCGTTTCCCTTTCGGCGAGCCTCTAGGGGTAGGCGTGACAGTACCCGATTCGGGTAGTGTTTCTAGGTGGATAGTTTCTTGTAGTAAATAAGTACAAGTGTGGGCTCACCACACCGACGACCGCCAACAACAACGCAGTAGTATTATTCTCAAACGGTCACCCATCCAAGTACTAACCGCGCCCAACACTGCTTAACTTCAGTGATCTAACGGGAACTGGTGTTTCCAGCGTGGTATGGTCGTTGCCGAATTAAAAAAAAAAATTATTAGCATTTCGAACTCGAAAGTTCATTGCCTCACTACCCGATTCGGGTAGTGTTTCTATGTGGATAAATACTACCAGTGTGGGTCCACCACTCCCACGACGGGTCAACAACACGCAGTATTCCCCGAACGGTCACCCATCCAAGTACTAACCGCGCCCAACACTGCTTAACTTCAGTGATCTAACGGGAACTGGTGTTTTCAGCGTGGTATCGCCGTTGACGTTGCCGAATTAAGTCGATGAAAAAAGTTTTTCTGTTTAAAACTGATGACTCAGATATTATAAATGAGCATAACTTACATAATCTTCAATAAAGTGTATTATTATTATTATTTTTCTTTTTCAAACTTTTTCTCGGGTGAACCCGGTTTTTCGTCATAGCCACGGACTAAGTCAAGTGACTGAGGAGATGAGGATGTTATAAGTTATTTCAATACGTTGTTTGACATCATTTACGATGATGCTGTAGGTACAAAAAAAATTAGAAGCATGGTGTAGTTTGCAGTTTGGCTTTGCCGCTGTTATCCTTACACACTGGCCGTGAGTGTTTAAGGTGACTCCAGTCGCCTCTGGATGCTTTCTTAGAGCTACCATGTCTTAGAGCTACCATGTAGACCATCTATTTTTTTTTAGAGAAGTTGTAGGCTCCGGAAGCTTCGATCATGATTCCTTAAAAAAACCAATCCCAAAGCCACTGGAACGTGTACGTCATCCGCTTCTGCTCCTTTTGTCCTAGAAGGTAAGCAAGAGCGTGAAATTTACGCGTCATAACATCGGGCAACACTGTTCCTTGGAGTCAGGTCTCTAGCCGCGGATGAGCTTATGCGGCAGACAAGACAGTTGGAGATAAAGGTTTCACCTCTGGATACTTTTTTAGAGCTACCAATCTTTGTAGAATTTAAGAGGAACAGTGTTGACGGACCAGATGGAGTGATCCCAGGAGAACAGCCTTTTGCATCCAGTTCGCGATTAAATGAGCCTGACGCTGGCAAGCCGGAATCTTGCTGAGTTGGCTAATAAATGAAGCTTTCATACCTCCAAGACGGCCGATTATGAGAATTATAGGATGGACTTTATATCCTTGGTACAGCCTACTCAGCTCGAAAAGAAGTGCTTGATATTTCGCCCGTTTTTCTCCCTCCTTGGCCGTGATATTACCATCGGCTGGTGCCCAGAATTCAATCACGTAAATGATCTTGTTCTTCAGATCTTGGAGGACAATGTCAGGCTTCGTAGCACTGATACGTTGAGTGGTGGAGAATGAGAAATTCCAGTGAATCTTACACTGGTCATTCTCCACAACTGACTCGAGTTCCCCCTGGGCGTATGGCAAGACGGGCAACAGATCAACACCATAGAAATGCCTAAGATGGTAATATAACACTTTTAGAGCTGTATTGTGTCTCTCTATGGACGCGCAGCGTGCATATTTAGAGCATCCACTATGAACATGTCCAAGTGTTTCGGGCTCTTGCTTGCACGCTCGGCAGTTGGTATCGCGTACAGGTACAATCATTATGCGCTCGCGGTGAACTAAGGTGTCTATGACGCCGTCTTGACAGGCAAAAAGAAATCCCTTGGTCTCCGATCTCAATCCAGCAGACTTGAGAAACATGTTGGACAGACCCATCGAGAGCTCTTCTCTACGTATGATGCCGCAGAACTTACCATGGAGGGGTTTCTCAGTATGTTCTCTTAGTAGGAGCGTATTTTCTGCTTCCTGTATACGACTTTTGAGCACCAGAGGTGTTAGTGATGCTAGGTCATGTGTAATGTTGCTGGAATTAAATGGGAGGTCAAGCTCCTCTGCGGCCCTATCTGCTGCATGGTATAGAAACATCGCAGCATTGGCGACTTCATGTTGATGTACGAGTCGCATAAGGGAATCCGTGCTTTTTAGAACTGAGCAGGCTGTAGCCAGAACCGTTCTTCGATGAAGAACTCTAAGCTTAGCAGTCTTCTACCCCCTTTATCGCGAGGGAGATATATTCGAGGTACGGAAGATCTAGGATGAAGACTTCGTTGTATTGTCATCATCTTGCGTGTGCTTCGATCAAGTCATCATTTTACTGCATCAAACGTGTAGAGCAGTATAGGAACGGCCAGCATATTGTTCGCCTGGATCTTATTCTTTCCAGATAATTCGGGAGCCCACATTTTTCTGAGAATTTGGCGATACCTTTTTCCAAGGGCCGTTTTCAAGTTATGCACATTTTGGGTTTCCGCTTGCGGTATTCCAAGATATGTATATGTTTCTCCAATACCAAGATGTTGAATGGTATTTCCGCCTATGAGTTGAACATCCTGATCGTCACTGGATAATGTACTTTCTAGTCTTCCTTGGTGTAGGTGGACGCAAGCACACTTGTCCAGTCCGAAGCTCATGCCAATCGCTTTAGAATACCTATTTACCGCATCTACAAGGATGTTAAGGACCTTTTTTGAGGAAGCAAAGAGTTTAAGGTCGTCCATGTATAAAAGGTGGTTGACCTTATATTCTTTTCTGTTCGGCGGGCCACATAGGTATCCAGAGCTTTTGCCTCGGAGCACAATAGATAGAGGCAAGAGGGAGATGCAGAAAAGTATCGGACTTGAGAGTCTCCTTGAAAGACCCCCCTCTTATATGTGACAAAGCTCGTAGTCACTTGTCTTTTATCAGATGTTATGACAAATCTTGTCTGCCACAAGAGCATAAGCTCTTTTATGCATCTCACTATTTTTGGATGCACCTCCATGCACTCAAGGAGCTTGATAAGTAGCTCATGATTCGTATTATCGAATGCCTTACGGTAATCAATCCAAGCCATGGACAGATTGCGTCGATACCTGATCGAGTCCTGGGTAATACACCTGTCTATTAACAGGTTCTCCCTGCAACCTGCCAGCCCTCTATTGCATCCACGTTGTTCAACTATTACACTCCATACCTTCTCGATAGATGTCAATATCCTCTCTTTGAGGATGCCAGTGAATAGCTTGTAGCTGGTGCTTAAACAAGCTATGGGCATGTAGTTCTTTGGACTTGACAAATCTCCGGCCTTAGGGATAAATACCGTGCGTCCTTCCACTAGCCACTGCAGGACGGGTTGTTCTCCGTCTAAGAAAGTAGTAAATATACGAGCTAGATGTTGGTGCGTAGAAGAAAACTTCTTTCACTAAAAGTTGTTGATTTTATCTGGCCCTGGCGCCGAAAAGTTCTTAGTTCTAGCGATAACTTTCTTCACTTCTTCAGCAGTAATTAGTGGACACTCTTCCTCTGGACCTTGTAACCTTTGACTTTGGCAAAAGTTACGAAAGAGTGATATATCAGAAGCGTCTTCATTTAGCTGATAAGTATCTCCATATACTTGCTCCCAGAAGACTTGAATCTCTTCTCGACTAGGCCGATTTTTAACTACACATGACGCTTTATTGAACAGACGGGAAGGATTAGTAGAAAAGGTGGAATTTTCCTGAATCCACTTAACTCGCCGTTCAAGGCGCTGTTTCGCTGTTGAAAGAGATCTTACTTTTTGCGTCCAGTGCTGCTTGATGGTCGACAGTTTACACTTGTTCAGCGTGTGATTTGCTTTCCTCAAGTTTCGACCAAGTGCCCTAACTTTTGGAGTGAACTTTTTATTTGATGTTATGTAGCTAATCACGCACTGAACATTTGATGCATCCCGTCTCGCCGTTTCAATTTTGAACTGAAGCTGTGCAATACGCTCGCGTGTCTTACTCAGACGTACCGAAGTATCGTTACTTCTATCGTCGCTAAGCAGGGAGACCGCCTTCTCGTAAACTACACAGTTCAGATTCCAGAGATTGACATCTTCGGGGAGCAAATCGCGGAGAGCAGTATTAGCTTCAGCTAATTTGTCCATCCCGAGGAAGACTTTTTGGTGGATAGATCTTCTACTTCTCATGTTCGCATTACCGGCTTTCTGCAAAGGTGGTCTGCTGGAACGGGTGGAATGTTCGCTGGAGGATGTTGCTCCTCTTCCTGTTGATAAAGAGCTTCAAATCCGTTTTTTCGCTAGAAGGATACTTGATCTCTTAAATACTGAGGCGTTCTATGAGCATAGTCCGGGTGCATATTGCCCCAACGGTCATGTAACCTCTTCATGAATCCTCTCCGCGCCGGTGAGCTTCTTTGCCAGCAGGTAAGAAGGTCCCTCCTGAGTTGGTCCGACCATTTAAATCGATGTTCTCGCGTTTGTCCGGGGTCAATGCCTGGTCGTCGCCTCGGTTCGTTCCTATTGCCACTCCCAACTGAACCATGGCCTCCATCCGAGAGAGGCCTATTGTGGGTGGCACTGCGCGATTCCTGTGTCGTAACCGCATAATTCGTTGCATTGGGAAGTTAGCCCAAAGCAACGCAGCTGACTGCAAGAGCAGGAGCTCTCGGGCGATGATGTCGCCACATCCCTACGCCATTATTATTATGAGAAGTTGTAGGCTCTGGAAGCTTCGATCATGATTCCTTAAAGAAACCAATCCCAAAGCTACTGGAACGTGTACGTCATCCGCTTCTGCTCCTGCTGTCCTAGAAGGAAAGCAAGAGCGGGAAATTTACGCGTGATAACATCGGGCAACACTGTTCCTTGGAGTCAGGTCTCTAGCCGCGGATGACCTTACGCGGCAGACCAGACAGTTGGAGATGAAGGTTTCACCTCTGGATACTTTTTTAGAGCTACCAATCTTTCTAGAATTTAAGAGGAACAGTGTTGACGGACCAGATGGAGTGATCCTAGGAGAACAGCCTTTTGCATCTGGTTCGCGATGAAATAAGCCTGACGCTGGCAAGCCGGAATCTTGTTGAGTTGGCTGATAAATGAAGCTTTCATACCTCCAAGACAGCTGATTATGAGAATTATAAGATGGACTTTGTAGCCTTGGTACAGCCTACTCAGCTCGGAAAGAAGTGCTTGATATTTCGCCCGTTTTTCTCCCTCCTTTGCCGTGATATTACCATCGGCTGGTGCCGAGAATTCAATCACGTAAATGATCTTGTTCTTCAGATCTTGGAGGGCAATGTCAGGCTTCATAGCACTGATACGTTGAGTGGTGGAGAATGAGAAATTCCAATAGATCGTACACTGATCATTCTCCACAACTGACTCGAGTTCCCTCTGGGATCTTTCATATCCTTGCATCAACTTTGAATTATGTTGAAGAAAAAAGTTTCACTATAAAAAACCGTATTTTAAAATATTATGCATATGTATTACCATCCTTTCCTTACTCTTCAATAAAATGTATTAATATTGTAGGTCGATCGATTCGTCTCGAATCAACACATCTTTTCTGTTCTTGCATCAACTTTGAATTATGTTAATGAAAAAAGTTTTAGTATAAAAAATCGTGCTTTCAAATATTATGCATTACCACAGCTTCCTTACTCTTCAATAAAATTTATCAATATTAGAGGTGAATCCATTCGATTCGAATCAACACTTTTTTCTATTCTCGCAGCAACTTCAAATCATAAAAATAAGAAAACTTTTACTTTAAAGAACGATTTTAAAAATATATAAATCACCATAACTTCTCTACTCTTCAATAAAATGTATTAATATTGTAAGTCAATCGATTTGCCTCGAACCAAGGAATCTTTCACATTCTTGCATCAACTTTGAATTATGTTGAAGAAAAATGTTTTACTATAAAAAACCGTATTTTAAAATATTATGCATATGCATTACCATAGTTTCCTTACTCTTCAATAAAATGTATTAATATTATAGGTCAATCGATTCGTTTCGAATCAACACATCTTTTCTGTTCTTGCATCGACGTTTAATCATGTTAGTGAAAAAAGTTTTACTATGAAGAACCGATTTTCAAAATATATAAATTACCATAACTTCCGTACTCTTCAATAAAATGTATTGATATTATAGGTCAATCGATTTTTCTCGAACCAAGGAATCTTTTATATTCTTGCATTAACTTTGAATTATGCTAATGAAAAAAGTTTTACCATAAAAAACCGTATTTTAAAATATTATGCATTACTATAGTTTCCTTACTCTTCAATAAAATGTATTAATATTATAGGTTAATCGTTTTATCTCGAACCAAGGAATCTTTTATATTCTTGCATCAACTTTGAATTATGCTAACGAAAAAAGTTTTACTATGGAAAACCGTATTTTTTAAAATATTATGCATTACCATAGTTTCCTTACTCTTCAATAAAATGTATGAATATTATAGGTCAATCGATTCGTCTCGAACCAAGGAATCTTTTATATTCTTGCATCAACTTCGAATTATGCTAATGAAAAAAGTTTTACCATAAAAAATCGTATTTTAAACATTATGCATTACCATTGTTTTCTAACTCTTCAATAAAATGTATTACTATTGTAGGTCAATCGATTCGTATCGAAACAAGGAATCTTTTATATTCTTGCATCAACTTTGAATTATGCTAATTAAAAAAGTTTTACTATGAAATACCGTATTTTTTAAAATATTATGCATTATCATAGTTTTCTTACTCTTCAATAAAATGTATTAATATTATAGGTCAATCGATTCGTCTCGGACCAAGGAATCTTTTATATTCTTGCATCAACTTTGAATTATGCTAATGAAAAAAGTTTAACTATAAAAAAACGATTTTTAAAATATTATTGAGTGCTGAAAAAAATGCACTGGATATTTTTGAAAATCCTTTGGTTAGTTTCAAGGTTTTAGTGAGGAAAATAAGCCCTCCAAATTTCATCGAATTGTCTGCAACCGTTTTCTAGTTATCGTGTTCACAAAAAAGCGTGACATCCGCACATCCACACACACATCCACACACACACACTCACATCCGGACAATTGTTTAGGACATTGTATTAGACATTTTTAAATTAGGAAGTGTTTAATTAAATTAATTTCAAAATTTTTGAAAATGTTACCATTACAAAGCTTCCTCTATGAGGAAGCAAAAAGAAGAAAAATCCAAGTTTTTTTACTTTTAATTTCTTTTTCTCACTATGTTAACAACAAAATTTCGTTATTACTCTAATGTCGACATCGACAATTATTATTGTGTTTTGGATGTGATATATTGTGTACATCGTTTCTCAGTGACAAAATTTGTATGGAAAAAGACGAATTATTCACATTTTGTATGTAGATGCTAGAGTTACCGTGTTGAATAAGAACAAGAATATTTCATGTTAAAATAGTATCACCTACAAATTCATAACGCATTGCAATTTTACAGAATCTGTCTGGAAACTTACACAACCTAAAAGTTGAAATCCAGATTAAAAGTGAATATTCGTTAATGTCAATGAAAACGTTACTTTGGGAGTAGGTAATAATCGGACCTACTCTGAAAGTGGTCAAATTACCAGAAATTTTTTTTACAGTGTAGGGTTTCAACTGAAAATTTCGATGTTTGATTGGAAATTAACTTTTTAATTAAAAATTCATATTTTTGTGTTGAAAAATCAACTGCATTGTAGAAAATTCTTCTTTCAGGCAACAAAATTCAATAATTTGGGAGTAAATTCAGGTTTTTTAATTAAAAATTAAGTTTTTGAAGCGAAAGTGTAACTATTCGATTTTTGGTGAAAAACTGATCTTATTTCAATTATTTTTTTCAAAAATATTATCTTATTTATTGAAAATTCAGAATTACGTAATTTAAAAATAAATTTTTGGTTCAGTTACAATTTTTTTGAAAATGTGCAAAAACATGTTTTTTTTAGGTTTGAGTCATATGCACACATCTGTAAAAAATTTAAATATGTCGAACCTGAAATTTATTCAGCTTGAACCAAAGAAACCTTTTTTGATTTTGCTTTTTCGGAAAAAAATGTCGTGAGTTAAGATTTTTGGGATTTCATATCTTTTTTACGATTTTGGAACGTTATAAACACCACGGAAAAAAATGTTTCCCATGACTAAAAAATAATAACATGTTTCTTTGGTTCAAGCTGACACAATTTCCGGTTTGAATCAATCCAAAAAAAAACATGTTTTTGTATATTTTCAAAAAATTTCAAATAAGGCACCATTTTTTTTTTAATTTTTCAAAAATTTTAAGTAGTAAATTTAAGAAAGAGAACAGAACATATTATTAACTGATTTCAAAATTTTTTTCTTTGCTTGTTTTGGAGGTCGACCCACAAATTGTTGGCGTTTTTACTTCACTCTACTGAAGAATTTAGTTTTAAATTTACATTGAAAGTATTAATTATAGTAAGGATGAAATGATAAATCTTGGAAAGAAATATTTATGAGAATGATTTAAACATATCAAAAATTTGTATTCAGCTAATTTTATTTTTTTTTCTCACTTTTTTATATCACTCTGAGTGGATTTCCAACGTCCAAATTTTAAAAATAAATCTTTAACGGCAGAAATTGTCGAAAAATCATTCAAAATTATTTAAAAATGTAACATGTCTCAGAAAAGATTGTTCTTTTCGACATATGAAAATAAATGTTTAATCTTTCCTCTATTTTCCCCTTTTCCGTAATAAAACCATCCTATTTCCCCTTTTTCAGCTCCTTTTTCGCTGTCTATCTGTATTATGCTTCCCAAATTTCCAAGATTTATTAATTATTCAAACAATTTTAATTAAGAAAATTAAGAGTTTTACCATTTTTCAGAACCCAGGCGTAATTTCTTTACGGAATCAGCAAAGAATGTATTTCCAACAATCTTTCCCTACGATACTTTGAAAATGTACAACAATGATTATTCATTCAAATAATTGCCATATACCAGTGTAGGATCTGACCATTTTTTAGTTTACATAATAACATATACGGAGCTGTAACCTATTTAATAATAAATATAACTTTCTGTTTGAACTATAATATTAAAATCGAGACCATCTGAAAATTTTAAAGAAATTCATTTTTATAAAAATGCATGTGCACTACATGTTTAATAAGAATAAAAAAGCATACAAATTATATAATGATAAAAACTTTCCTTTTCATCAATTGCAGTCTTTTTTCTATTTGTTCATTTCTTCCAGTATTTTAATAATCCATTTTGCTTGATGAAAATTTCTGGACTTTTCTCGAGCTGAGATCATTTACTGTGTATTTCTATGAAAATTTGTACATGCCGACATTTTAGAGGTTTCTTCCAAAGTTGCATGAAAATGTTTCTAGTTGTAAAATTATTTATTCTGCATCGTGAGAGGTTACCCATACGAAGCCGTCTACAAATAGAAGTTATTAAAGTAAAACTTAATTTCATGGTATTTTATTTAACTTCATTTCCAAATAAAATGATTGCATGTAAAGTATTTTGACGCGCGCGGAGTGCGCGTATGAGGTTCTAATTACATGACAAATATGTTTCAAAATTTTTTTTCTTTTGACTTGTCAAGGGTTTATTTGCGCTTAAAGTCAGTGGATTCATGTTTCCTTAGTTGGCCCAAAACCCCAATGACAATTTGTATAAAGAAATATATGTTTTCTAAAAATATTTTAAAAAGCCCAACTTATTTTAACAGAGGTGTTAATTAATGCGATCGCGATGATAGCCGGTATAGTCTGCTTATCAGCTGCTAATTATTTTAACTGTGCGCGTGCGCGAAAACGAATTCGCATCCGAGACTATACGGGAGGCAACATATTGCGAGCGGGACAACCAGTTTTTGCTTTCGTGGCTTTGAGGGTTTTACCGGCCATGGCATGCCGGAACAAGAGAATCTGCTCGGTTCTACTTTTCGGCGAATCTAACGAAAAAAGGATGAACTACCCTCCTTCGAACGGACCTCTCTTTTATAACTGGGTAGGATAGAAAAAGAGTCTCACTGCTGTCTACTTCTCATAACCCTCGCATCCCGCAGATAACCAAGTCCGCAGGTGAACACCCTTGCGACCACCCTTGCAAAAAATATTGCAGGGAATTTAGTACAGGGCTATCATGATTTTCCTATCATTAATTCTTATAATTTTGACGCGATTCTAGGAACATCATTATAGAAAATCATTATAAGAAATGCTGTATAGAAATAAATAATGTTAAAATATTGAGAAAAGTAGTGGGAAAAATAAAGAGACTACAAACAAATATTTTATTTACTTAAGATAGGATTCCAAACTATTTAAAGTAATGTGTACGAGTTTTAAGAATGTCAAGGGGTATTAGGGAACGTATCAAATTTACAAGGATATTGAAGATTTTAAGTTATTTTAAAAGATTACAAAGAACCTCAAGAGTAACAAAGAATTAGAGGGATGTCGAACAATTTTGTAGGATTTCCAAAGATGTCAAGAGATTTCAAAGATTTTCACAAGATTTAAGGGATTTTTTTGGCCCTCCAATTATTTCACAAGATTTATAGGCTTTTCAAGATTTCAATGTATTCAAACAGATTTCAAAGAATTTTTTTACGATTTTCAATGATTTTATTTCTGGAGAACTTTGGAAAATAAATGAAATTTCAAGAGATTTCAAGCGATTTTAACGATTTCCGAAGGTTTAAAGGATTTGATTGAAACTTCCAAGATTTCAAATTATTTCTACTTGCATTTGTGGTTTATACATTTTTAGTAGATTTTAAGGGTTTTCAACGAATTTCTATAACATTTTGGGGATGAAATAAATTAGATTTCAAGGGATTTCTGAGCTTCGCAACTATTCCTAGAAATATGGAAATAACTACAGAATTTAAAAGGATATTAAAGATTTGAATTTCAACTTTTCAACATTTGAAGCTAACTGATGTTATCACTTTCAAATTTATTCTCCTAGAAAATTTCCCCTCAAAGAAGCAATCAATTCGTTGTAGGGCAAGCGGAAAATGTAGCCTCCGGCAGCTTTGACTTCTTTTTTCGCAATCACTGCAGCTGCCTACTCTGTCAGAACGTTCAAAGATTTTCTGACTTTCATTGAAAAAAAGCATATTTGTGAGAAAGTTTCCCACGCGTTGGCATCTCGCTACTTACCACACCGCGAGAGTTCCTATTTTCGCCGTCACTTTTAAGTAGATTTATTGTAATGGTTTTGAATTCAACAAGCTAAGAAAAAATAACATTCCTTGGTAAGAGCAACACTGAAATTGTACTCTCATCGAACCCGTCCTAAATTTACTCTGGAGCGTGAGAGAAATAATTGCAATAATTTTGTATGAAAACCAGAGACAATTACAGTAAACTACACGGAGAAAATTTGGTTAGGGAACGTTACCAAACTTTTAAGTACAATTGGGAGATATGGACCAAAAGGAGAATGTTTGACATTATTGTAATAATTTGTGACGAGCAAAAGGTTAAATAATACATGGCAGTTCGGTAAACTTTAATAGCGCAGATTAAACTTTCCAAATGTGCAGTAAATATTTTTTGGAGTAAGACCCCTATTGGAAATACCGACGTCGGAAACGACGTCGTATACTGCGTGTGGAATGACGTCGGAAACTACGTAAGAAACGACGTAGGAAACTACGTCGGAAATTGGGATAGTAAACGACGAAGGTTCCGACGTCGTTTCGTACGTGGTTTCTGACGTCGTTCCATACGTAGTTTACGATGTCGTTTCATACGTTGTTTACGACGTCGGTTTATACATCGTTTCCGACGTCGTTTCATACATAATTTACGACGTCGATAACTACGTAGTAAACGACGTATTAAACGACGTAGTAAACGACGTCCGAAATTGGGATAGTACACTACGTCGTATACGACGTCGTTTCCTATGTATATACGATGTAGTTTCCCACGTAGGTTAATTTTTTATTTAAAAAAAATATTCCTCAAGTAGTACAATCTCTGCATAATTATTCAACGAACTAAATTTAATAGTTTGAATTTATAATTTGGTATACGTAGGGAATTAAATTTGGGGATACTGGGATTCACTCGTAAGGAAAGAAGATGATATTCTTAAAAAATTATATTTTTTCTGTAGTTCAAATTTAAAAGGCAAGTCCTAATTTGTGTAAATGAAAAATCTAAGCATGTTTTAGAAAAAAATTGTTTATTCAAAAAACTTTGGAAATGTTATAAAAACGTGTGCTCGCTGATATTTTAGTAAGTGGAACGACGTCGGAAACGATGTATAAACCGACGTTGTAAAATACGTATGAAACGACGTCGTAAACTATGTATGGAACGACGTCGGAAATCACGTACGAAACGACGTCGGACCCTACGTCGTTTACTATCCCAATTTCCGACGTAGTTTTCTACGTCGTTTCTTGCGTAGTTTCCGACGTCATTCCAGACGTAGTATACGACGTCGTTTTCTACTTAGGTTACGACGTCGTCTTCGATCTCGGAATTTTCAATAGGGACCAGAAAAAGACCAAACGTGGTTTGAAACTGGTCTTAATGTGATTTTAAGTTGGTCTTTCTTTTCGCGAGGGTAAACATTAATGCAAGTGGTGTAATTATTCAAAACTATTCTGTCATACTATTCTATTATACAATGTTAATGATTCTCTTAAAGTCGGTTATAGAATGACAAATTTCGGTGAATTTCTCTCAGTAAAAAGTATATTATCTACTCGAATGTTTGGTAAAGTTTAAAATGAATTCTAGAGAAAAATTGCTTTTGGTTATGTTATTATTTCCTCCACATTGTATGAAAGTTTATCCGCTGTGGAAGAGATTATCATTTTCGCTACGTATACAAGTATTGAGCACCCAGAAGATATTTACTATTTTTTAAATTACGAATAAGGTGTTCAATCTTCAACATATTTATAGTCCTCGTTGGCATTTGTTATTTGATAGTGAATATTAGGTTTACAATTCCAAAATAAAATTGGAGTTTATTTAAGAAGGTTATTGCAAAGTCGATTACCATGGATCGAAGTTTACGCCCCTAGCCTAAACCTTAGTGATGCCATTTCAGTGCTTTTTGCCATATTAGTGGTTTCCCTACAAAATTTTTAGTTTTTTTCTTCATTTGTTGGGATAAAAAAAGTATATTTCAATGAAAATGAAGAAGCTTTGATCCAAAAAAATAATCCTATTCCGAGAAAATCAAAATTGAAATTCGTGGTATCACGAAAAAAAGAAATTATATATTTTTGTTATTGCATGATACAAATTTTAAAAAATATCAATACTAGAAGGTTAAAAAAATTAATTCTCCGTTAAAATTTGAACTAAATATGAACTTAGATTTTATTAAATTTTGTTTTTAAAGTATTGTGTTAATAAATGAGATTTCGAAAAAAATCTTTTCACCACAACGCTTACTATAATGTGATTTTGCAAATTTTGGTAGTGATAACAGAAAACTAAATGTCAAATTTAAAAAATAAAAAAAATACAAATTCTTGAAAAACAATTACTTAAACCGAAATTTTTCATACGAAAAAATTTTAAAAAAAAATCATCAAATTTACGTTAATATATAAATTTGTTTTAATAATTCTTTAGCTGAATTTTTTAAAAATATTTTTTAAAATATTTTTTTACCATACAGTGTAATAAAGGTTTTTGTCAAATCTACATCGTAAAAATCTTCAAAGGATGTATTAATAATCATTTAACAACAATGTTTTAAATAATTTTGTAGTTTTACTCAGTGTATTGAAGAAATTTTTACTTTTACATGAATTTGTATATAATTTGATTAATTATAATAAAATTTTGTATAATTTTTCAAATGCAGTTATAACCAAAGAGTAACTCTTTCAATTGTGCATTGCGTACCTACAAGAAATTATGTAATTTTTGGAAATATAATCAAATTTATTGATAAGGACCACCATTGTGTACCGAAACGTTCAAAACAATTCGATTATTTTCAATTTATTTGACCCTAAAGCCAGAAGTGAACATCAAAATTCTTAAATAAACACTAATGTCACCTAAAATTGTTCAAAATCCTAAGTTTAATCTTTAAGTAAAATGATTTTTTTTAAATAAACGATTTCTGGTAAAAAGGGTTAACATAACCTTAGATTGTTCTAAAAATTGTAAATCTTCTTTGAAACCTATATCGATATTTCCAGTGAAAATCACTAGCCTAAAACCTATAATTACAAGAAAGTTCTAATCTTCTTTAAAATCAAATGATTTTTTATTAAAAATACCGATTTTTCACTAAAAAGACAGATTTTTAGTTTAAAACACCAACATAATCTGAAATGGGTAAAAGTTCTAAATCTTCTTGGAAATGTTTGAAATATAATGTATTTGTTGTATTCGATTTTGGAGATGGGTTTTTTCTCTCTCCTGAAAAATTCATCCCGACGGTCTTACATGCTTTGCCGCCACACCCTTCATTTTTAGATCTACTTTTGAAAAAGATACAAAACAACTTCAAGTTATGAAAAGTCAAATAACCGAAATGAAAAATTGAAGGGCATCAATTTTAAAAGTGGTCAAAGAGAAAAAAAGTCTAGTAAATCACATCTTGTGTAAAGTTCTTTTATTTTTTATATTGACATATTTTATGAGTGATTGCCGTAAAGTTGATAATTTAGGACAATATGATTTTCAAAAACAACAAAATTTTCAACCTGCCTAAAATATTTAAAAAAAAATCAAGGATAACCCGAAGGGTATGGAAATATAACAATAAAATATCAAGGAACGTATTTGTGATGGATATGAATTTTACACAAAAAACCTGTGAAACAGACTTCAACGTGATTTTGAACATCCTTAAATCAAAAATATTGAACTTTTTTTAATTTTTATCCTTTCCAAGATAATATAAGTAACATCTGTGAATTTGAAAAATGGTGTAAATATTATTTGACAATTTTTCACTTTAAATTTTTAGCTTCGAATAGGTGCGTAACAAGACATTTCGCGTACTTTTTTGTTTGTGATTTCTAAACGAAGTCGTCCAAAATTTGGAAACTTTATTAAATTGCGCTTTGATATAATTTCAATACCTTACGCAGATAATATTAGAATCAAGTTATTATTCAAAGAAAAAGCGGAAAATGACTCAGACTTGAAGTGGCAATTACAAAATACATATGCCAAAAAATGTAGATCTTATAATATAAATCTTTTTATGAAAACTTTAGTCACGGCACTGGTCGTTTCTCACAAGCGCTGAATCAGTTCCTCTAGTTGGTACATAAGAAAGTTCCAAATTTCACCTCTCCATCTGAAGCGTGCGTCTGCGAAGTGACCTCGAAAGCGTCTTATATGTGTAGTATTATATTAGTCTTATTTACATGTATATCATGTGTGTTTGCGTAGGTTTAGGCGTCGTCAGTGATTTGTAACGAAATTGTATTCTGATTGGCTGTGACTGACTAATGTGTATGTAAGTGTATGCTGTTGACTGTGCATGGGGTTTTTTTTTATTCACAGAAGCTTGTGGTTGACCAAACTGCCAGTTAAAGTTTCTCGAGCGTCAGTGATTCCTTCATGCCTTTTCAGTAAGCCCACTTATATTTTCTACCCAGCCCTCGACCGCGTTTTTCCCAACTGATCAGTAATCTTTAACTAAAGTTTCATATATTTTAAAATTACGTGCATTAAAATGTCAACTTCCAAATACAGTCTTAATTGAAGTACAATTCAGAAGATATTCGTGTCAGTTTGTCACACTTTCATGTTTGTGAATGAAGTATTACCGAATTTAGTTTTATCAAACTAGAAATGAAACTTTATCAAAGTGTCCATATGTCCCAGCTTTACCCAACTGAGTTTGGTCAAGTTTTCGAACTATTTTTCTCCGTGTATGTTACAAGAGTTGTCTCCATAAATTATATGTTTTAAAGATGTCATCGCGATTTTATTACCTATTTTCATCTGTTATAAATTATCGAAGTAATAGAGCCAAATAAAATTTTTATTTTGAAAATGTTTAAATCCATGAATGTAGAATTATTTTCTGTACCTATGACAATTACTAGCATTGAGAATAGCTTTATTAATATTTTTGTAACCAATTACAGTCTCTTCATGAAAATAGTCAATACCTCAGACATGCATAGTTATATTTAATATTTTTAGTGTAAGGGAAGAGTTTGCTTTATTTGAAGGAGTTTCAAAATCCATTTATGAAACTGCAGCTGTATACATTAACCGTTTATTTTCTCGACTCAATGGAAACGTTACGCGCACCTGATGAGAGTAAAATATCCTCACGTAGAGTAAATATAAAAGACCTATTTGGATAGGTAATGTTCGTTCTAATGAGGAAGATGGATCAATTATTACCTCGATCCCTGTAACCCACCCATCTACTTAAGCTTAATTTGACCGGTAACTAGATTATAGCCTGGTACGTAGTCTTCTCATAACATCACTAATGACTGTGATGTTTTAGTTATGTGCCTTTTAGCCAATAGCACCCAAGTTAAATGTTGAAGTTGATAAGGGATGTCTAGCTGAGCAGAAACTTCCATAAAACTATTATAAAAGTGATTATTTCGAAGTATGTAATTCAAAATGTGTTCTATGTATTTATGAAATTTTTTTAATTAAAAATTACACTATTTTGTTGAAAAATTATTTTATTCGTTTGAAAACTTATTTTCTTGATTGAAAAATGAACCATTCTATTTTTTGTTGAAAATTTATCTTTTGTTAGTTAAAAATTCTATTTTGTGGAAAATTTGTCTTTTTTGGTAGAGAATTCATCTTCTGGATTGAAAATTTAAATATTTGATTACATAATTATTTTTTTATGTGAATGTATCATTTTAGTTACAAGTTCATTTCTTTTGCTAAAAATTTAACAAATTTGTTTGGAAATTCTTTTTTTTTTTGCTTAAAATGTAGGTGTTACGTCTTAGTTATAATATTGATATTTTCAAGTTGAAAATCGACTTATTTTATTGAAAACTTGTCTTTCTCAGTGAAAGATTCAATTATTTTGATAGAAAATGCATAATTCATCTTCATGACATTAAGACTCAACATTTTTGATAAGATTTTTTCTCTTTGTTGATTGAACATTTTTTCTTAGTTCAAAAATCCACTCTTATGTCGAAAATTCGTATTTTTTATTTTAGCAGTTTTTTATTGAAAATGAATATAATTTTTAGTGGAAATATCAACTATCACACTCAGTGTTGATGAATCATTTTTTTATCAAAGATTTATCAGTTTTTGTTTGAAAATTTTACTCGTTTGTTTAAAATTCCCATTTCCTTGATTGAAAATTAATTATTTTGAGTGAAAATGTTATATACAAATTTTACATGATTGAATCTTACATTTTTGTCAGTTGTTTTTCAGAGAAAGATTGGAAATGTTACGCACTCGAGTCAAAAATACCCCCCCCCCCCCCCATGCCCACACAAAACAAGAACCCCCTCTCCCCTTTTTAATGCAACGTAATATGTGAGCGCTCCCAAATCGAATCTTTTCTATTCCGTATGCTCATGTTATACACAAATGCTATTGTTCCTTATTCGACGCTTACACCATCGTCATTAATTCTCTTAGCGGTGCGTTGCGTACGGCTCCACTTATTGTGATTGTTTTCCTTAGCCGGTGATTTTCAACGATTTTATTCGTATGCGAATCGTTTCGTTTTATGCAATAAGAAGCTTATGTTATACATAACAAAAAAATTGTATCGACAGTTACACTGCGTTAAGCAGAATAAAGCTATGCTTATTTCAACACTGTCTACAGATTTTAGATTTTAAAAAATTATGATTTTAGAGTGGTTTACCCCTCGGGCGGTGCAGTTTTACGTCGTAATCATGTGAGAGAATAGCATCACTTGAATCTATATCTTGTACAACGTCAGTTATGTCAGGTATTTAGTCCCTGCCCGGCAACGAGGCTGTACTCACTGAAGTGTCACTTTTACTTTCATTAAGATTATTCTCAAGTGAAATGATGGTTGGTGTTGTTTACTTTGCATTTTTCTTGATGTTATATTGTATTTACATTTTATTCATTCTACTTTTCAAATTGTGTATGCATCCTTGCCGCTTTAACCAAAATAAACACGATTTTAATGTGTTTTACCAAATCTTGAACGTTTGCAAATTGCGCTTCCCTTTTGCTGGAAGATGGGTATCCTCTTGCTCCTCGTCGATCGGAATCGAATAGTTAAACCGTTTCAGTTAGGCGTTTACAAATACCTATCCCTAGTCCTTCCCAGGTAGGAATTGACCGTCGGCCCACGGTCAGCCAACCGTTGGACGGTCGGTCCAACTTTGTGCGCCGCTGGTCGGGCCAACTACATTATTAATAATATTATTATCAACCACTTTGGCTTCACAATGTCGGCCCGATATTTGGTCCTATATATGGGCCATCTATTAAGATGATGTCGGCCTAACCTTGGACAACAATGCGAGGCCGTCTTTGATTTTCGTAGGTTCGTACTACACAGGTGGAAATACACAAAATAGGTATTCAAAAAATAAATAATAATTGATTGCAAGTATTTTGACTATACATGTTAATAGTCCTGCTTAAAATGAATACATATATTACATTTTTGAATATTATATTACAAATGAAATTTCTAACGCTACGGGGTTTCGAACCTACATCTATACCTGAATCTATCGCCTAGCAGTCGGGAGTCTTACCCATCACTCTATACTTACAAAATCGAAAGTCAATGAAAAAACCATCCGCATAAGCCACAGCTCAAAGCAATAAAAACTAGCTGTGAATTCGATCTCGAGTGTTTCCACTTTGTTTGTATTTATAATTATATGGTGCTCATTTCACGAGCACTTTGCTTCCCGTTAGCAAATGTATTTGATTCCTCATGGAGGAAGCATTAGTTATTATTTTCAATAATAGACAAACCAAAGTCTTCATTTTGCTCAATTTATAAATAGAAATTTACCAAAAATGAAAAATTACAAAATAATACAAAAAATGTTTTAAATACAAAGACAAATCAGACAAATCAAATCTTGCCTTCGAAATAATAATTTTTTGAGCTGGAAAAGGGGAAGGAAAAGTTCTGTCGCAGCCTATCCCTTTCCCAGCTTTATGATTTCTTTACAAAAATTGTCATAATATTACTCTAATTAAAAATTTATGATCAAAAAGTCTTTCCTATTCATGCATCAACTTTAAATTATGTGGATGAAAAAAGTTTTTCTGTTTGAAACTGATGATTCAGATATTATAAATAAGCAAAACTTCTCTAATCTTCAATAAAGTGTATTATTATTATTATAGATCAATCGATTTGCTTCGAATCAAGAGATTTTTTCCGTTCTTGCATCAATTTTGAATTATGTTACTGAAAAAATTTTTACTATGAAAAACCGTGTTTTCAAATATTATGCAATTTCACAATTTCCATACTCTTCAATAAAATATATTAATATTATAGATCAATCGATTCGCTTCGAATCAACACATCTTTTCTGTTCTTGCATGAACTTTGACTTATGTTGAAGAAAAAAATTTTACTATGAAAAACCGATTTTAAAAATATATAAATTACCATAACTTCCCTACTCTTCAATAAAATGTGTTAATATTATAGGTGAATCGATTCGTCCCAAACCAAGGAATCTTTCACATTCTTGCATAAACTTCGAATTATGCTAATGAAAAAAGTTTTAATATAAAAAACCGTATTTTAAAATATTATGCATTACCATAGTTTCCTTACTCTTCAATAAAATGTATTAATATTATAGGTCAATCGATTCGTTTCGAATCAACACATGTTTTCTGTTCTTGCATCAACGTTGAATCATGTTAATGAAAAAAGTTTTACTATGAAAAACCGATTTTCAAAATATATAAATTACCATAACTTCCGTACTTTTGAATCGTACAATTTGTTCCGTACAATTTGAAATAATGAACCATAGTATATCCGACGGCCGGCACATATTTGGGCCGAGGTTTAACCAACCGTCGGGTGCATCATGATGACTTGTACAAGCCAATGTTATATCGTTGGTCGGGCCATCCCTTGCACAGAGTCGGACCGACCGTACTTCCACGGTCTTTTTTTAAATAACGAACCAGAGTTTATCCGACGGTCTGCTCATAATCGGGCCAAGGTTTTAACTACCGTCCGGTGCATGAAGGTGACTTGCGGCTAACCGACTGCTGTATCCAGAGTCAGAGCGACCTCACTCTTGCGGTCATACCGACCAATCTGCCACAGGCCATCCGATGATCGGCCCAAAGTTGGGCCGGAATTGGGTCCATAGTTGCTTTTGGCCCGCTGCCGATGTCAGTTGCCAACGTCGGCGGGACCATGGCATTCTAAAAATAACTTAGTTGGCTCAACTATGGTTACCGTAGATCGGTTACCAAGGCAGGGCAGACTTTGGACCGTTGGCCAAACTCTGGAATTCGACCGAATTTCGCACCTGGATTTAAATATCAAGATTCCTTGAATTAAGTAATCAAAAAATATTATTATAACTGTCTCTAAGGAATCACATACACATTATACGATGAAGTTCATCTCTCTGCAATATTAAGTGTACGAGCCAGTTCTTCAGGTGTAAGAATATCAACATTATTATTTATGGCTGTTATGGCTGTTCGGTGATCAAGTACATAGTTCTATTTTTGTTGAATATAAGATAGGAGCAGCTGCCATTGCTACACATTGTCTGCCTGGACATTCGTTACTGGAGACTATACTTCCCTGATCAATGGAGCAGTTTAATATTTTGTGTCCCCATCCTATATTTCTAAATGAAATTGAAATAATAGTGAATTCCGGTTTTGATAAATTAGATTTATCATATTTTGCAGATATGTTTTGTTTAGTTCTATTTTTTACTTCATCCATATGATAAATTTAATTTTGAATTATACCTTCATTTGCAGGAAAGTCATCTTTCAAGTTTCGATACCAATAATTGTTTGCAATTAACCATTCTAATGCTATCCGCATTCTGTTTATTGGAAATGTAAAATTTCTAATTGTACTGACATTTCCTAAATGTTCAGTAACGATTGTTATTCGATACGATGAAGCAGACAGGAGTTTCTCCACGTTGAATTGTTGCTGCACATTTTGTACCAAAAGACAATGTTTCTAGATAAGTTTCCGCTACTACCGAGTTGTTAGCTACATTTCTGATTTGATGGCTGAAACACATTTTAGTACATACATCGCACAAATTACATTGAAAATCATTATTTTCTTCACAGTAATTTGTTATAATATTGTATCTATTATGCAAACGGTCACGTTTGTATTTTTTCGAATGAAAGCTTCTAATGTGTCCCCTACGGGTTTACATTTTTCTTGTATCTCTTCCCTATTCCTTCAAACACCCCCCACACACTTACTTGGTGGTGGGAGGGGGACCTACAGTTTGAGGTGGGTTCCGAAACACCGAGAGCGACAGCCTTAAGTACTTAGAGAACCTTTTTCTCTAGACTCTCTAGAGGTACCGATCCCACGACTCTCCGGAGATGAACAACTCCCTTGCTAGGAAAGTGTTCACCGCATGGACCACCGAGGATCTTCCAGAGTGCGAGGCGAGAATCGAACCCGCAAGCCGACGGCGTGAGTCCAAAGCCTATGACTTAACCCCCACGACCATCGTCCCACTTCGGTCACGTTTGTATTGTAGGTGTTCTTCGCGATGTTTTTGAAAATATTTGTGGTGCTCTTCGTCATGTTGCTGACCTGTAATGTTCAACGTTCTCTTGTACGCTTCTTTCTTTTCTTGTTGGGCTGCCTCAATTTCATAATTCCACCACGCATCACCAGAATTCCTTCATACAACCGATATACCACATACTTCGGTCGCAGTTCTAACACTGATATCCCGTATCATAGTCCATGCGCCCTCTATACCTTTATTGCTTATAACGGCTTACCAATTTGCCCTATCTATGCGTTCGTTTAACTTATTCTGAAAATCTATCTGCACTTCCGGATTTTGTAAATTTTCAATCTTGTTTCGCGTTTATTTGGGTCTCCTTCTTCTCCATTCCCGCCCTAAGTTTATTTTGCACACTAGAAGGTAGTGCTCAGTATTGCATCCAGAGTCTCGCATGGCTCTTGTATCTTTCACTAGTTCTCTTAGTCTTTCATCCACAATAACGAAGTCAATTATACTGTGGCTATTTCCTTTACTCAAGGTGTACATGTGGATCATTTTTGTGTATAAACCAAGTATTTGTAATAAATAGGCCCTTTTCTAAGCATAAGCTAACTAATTCCTCCCTGTTGCAATTTTTCTTGTTGGATCCCTATACTAACTTAGCGCCATTTCTGTATCTGTACACTGACGTTGGACGCTGACCCATCCGTTCATATCTCCAAGCAGAATGATTCTTCCACCAAGATCGCAAGTACTTATTGTATCATTTGAAGTGTCCCAGAAGGCGCCTTTGACTTCTCTCGAATCACTAACAACTGCTGCGTAGCACGCTATGATAAATAATCTTCTGATTTCTACCTTCATTCTAACACACAGCAAACTGGGCGATACATATCATTTATGTTTAAGATCCTGTCCTGATTTTTCATTCATAATCTAACCGACCCTTGACTACCATGCGATTCATTATCTACTCCTGAACTTTTTTCAAAACCGCCTTTCAACACCCCATTTTCTATGTTTCTACTTTCGCAATCCTTCTTTTTCGTCTCAGGTACACATAGAATATCTAGTTTCCATACGTGCATAGCTTATCGTAGTTCTCTTACCTTAAGATTACGCGGGGAGGGGGGGGGGGGAAAAAATGGAAAACGCGAAAGTCGCAATTGGTTGACGTTTTATGCTGGGAAGGTCAGCAGCCTCCAATAGCTTTGTATTAGATAAGAGCTCCTACGTTCCGATCTGACAATTCCCCGCCTACCTCTACGTAAGGAGCTAAAAACTCTTTTTTGTTACACAATACATATATATATTTTTTTTTATTTTAAAAATTGAGTATTTTTTGGTTGGAAAAATAATTAGAAATTTGGAAAATTATTCATACTGTTGAAAATATTATTAATAATATTCATATCAATATTCCAATATTAATTATACCATTATTTAAATGATAGTTATTATATTACATTAAAAATATTAGTTGAAAACTAGTTTCAGAATATGAACGTTAATTACAATAATTTAAAACTAGGTAAAATGTAGGTAAATACTTTTTCACGATTATAGGGTGTAAACGTTACAATTTATAAAATGAACAAATTTTTGTCTGTGTGTAACTCTATGTATGTAGGATACGATAATTTTTTCATTAATCAGGAATAATGGAGGTTAATTTTGTTTTAATCAGGATTATTCAAATTAATTTACCTGTTTTTTCTGTACGTTAATTCATTATCTCGATTTTCCGTATAACGTCATTTATGATTTCGCAGTATAGTAACTCGATGTTTATTATAATATGCTTTTACTTTGCGTGAAATCTTTGTTTTTCTATTGATTTTGAGTTTTCCTATTCCCTCTTATTTTTCTCGCCTTTTTAGTTTTTTAGAGAGACAAGTGATTTCTAATATTCAAATATGTGTTTGAAGTTTGAACTACAAATCTTAATTTTAGACTGACATTTATGTCAACTATAACGACTGCTCAGGCGTGGTATTGCCAATGGCAATACCACGCTGAAAACACCAGTTCCCGTAAGATCACTCAAGTTAAGCAGCATTGGGCGCGGTTAGTACTTGGATGGGTGACCGTTCGGGGAATACTGCGTGGTGTTGGCCCGTCGTGGGTGTGGTGGACCCACACTGGTAGTATTTATCCACCTAGAAACACTACCCGAATCGGGTAGTGAGGCAATGAACTTTCGAGTTCGAAATGCTAATCAATTTTTTTTTCAGGCAACCGTGAACAAGCATGATATAGTTGACAGTTACATCTTAAGTCTATACAAATAGTAAGTACAGACTCAATTTAATTGAAATAAACTTGACTATGCTACACATGCGAGGGTCGTTCAATAAGCAAGGTGAATTTCTCACTACATGGTGCCAAAATGAACTTTGTAGTATATGGGAAATAAATAGCACTCTTTAAACTAACCACTACATAGTTTCAGCCAAAACTGACGCTGAGTTTGTGTTTGGCATACGATTGAAGTGACCGTGTCTGTAGTTTTCGTAAGAATGGAGAGAGAAGAGTTCAGTGCAGTGATATAACATTTTTACTTAAAAAATTGGACGGCCATGCAGATCAAAGCCGAGTTAGACGAAGTTCACGGGGAGTCTACTCCTTCGTTGAAAATCGTTTGTTTTTGTATAAATGAATTTAAACGTGGCCAAACCAAGCTAAAGGGCGTTCCGGACAGCCAATTAAGGTCACCACATCGGATATGGTGGAAAAAATTCATCATGTGGTTATGGAAGATCGCCAAATTGAGATGCGTAAGATTTCTAAGGCTGTAGGCACAGGGCCGGTTTAACCCGGGCGCGAAGGGATGCATGGCACCCGGGCGCCAATCATCAAAGGGCGATAATCGCCGAGGGGCGCCTTGGCGCCCCCAGAAAAATCCCAGAAAATCGTTAGTGTGAAATTAGTTGCATCTTATTTTGGACAAAGAAAATGTTCAATTGGCTTTATTGGTTTTCGTAACCCAAAAATTTTGCAACTCAAAACTACACTCGAATTTGGCGTACTTTTGAGGATAGGCATTTTACAGTGATGTATAGATTTATGGAAAGTCATAAACAGATTCTAGATCAATTTCTTTGTCCGTAATTACTGTAGTAGGGCGCAGTTTATTAGTTTGGGTTTTGTACACTCACTACTACGGTGGGTACTTCTTACGACGATGCGAATAGTAGAAGAGTGGCCCGGGGAAGCCATTATTTATATTTCGCATTTAGAATTGATACTTAGAATTTAGGAAAAACTATTCAGTAGGTATTAAGTAACGACCATCATTTAGGTTTGAGATTTTCGCCAGGACAGTTCATCAAAGCTCTTTAATGTAAATCAGTGTATTGAAAGAGCAGTGTTCGGTGCAGTGATCAGTGCGAAAGTGCAACGATTCTTAGTTTAAATAATATTCGTCTCTAGATGAGGATATGGTTATTCACCAGTAACGATTCTCAAGAAAGGATACTTCACTACTAATATGTAAGTAACTTGTGATTTATTTGAACTCACAAATTGATAATAATTTAATTACATACTTCTATTGGCGAGAAAATTTGATTCCCTATGGCTTCGACGTTGAAAAAGTGAAAAGCTAATATGAATATCAAAAAATACGGGCGTTATTTGTAATTTTCTTCATGCAAATTACTACCATCTCTGTTTCACTCATTTTTTCAACCTTAGATTATCGAAGAAACCCTCTGGAGCTTATTACAGAAAGCGGAAGCAAGAAAAAGATGTGGCAATTCAAAAGGAAGCGGGTGCCATGAAAATATTCTGTACAGTTAAAAACTCTCAGATTAAAGATCTTTTAGAAAACACGGTAACTCTCTACCCGCCATGAAGCTCAGTGTTTAGCAACTAAGATTAAAAGCTTAAAATTGTTATGCTCAGTTGTCATTTGGCATAAAATTCTATGTAATGTCAGCGTAGTAAGTCTGATGTTTCAGCAGTCGAATCTCGATGTAACAAAATGCAATGATGTAATTCAACATCTTATACACAATTTGTCTGCAATGCGAAATGATGAAGAATTTGAAACATGTATCAACGATGCTGAAGAATTAGCTGATGTCCTTAAAGCAGATTTAAAGTTTCCTGAACTGACAGCTGTAAGACGCAAAAATCAGCTTACACGAATCGGGGAAAATAAGGACGAAGCCATTCAGGATCCGAGACAGAATTACAAAGTAAACTTTTTTTGCTGTTCTAGATGTAGCCATAGGTGCTTTGAGCGAACGATTCGAGATGTTGAATAATCTTTATAAAATATTCAGCTTCCTCGACAGTAATTCCACTTTAAAAGGTATCGCCAAAGAAGAATTGTTACAACGATGTAAGGATGTGCAATTAAAATTAACTGACAGTACGACAAATGAGTATGATGTAGATTCTAGAGAGTTCCAAGACGAAATATGTTTATTAAGAGAAATATTCGAAGAAAACTTGAACCTTCTGGAAATGTTGAATTTTATGGTAAAAAGTGATACGCAGCTGGCGTTTCCAAACTTTTATGTACTTCTACGAATCCTTTTAACACTGCTTGTATCTGTAGCCTCAGATGATAGGTAGGGCGCCAATTATACACTGAACCCGGGCGCCGGAAGTCTAGAAATGGCCCTGTGTAGGCATCTCCACTGAACGAGTTTTTCACGTTTTGCATGAAAAACTGGAAATTAAGGCCATGTGACGAGTGGGTCACGTGACCGGATTCCTATCGTACCGACACTTCTTTTATTTGTAAACTTATGTTCACACGAATAGCCAGATCGAGTTGAAAATTTGGGATAATAAATAAGAAGCACTAAGAAATGCGGCTCTGGTCCTAAATTTCCATAATTATGAAAAAAGCAGAAAAAAAATTATTCACAAAAAAAACTTTTTATATAATTATTAAAATTTAGGACCAGAGCCGCATTTCTTAGTGCTTCTTATTTATTATCCCAAATTTTCAACTCGATGTGGCTATTCGTGTGAACATAAGTTTACAAATAAAAAAAGTGTCGGTAAGGTAGGAATCCGGTAACGTAACCCACTCGTCACATAGCCTTAGGAAGGTTTGTGCAGATGGGTGCCGCGATAGCTGTTTCATCACGGCATTAATAAATTAGCTCTCACCTCCCCAATTGCAATAGCAAAAATAATCGAACTGGGCTTCGAATTGATCCCTCATCCACCCTATTTTCCAGATTTGGCTCCGTGCGACTACTTTCTGCTCCCCAACTTGAAGACCTGGCTCGGTGGAAAGAGATTTTCGTCCAATGATGAAGTAATTGATGCCGTTAATGCGTATTTTGCGGACCTCGACAAAAATCTTACTTTTCTGAAGATATAAAAAAATTAGAATCTCGCTGGACTAAGTGTGTTGCCTTCGAAGGAGACTATGTTGAGAAATGAAGGCAAACTTTCTGAAAAAAGAATTTTCAATTGCTTTTTCACCAATCTTATTGATCAACCCTCGTGAAAGTGAATCAAGAAGACCAATATGGTAATCATATCTATTTTATAATATACATTTTTTAAATAATCTAGTCATAAATTATTTCGTCTTAAATAAATCAAATGAATTGTATTAGAATTATTTATTGGTTGTAAATAATAGGTGATGAATGGTTGCAATTTTTGGAAATAAAAGAAATAATATAATTTTTTAACATAAGAGAACTTGAGCAATCGGAAAACTTGTATGAAGCATTTTTGATTGAAACCAATGAAAGAACTTTTATGTCTGGTGTTTCAAGATTATAAATAGAGAGCAATTATACTTATGAATATAATATCAAATGAATAAAATGAAATTGATCAAATATTAATTGATTACAGCTGATTTTTGAGAAGATGGAATAAGTGAATATGAGTTGATTGAAACGTTTCAAACCGTCAAATACGCTACTCATATCCGAATCTATAACTCATTATCTTTATACTAAATGATAAAGTCAAACATAATAAAATGTGTACTAAATAATCGAGAATACAAAAGGCGCTTCGAATCTTGTGATGGCGGAAAAGAAAATTCGTTTGACGGATGTCAGCAATACACGGTGCTGATATTGTTCCTTAAGAATCCATTTTCCACAATGAGAACATCTCAATAACATCGAACTGCTTCTTTAAGTACTACTTTTTTCTGAGAGTCATGCTTAGCTCCCATTAGCCCTCCTTCTTCCGCTACATTGCCCGTTTCATTTTGTCAAGGATTTCTTCCACTCTCCAACTGAATTAAAAAAATAATACAATGTGATACAAGTGGGGAAACAGCGACTTTGCAAGAGTGGTATGTTTGCAGCTCGAGTCGAAGTCGAATGGAGCTGAAGAGTTTTTGGTTTTTCATAATTTTTCAAACTCATAAATTATTTGTAATGTTTGTAGTATATTTTTATTTCTCGGCTAGAAAATTTAATAATGGCTAAGAATTACATATACTTTAATAAGTTGAGTGATATTAACATTATCCTACACGATTTTGTTTTCTGATTATTTCGCGTCATTTTTGATAGATTTTTGCACTGATTTTGAATCTGACAACAAAAAGGCGTAAAGTTTTTGTGGAGAACGGGGTCTGAGGGTTGAAAAAGATGCGTTTTAGGTATATTTGATTGTATGAAAAAATGAAACAGAGGTGTAAGAACCTTCTACTTGGACCGAAATTAAAGCCTCAATTAAAACCTCAACGTGACAGACCATTTTTGTTGCCAGATTCTCAACCAGAGTCCAAATCTAATTTTCAGTAATAGCAAAGATTCCGTCAACATTTTTGTTCAAGTATACACACACACACAAAATTTTTCCGAATTTCGCATGGGACGCTATTACAATTTTCGTGAGCGATATTTGATGCAAGGTGAGGCAGTGCTGCATAAAATAGTGCGATTGTCGTACTGGAGATTGAAATATTAAAATCATTCGAATTACTGCAAGAGAATCGAGGCGCATGTATTCCGATTAGGGTATGATACAATTCCGTGCTGGAGTTCGGCATAGATTTCTCTCAATGCAGAAGTTATTTTTTTTAGGTTTGAGAGTCTGGATACTCAGGGCAACCTAACAATACTTACGTTCCAAAAAATATATTCCTGTGTGACTTATTTTTAGCAATGCTATCGTGCCGCATGGCGACCACGTAGTAGCAAGCACAAAGAAATTGACTTTACCGACAAGGCGTGACATCACAGTAAAATCTCTCTATTGCTACTGAATGCTGCATTGGGCATACTCTGTCTGCCTATAGCTAGAGTTGAAAGCACCAAATAGTATAAGGATACTTTTCTTTGGTTTCAAAATCGTTGAAATTTACCGATTGATATGGTGTGTAAGTATTAGGGATTTTCACTTCCACCATCATCTAACTTCACTTTGTTAAAAGCTGAGGGGAAAACAATGGACCAAATTCATGGGACAAAGCCTTGTTTTTGTAATATCTTCGTAGTGAGTGATAATTATTATGATTTTCTTATTTGGTTGAATAGTTCTTAAAAAATGAGAACTATTCTTTTCATAGACTTATATTGAAAAAATTAGTTTTTACGATGATATAAGCAAAATAGGGTAAAAATGGACTGAATCCCATGCATTTGATACATTGTTTTCCCCTCAGCATTTAATGAAGTGAAGTTAGCTGACTATGAAGTGAAAATTCCTATAATACACGTACAAAATAAACCTAGCCGACTCTCCATATTACAGCTAGAAAAGTTGTTATGCTTTTTGCCAAGAGTTTCTATTGAGAATTTAAGACGCATGGCAGGAATTGCCGCCCGTGGTCCTACATCAGCATGTAATCCAATGAGAAATAGTACATCATCCCTATGTGCATCACATACTATTTTTCATGAAAAATGCATTGAAACTCGACTATATCCCATAAAAAATGAACTTTCGATAATAGCTAGCTATTATTAGCACTAGTGCTCCAAATTTACACTCAGGGCCAGGGGTGAAGCACCGGTGTGAACCGGGGTGCAACCCCGGCGGGTTCAAGTGGCAGAGCCCCAGGGCGGTTGATATTCATTTCACCTAGATCTTCGGGTTTGGAGGAACCTGGATGTTGATAGTCCACGGGGTGCCTAAACTAAATATTTTTCATCTTAAATTATACTTTTGTTGAAGTTTTTTTTCTTCATTAAAAAATTGTTTTATTTGCATATTCATTTATTTGGTTGAAATTTCATTCTTTGAAAGGTAATTTCAACTGTTTTAGATTGAAAATGATATTTTTTGATTCAAATAGCAATTATTACATTTTTCGTTGGAAATTCAGCTTTTTGGTCTAAAATTCACCTTTTTTGGTTAAAAAATCATCGGTTTAGTCAAAACTTATATTTTTCGTTAGAATTTTGATTGACATACCGAAATATTCAAAAATTTGAAAATTTTCTTAAGAATGTTAGGAAAATTATATTTATACCCATGACAAAATAAATTAATTTTCAAATATAACATTTTTTAATGGAGAAAAAAGAAGAATTTCAACAAAATTATAAATCCGAAGTGAAAAATATTTTTGCATAGGAAATACAAATGTGGAATCATTATTTATTCTTTAAGTTATTGATTTTCGAGGTTATGGGTATGAATATAATTTTTCTAAGATTCTTAAGAAAATTTTCGAAGATTTTTTAATATTTCCGTATGTCAATCAAAAGTCTAACGAAAAATATAAGTTTTAACTAAACCGTTAAATTTTAAATCAAAAAAAGATGAATCTTTAACCAAATAAGCTGAATTTCTAACGAAAAATTTAATAATTGCTATTTCAATGCAAAAATTCTAATTTCTAATTAAAAACAGTAAAAATGAAGTTCCGGAGACTAAAATTTCAACTAAATAAATAAATTTTCAAATAAAAATTTTTTAATGAAGAAAAAATAAAAATTTTAATAAATTTATAATTTAAGGCGAAAAATATTTTTATACATGAAATAAAAATTTCGAATAATAATTTCTTAACTATTTTCCGTTGCTGATTTTAAGTTTTTATAAATTCTATTTTCATATAGGATTCTTAACAAAATTTGTCAATATTTCAGATATGTCAAATAAAAATTTCAACAAAGAATATAATGATCAACCAAACACTAACTGACATGAGATATTTATATAATTTCATTTCTGAAATGTATTCCCTTAAGTCAAACATGGTAAGTAAAACGTCCCAGTAATCGTGTCCTCAGTCCCAGTAATCGTGATGCCAATTTTCTTCCTTTTTATTCTCATTAAATGATTTTAATTTCTATTTGCTATTATAAACTGCTGAAAACAAGTGAGTTTTATCATTGAATTTTACTTTCAACACATTTTTTTAACAATATATTCAAACTATAACCAAGTCTCACGTTTATTGGGACATTTGCCTTACCAAATGACCGAAAAATTTGAAAAATGACAAACTATTCACACACGGAGAAAAAAATCCGGGGTTTAGCGCAAGAGAGTTCAAGGCGCTAACGCGTGGACTATTCAACAGGCGCATATCGCAGGCGTCTCTTGTTTTATTTCCAAGAGCTTCCACGGACTTTCTCGGTGAGACTCCTTGCGATTTGCTTTTAGACCACGCCGTCTGCCTGTTGACACGTTCGCACCACTAAATGTTCGCAAGGAGACTCACCGAGAAAGTCCGTGGAGGCTCTTGGAAATTTTGCTCGCACTTTTAGAATTAATGCGTGACAAATGTTCACGCGCTAATCCCTACATTTTTCTCTCCGTGGAAGAATTAAAACAAAGACTTACCTTTAAAATTATTTTTTCCTTTAAAAATCATGAGATATTCCTTTATAAAATAAATATTGTTAAATTTATTTTTCAATTATTCTCAATTGATTTCCAATTGCAATTATTTCGCGATTAAAATAAAATTGTGAAAAATTTTGTAATGTTGAGATAAATATTTTGAGACATTAAAGGTTTGATAAAGTTTTTATATATTAAGGAAGCATATGAGGTCAAGTTAATAATTTTTCGGCTTTTTCTCTTAAAATCCTCAAAATTTTCATTAGCCTCGAATAGCATGAAAAGAAAGGTAATTATCAGAGTTGTGTGTACAGTAAAAATGTTGAGTAATTAAATAAATTAAAAATAATAATTATTTATTATCATTTGAACTTTAAAATATTTAAAATCGATTGAAAAATAAAACATAAATACTGAAAAATGAAACCACTTAAGAGTGATAGACATTCTTAATTAATCTAATCTTAAAATCTCATATACAATATTCAATATATTTTAACCTTATAAACCTCCAGTGTCTTATAATGTATTCCATAAGAATTCCTGAAAGACATAATCATTGAATATTTCAAGACTTCATTACATGAATTTGAAGCCTTTCCTTCAGGTGTGAATTTTTGAAAACAAAAATCAACCCGAACCTCCTAATGGCCAACGAAACCGAACACTCTATGTAGTCGTGGGTAGGGCCCGATGTTGATTTTGCTCTCTTATTGGGCTTTCGGGTTAGTTGCTTGAAACGGAAAAAAGTCCGGCAGGTAATCAGGGGTAATAGTAATTTAGTACGGCAAAAGTATCCCAATATCAGCAATACAAGCAAGGCTAATCCGCCATAAGATCCTTGTATTAACAGGTGTTGTGTCGTATTAACCTGTCTCTGTAAGCGGAGATCATATAGTTGTTGCTCTAGCTGTTCCAAAGCCTCTTCTCCGTCCTTATATAACTGTTCACTTTGATATTCTTTTACAGGTTCCTTAGGTAAGTCTATGGGCTGAATCTTGTGCAATTTGGCAGACAGCAGAGATAGATTTAGATGGATTGATGGCTCGTAAATTGCTATTACTGATTTCCTGGTAAGTTGAAAACCTAGAAGGGTTACCTGCGTGGTTTTTAGTTGACATCCCGGTGCTATCTGAATCAGGCCTAGTCCATGTAGTTGAAGATGGTATGTGGACTTATCCACATAATCCAGGTAAAGACATCCAATAAGGTTGACTGCCGCAGGATATCCTAATATCGCAGTACATGAACGATGCCATCGTATGTTCCAATAAAAGTTTCGATTCACAACTTTTGTGGCTTGAAGTTTCAAAAATGGGGATTTCTCCCAGGCAAATGGTTGAGAGGTCCAATGATTTACATTTGCCGTGCTCCCCGTAAGTCATTAGCAGATACGTCCGTTGGGTATCCTCCACTGCAATGAATGAAAATTCGGATTTTACGTATGCCCTCCCAGAACCGTTTCCTAGGATAGACTGTTGTACAGGTAGCGAATGCATTTCGTATAGTGCATATTCCGTACGATATAATAACGGAATTTCCAAACGGACTTGTAGTGTTCCGTTATTAAATCCTATAGTTACTACTGCAATATGAGCCAATTTTCTCAAGTCCGCACGTGGTCCTGGTACTGGAAATGTTCATTTAGGTAGATGATCCTGGACATCCCGAAATATGGGGTGGACTTGTTCCGTCGCGTCGTTAAGAGCGAAGGATGAAGTTCTCCCTTCCTTGCAGCGTGAACAACATTCCTAATTCGGTCTGCGGAACGGATGTGTTCGTCTATCCGCGCTTTCAAGGCATGTAGTGCTGTTTTCAATGTGGATATGATGCGAAAGTCTTGAATTTCTTGTTGTCCGTTGTTGATCCTGTTGTTTGTTTCAAACAATTGTATGCGGAGCTGCTCCTCTACCTTGTGCATGTTAGCTAGTTGTGAACGTATGCCATGAGTTTGCTTTCCTACTAGGTGGGATATGTTAGCTTGAGCGTGGTTAAGCTCGTTGATTTTAGCATTCATCTTCTGCCCATCGTTGTACGTTAGCAGACCGGCTACAGGTCCAAAAATCCCGCCTAGGAATCCAAGCATGGGAGTAGCTCTTCGTCTTCTCGTACCGGAAGTTAGATTACCTGGTAACTTTTTGGTTGTGTGATATGCCAATTTGTTGATTTCCCGATCGATGTCTTCTTGTAGTCTTGTGGCCATTTCTAATTTTGGTTGTAAATGGTATTCCTCAATGGTCTTATTGTCAATGATGCCGTGAACCATCCAATGGATGCAGCATAGCGACAGTAGAGTCAAGAGGTGTGCGTGGACGTACATGATTTGCTATCTGATAGTTTCCGTTCTAAAAAATTAAACGTTTTGTTTATTAATTCATTATACCGCCGGCATGAGTAAATGACCAAAGGCTTGTAAACCTTTCCAATGACGTTCGTACCCTACATCAACGGCCTCAAGGATAACATTATGATTATCCGTGAAGCCTACTATGGTATAAATGCCAACCGCTCGATTATCAAATTCACCTTTCCGTACATCTTTGTAAACTATTACCTTATCGCAGATAAGGGCATTCAGGGGCCGTACATTTTTATCGTATTGTAATTTGGAATGTTATTTACTCTGTCGATAGAAGTGAACTAGGGGCTCGTGCTAACCTTCCATAAACTTATTCAAATGGTGTAAATTTTGTTGATTCATGAACAGAAGTATTGTGCGCGAACATTGCGAATGGCAACAATCGATCCCAGTCATCAAAACCCTCTGCATAGTGTTTTATGTAGTCCGTGAGTACACTATGACTACTATGAGGGTACTATGAGTCTGTCGCAATAAACAATTCTCCTGGGTATCTCTGCGGTGACACTAATCACAGCGAACATGAGGACACTCATGTATTGTATATTAGTACACAAGAGAGATTGGCATGCACTTTGTATTGGACAAGTATGCCAAGATTCATCTGAAGCGTGTTACTGACGTTTCCGGGGATCCTGAGCCTGTAGATATGAGTGTGACGAGACGCTTTGACACCGGAGAGACCGATACATCCTTAAACATTCCTAAGAGCCGGGTTTAGGTCCTAACATCAGTGAAGAAGTCTCTCCGAAGCAGGCACAACCGTCATTTCGACGGAATTGGTGTTCCAATCTGTCGGCTTCGAACGAGGTATCTGCGAACAACATTCTTGCCGTGCCAGGTCTACTATACACGTTTGGGGTAGTTTCAAAGGTAAGCACATGCTTCACGGTCCTCGATATCGCCACGCCTAAGATCATGCATCTGTAGAAATGCTTGCACATCAATTCCTCCGTTAGCGATTATACATCTCACGCCGTCAAGGCACAGGAGCATTCCTTTATAATGTCGCGGAGCAGGTTTGGTCACTGCATAGAGGGTTGCCGCTAAAAATGGTTGCAATACTTCATAAGCATTCGCGGACAATTATCCAGGGATGGTCTCGATGGAAAGACCTCCAAGCCGATGTGTAAAAACCGTTCAGAAAGCCGAATGGCACGTGGGTGAGGCGTCACACAATGGTAACTCTGAGATACCAGGTGACCTACCAGAGCATGTAACATTATCCCTACACGCGGCGTTCTTCCAGGGTGAACGAACCCTTTCCCTAGCTGCTCGTGGAAACAGCTAATTCCTGGTGAAAAAGTTATAAGTATTTCATATAAAGTGGACAAAGCACTGATAAACGTATAAAACATGCAGAATATTAATTTGTTTGTGTGTTATATATAAATATCCAAGTAGACCTAAATTTGTATCTCTTTATGCTTTATTTCTAATATTTTTGCAAAAGGGGGCTGTTAAAAAAAAGTGATGTCTGGGGGTGGGGGGTGAAATTGAAAGAAAAAGAGGATCGTGGGGGGAAGTAAATTGGAGGAAAAAGTAAATTTTTTCCAATTTAAGTTTTTTAGTCAGCAACTAGATTTGTGGAAAGTTTATAATTTATCAGTTCTACTTCTAGAGCAGATATTTTATGTTCCTTTCATTAACAATTTTCGCTGTACAAAAGGTTCTTTCGTTAGTGGTAGAAAAAGGACAGGAGGTAGACGAGCTGCCTTTGTAAGAATCTGGCTCAATAAAAATGTTGCCCATATAATGTACAAACCAAACGGGGTATTAACGACCTTGTTCACCTCCGTAAGCATTTAAGTCTCTAAGAAAACTTTGCTGAGTTTCGCTGATGGTATTTTCAAGCAGGGACTACCTTTCTGTTCATAAGGAGCATCAAGTGAATTCGATTGTCCAGTAGAATAACGATTCTTCTAGAGGAAAATGTCTATAAGAGGTATTCATTCACTAATCCTTTTTCATTCTAGAGATAGGAACAATTGTAACAAATACCCGGTAAACTTGAAGTACTCTTAAAAAAATTTCCAGTGGTTATTAAATTATATCCTTTGTAGAAAAACTGTATGCAATATTGAAAATTTGTTATAAAGTTTTTAAATTTTGGACAGAAAGCTTGTTCACACATATCACAGTATGGCTGGCAACTATTGGGTCGAATTTAATTACCCAAGATATGATAAACTTAAAACTAATGCATGCAAAATTATTATATATACATAATTCTGGAAAACGGTCAAACAACCACCGCAGGGTTCCCTTAGATCTTTTTCCTATTTTAATTCCTGAATATGAATTTCAGTCGGAAAGTATTTCCAGGCGTGGAAACATTTTGCGGCTCAAACACAATCCACCAAAGTACTAGAGGGAGACAAGGTCTGGATCTGTCGACCGCGGAATTGAGCATAGAGCTTGTGAGGGCAGCACCTACCGGAAAAATGTTGACAAGTAGAGTTGTTACATTTTCGGTAATTTAAAATCGGATAATATTGTCGGTAACGCACCGATATAGTACCGGCGCTTTGAGAATTTATGAGAACATTTAATTTTAGTGTTTTTTTCTCAGAAGCAATTGGATCATATTAACGCTAACTGAATACATTATAAGCATCGCTGATGTGCATACATTAAAAATATTGAAAATTTTATGGATAATAAAATGATAATTAGAATGATCGCGTGAACCTGTACATATGGAAGGGATCTGCAGGAACGTAACCTTACTTTTGGTTGAAGCATATTATCATATTCAATGACACTTTCCATAAATAGAAGAAGACGAATAGAAGAATAAAATATTTTTGTACTTTTAGTTTTCAAATAATAGTATAATGTGCCCCTAGGCAGCAAATAGTTTCTTGTGGTCGAGCATGATACACTATACTTCATGTAACAAAAGTATGGTCGGCGAGTTTTCTTATGAAATTACGTCACAAGTTTGAGCTTGGTCTATAGAGACAAGTACCGCGTAGAAGAGTGCGCATTTTTGCTTACCGGAAACAAATTTTAGGTCATTTAACCGGTGATTAAAAACTGATAGGAAGGATAGGAGCAGTTCCAGGAGACGAAGGAAAATGATAGTCACGTTTTGGCATTGACTGTATTTTGCAAATAGTTTTTGACATTTAAATAAATAATCTAAAAATGGTGGGCTTTCACATTGGCTTCACGTTACTATTCTTCTTTTGTATGTTATATAGCAGTTTAGATAATTTTATTGTACATTGCAAAATTCTCTTGTGGGGCATTCTTACTATTGGTCCCGCCAGGATCTGCACCGAAAGATTCCCACCAAGAAACTCGGCAGTGTCCGTTTACGCAACCTGTGTTGATAGGGATATTAGAGATCCAAAGTCTTAAGTGGAATATAGAGTTTTTCTACAGCCATAGACTGAATAACTGTCTGATTACATCTTCTTGCACATTTTTTTCTTTAATTATATATGACGTGGAACGAAGGAACAAGCTTTAGGACCGAAAATGATTTCGCGAGAAAAAGCAGATCAAAGTGAAAAGAAGACGAATAGGTAGAAAGGGACCATCCTACTAACGCAGTTGAGCTGTCTATATGTAAATGCTCGAGAAATAGGAATAAGAACAACGGCTGACGACGGTCGAATACGGTCAAACATGAACGATAGCAATAAAAGATTATAATATTATGTGATATTTCAATGTTTTATTACGATTTATGAAACAAAATTGAAAAAATACATGGAAAAACTGTCTAATCGCGCGCATCAAGTGGTAATCAACCGAGCGAAACGTATTAGATATTTTAGATATCATACAGACACGACGCGTGAGAGTTTTGGTGCAAGAGTCAAGCGCGATGCGAATAAAATCACCTTCCAACTTTGAGCTCCAGAAAATTCAATTTTGATCGTAGAGCAATGGGGATTTTTTGATTTGATAGGGGAAGTATTCGTTATTCAGATTCAATGAAGCCCGGAAAATAAATTTTTCAGTCCTAAGGCTGGTTCCTTCGTTCCACGTCCCATATATAGGTACTTAACAGGTTCGAATTTGATACATTAGGGTGTCACTCTTAGGGTGTCACTCTGCCAGGGGCAGCCAGCTCCTGGTCACTGAATGCTTCAAAAATGAAGGACGATAGTCGCCAGTGGCGTCTCATAGCGGTATATTGGATCCCTAAGATGATGGTGAGGTGAAACCTTCATCTCCAACTGTCCCGTCTGCCGCGTAAGGTTATCCGCGGCTAGAGACCTGACTCCAAGGAACAGTGTTGCCCGATGTTGTCGCGCATAAATTTCCCGCTCTTGCTTACCTTCTAGGACAGAAGGAGCAGACGCGGATGACGTACACGTTCCAGTAGCCTCGGGATTGGTTTCTTTGAGGAAGCATGATCGTAGCTTCCGGAGCCTACAACTTCTCGTAATAATAATAAAAACCCAGTCCGAGAATTATAGGGTACAAACCAGGCTTTGCCTAATATGTCAGGGCACACGCTCTTATCAGGTCACTTGATTGCATTGTAATATCGCGTCCGTGACTGATAATATATATCGGGACAACCCCAGGCATACTAAGCAATAAAATCCAATTCCAATCAAAAATGCCTTCGACATATTGGGCTGTAACAATCTTAAGCCTGAGACATTCATTCATAGTAATTTTGAATTAAAAGGAATCTGTATTGTGATCAGAGTTCGTAAACCATCATTTTAATTTAGAAATTTAGAAATTAATTTAAAATAAATTAAATTCTAACAAACAAAAATTCATATATACTGATTAGAATAATTATTGATGAATTTCTAATTATTCTTCTCTTGGAAACATTTGTCCATATATAGGAAAATGATGAGATTTCTCTCAATCTAATACATAACACTTCTATTTCTCATTTGAAATCTGTGGGTGTTCCATGGTTAAATTTTCCCCCTAATTAATTTGCTGAAATTTTTCGACACAACTGTAAAATTCAAAAATTAAAACAAAAGACGTGGGAAGGGAAACACGCAACGTCGTCTAGCGGTGTGTCAGAGCAAGATTAGAATATGATATTTCAATTGTGGCTATCTAATGAGCAGAGGCTGCCCAATGCTTGCAGTTATTATGAAACACAAACGTTAATCTCTCCTCACACCAACTGTTAGTATCTTCTCTGAAGATTGTTCAAATCGTATGTATCAAGAGAACTAGGAAACACACATCTAACAGCACTTCAAAGTAAAGGATTTTGGAATTTTTTGTTACATAATACGTATACAGAACACACTCTTAGTTGCTTGGTCTGTGTGAATGACGCCCATAATCAATATGTATTTTTCTCATATCAAAATATCGATAGTATCTATGAATACTAGTCGAGCTTAGTGTATAGTTTGATTCTTATTACGCTTTATTTTCTAACTCCAAACCAAAATGGACACTGTGTAGAGGCCTTTGCAGTGTAGAACTACTCTTGCGCCTGTATCTTTTTTAAGATCATGATTGGACTTCAACGGTTAGACTTTGACATAAAAGCCATTGACAGACTTCTGGACATAATTCAGATGTAACACAACAATATGCATTCAACGCGACCAATATGCCACAGATCTCATTGAAAAGCGAATATAAAAGAAAGTAGTACAGCATTGGGCATTATTAGTTGAAGCAGTGCACACATGTATGCCTGGAACCTACTATTACTCAGCTGAATTAGAACACATAAAATATTTGGTGGGTGAAGATGTTTATGCTTTACACTGAAGAGTATTACACAAAAGGTGCTATGACCTACAATGTTCACTAACTACTACATTGGGTAAAATCACTTGAAGGTTGGGGTTCCTTAGAAAGTCATACAGCTTATCCTTTTAAAACAGCACACAGTAAATTACTCAAGATGATTAAGTATATAAGATGAGTATATAAGATGTATGATATATAAGATGTATGATATATAAGATGTATGTATATAAGATGTATATAAGATGATTATTACACAAAAGGTGCTACGACCTGCAATGTTCACTCACTACTTGGGGTTCACTAACAACTTGGGGTCCGTTAGAAAGTCATACAGCTTATCCTTTTGAAACGGCACACAGTAAATTACTCAGAATGACTAAGTCTGCTGAAGAGATTCTGCTTCACGTAGCTTTCGAAACGGTGAAATCATACTGCTTTAGTCTAGTGGGACAAAATGCACAAACAACCTTGGAAGCTGATTCTGTCAGATATTTCAGTGCTACAAAAGCCGCAAAAAAAATGGATTGATCAACTCCAATTGACCGAACACACACTTTCTTATAGCAGAATGATCAAAGATAATTGTACGTACTTAACAGAAAAGAGTAATAATGAGCAACCAAATAATAGTATTACTAGATTGTTGAATGACACTTATTAAATTCAACAGTTTCTAGTAAACAAACTATTTAGGCAAGAGCACACGATTGCCAAATGTCTTTCAACTGTTATTGCTCATCCCAACCTCTGTGTAGTTCTTCAAAAGGTAACAACCTGGACTACGATGCCAGCATTATCCCTGTTCGCGGAGGCTTTATGGCGCGTATGTACACTCTGTGGTAATAGAAGCACCCAGAGCTTCAGCACGTTTCGCACCAGTCTTTGCGAAATCAAGCCGACAACCTCCGGGAAAATGGTTATTTACGCGGAGCGCTTCCACAAACGCTGCTTAAACTGCAGACGAAGATGAAGAAGCGACATTAAGACCAACCGCAGGAAGCAGGCACCTTCTGAAAGATGATCGCAATTTCATTCCAAGGTGGAACATCAATATGCAAGTTCCTCTTAAGCCCCAAGATCTGGCTGAAATGGATGCCTCCCTTCATGGAGATATCTCGCAAGAGTCCGACCTCTAGACCATCAATTGTTTAGTTTATGGTGCTGCGATAGCTTTGGCTGATTCAGATCGGAGGCTAAAACCGACGATGAATCAAAAGACCAAAAGACGCTTGCATCAACTGAACAAGAAAATTGGATGGGCAAGACAGAATGCGTCCCGTGTTCAATGTGTGATCGACTACATAACATCTGGTAGACCGTTCACGGAAAGTGTTCGAAAGTTCGCCCAAGAACTAAGGACCTTGAATCACACACGGAACAAGTCAAAGCTGCTGACAATCAAGCAACACATTATTGACAAAATACAGCTGTTATCTGACGCAAGGAGGAAAATACAGAAAAGGGAGAGGTGGATCAGGGAGAATCAACAGTTTCCCGCTAACCCATCACGTCTTTTCAGCGATCTCCCTATTTTTATAAAAAATCCACCCAAGCCCAAGGAGGTAGAGACATTTTGGAAAGAAGTGTACAAGATCCCGAAAACACTAGAGTTGAAAGAAGATACTGACAATATCATCCGCTTCAAGGAGTTTTGCGACAGCCTCATAAAATCTGAGGAGGAGTGCTCATCAGTCACTGCCGAAGAGGTGAAAAAAGCACTTAGAGGCACGAAGAACTTTTCCGGTGCTGGACCAGATTGTATCAAGAACTTTTGGTGGAAGAAGTTTACTTCTATACACCAACATTTGGCCCGCATATTCACCTCATATTTAAAATCGGAGACGCCCGTTCCGCAGTGGCTGGTGTTAGGACGCACTCCTACCGAAAAAAGGCAACTTGTCTAGACCGGAGAATTACAGGCCAATAACTTGTTCAAACACACTGTATAAGATCTTTACAGCTGTCCTTAACGACAGGATCGTTCGACGAATTGAACCTGTGTGGCGAGAGATGTACGAACAACATGGCTCGAAGAAAGGTGTAGCAGACTTTCGAGAGAACCTGCTAATTGACATCTGTGTCTCTGAAGACGCTGCAGCCCATCAGCGCGTCCTGTCAATTGCCTGGATTGACTACCGGGAAGCTTTCGATTCAACCTCTCATAGACTTATCATCTGTCTGTTGGAAAGCTTGAAGGTACATCCACGCATAGTGAGATGCATAGAGAGATTGATGCCTATTTGTAAAACTATATTTTCCATCTCATCTAGGAATTATCGTCTGAGAACGAAAAAAAGGAAATTTTCGAAAAAAATCATAATTCTGACTTGGAATAGCTAATTTTCCAAAAAAATTAAAATTTTTGCATAAAGCGTGGAGTTTTAAAAACGAATAATGATTTAGATTTGTAGCAAAGAATTTTCAAAAATGAGACAAATTCTAAGATATAACATAGAAATTTAAAAAATAATTATAATTACCAGTGAAGAAAAATGAGAAATTGACCGGCTATTTCAAAACATTGGTTTGATAGACATTACCTGCATATGCACACTATTTCCTTCTTTGGAAGAAAAGGATTCTTTTGTATTTATATTAGGAAATCAAGGTATAAAAATATCATGATGTGTGGGGATTGGAAATTATATTATATGAAAGGTTATAAGAAAATTATGAGACAACGGGCCAGATGAGTATTTAAAACCCGCGTCGATACGAAGGCAGCCGACTTGGCCCGAATACGCGAATGCACCTCCCACCGTCAGTCATTAAACACGCCAGGCCGCGCCGTGGGCAATAGTTGGAGTAGCGTATTCATCTCAAGTTATCAGCGTACATTTAGGTCCGTTATAAACTTGTCCTGCCGCACTTCCAACATCTCCATTGCATGCTTCCAAACACTTCTCATGCCCCATTTTACTTTGGTCGTGTGCTTGCACTTTTCCTGTCTTAAATTTTTCTGTCCATCAACCTCACACTCAGCCCAGCTGATTTTTCAACTCGTGCGCCTCCTTCAGCACATGTCTACCTTGTATCCACGCTGAACTAGTAGTCAGACGAAAATCAGTTTGCAATTAATTAAAGTCTTATACTATTTTTTTTAATCAATCATAATTACGAGAGGCTTGGAAAAATAATTTTTGAATAAACTGATAAATGTATGAGAGTTCTTGTTCAATTTGAAATTTGTGACAAGCGTGGGCAAAGATAAGCTGTATGGAATTTTGGAAAAATAAGGTAGAAATTATTTAGGATTTTAAATATTACATATGAACCATTTCTAAGGTATTTCATCTGTGGTAATTTACTTTCTATGCCTAAAATTTCAACATTTTTGGAATTAAAGTCAAATTTTTGATCGAAATTTGTAGCGTGTTTACATGAAGCTGTGCTAGTTTCTTCACTCTTTTGAGTTGTTCGGTGTTCTGAGATTCCACAGTTAAGAGGATGTTTTGTTTGACCGCCGTAGGAAATATAACAGTCGTTGGAATAAATTACATAAATAAGGTTAGTTTTTTTAAAATTTGTTATCTGATCTCTAATGGGTGGTAAAAGAATATCAAAAAGTGTATGTTTAATTCCAAAGATGAGGGAGAAAATAATTATTTTCTTGTGATTTTCGTGATGGTTTAAAAATTAGTTTAAGTTTCGGCCAGAATATATCATTTTATAATAGCAATCTGTCTCAATACATATCCTTTTTTAAAGATAACTGATAAGATCTGAAAATTTGATTTTTTCATTTGTGGATTCTTGTAATGTATATTTTAACAATCCACCTATATTATTAAATTCTTCTAGAATGCTATGAATCTGTTTTTTCGTAAGCAAACTAAGGTATCGTGTTCGTAACGACAATAAAATAAAAATCTAAAGATCGGGGTTTTTATCACTTCCTCTTCCATATCCTGCGTGACCAATTCTGCCAACATTCAAAATTTCTCGGGAATATAATTGATTAAAAACATGTGTTTCAGACTCTAATTAGATGCACACTCATTTTTGTTTATTTATATATGCTTTGTTTATACAGATGTCTCATAATCCCAACTTTCGGCAGTAACTCTTTCTGAAATAATGTTTAGTAAGTAACACTCTATAAGTAAAAACGTCATTTGCGGTAAGTCTCCAATGTAAACAGTTCTTTTTAAGGAAGAACTCATACATGTTGCAGTTCTGAAGAGGCAATGATATTGTGGATAAATGTATTGGCGTTATTTCCATAAATGAAGACGTCTTTGTTTTTTATAATAGAGGATACCGGGGCGAGATAAGCATACTTATCATTTGACGCAAAAATAGTATTGGGAGATTTCAACGCGAAAATTGGAAAAGAACCAATGTATAGGCCTACAATAGGATCAGAAAGTTTGAATGGCGTCAGTAATGATCATGGAACTAGAGTAATAAACTTTGCAGCTTCAAAGAACCTCGTTGTCGAAAGCAGATATTTCAAGCATAAAAATATACATAAGGCCACCTGGACATCACCAGATGGTAACACTCACAATCAGATTGATCACGTTCTAATTGACAGAAGACGTCATAAAAACATTCTCGATATATGATCGTATATGGGAGCGGATTTAAATTCAGACCATTTTCTCGTGATAGTAAAACTAAGATCTAGGCTAGCGCTAAGTAAGAAAACAAGTCGCACAGAGCCAACAGTTCGTTTCAATATAGATAAGTTCAAAACAGCAACAGAAACATCAAATTATCAAGTTGAGATTTCTAATAGTTTCGACGCTCTCCAAGAACAGAGAGACGATAACAACAATAATTGCGAGGAGGACCCGGAAACCCTGTGGAGCAATATGAAAAAGGCGATAAAGACAGCCGCGAAACTTACGATAGGTTTAAAGAAAGTAAACAAAAGCAAACCATGGTTTGACGAAGAGTGCAAACTCTGGTTTGAAAAACGTCGGAAGGCCAGACTAAGTAGTTTACAAAATAAGTGCGATCAAACACATAAGAAATATCTCGAGATTAGCAAAAGTACAAATAGGCTCTATAGATCCAAGAAAAGGGAGTGAGAAAAGAATAAAATACTAGCAATAGAAGTGCATAATAAACGAAATAACCCGCGTGAGATGTACATGGGAATCAATTTCATAAAGAAAGGCTTTCAAAGTAGAACGGAAGTAATGAAGGACGAAAATGGTAATCTAGTAGCCGATGCGAAATTATGCGAGAATTTATGGAAAGACTATTTCGATAAACTATTAAATGTACGCGAAGCCACCGTTGAAGGTAATCTCGGTGAAATCCACACTGCTGATCTACTGATTGATGATCCTGCTGATATAGAAATAGAAATGGCCATAAAGAAGTTGAAAAATAACAAAGCCGCGGGCATCGATAACCTACCGTCAGAACTGATAAAAAATGGAGGACCTTGCCTCACAAGGCAAATTTGTAAATTGATACGCGCAGTTTGGAAAACAGAACGCATGCCGGAAGAATGGAATGCCTCTGTCATTATTACCATCTTTAAAAAAGGCGATAAAACTAACTGTAACAATTATCGGGGAATTTCACTTGTGCCTTCGTGCTACAAGATCCTGTGTAATGTAATCCTAAGTAGACTGACTCCTTTTGCCGAGGAAATCATTGGGGATTACCAGTGTGGATTCTGCCGAAACTGATCTATAATCAATCAAATGTTTACAATTAGACAACTGTTAGAAAAGAAATGGGAATTTAATGAAGTAGTGCATCAGCTATTTATCGATTTCAAAAAAGCTTACGACTCTATTATACGCGCGCGAATGTACTGGATCCTAGAGGTCTTGGGTGTGCCAAGAAAATTGGTTAGACTTAGCGAAATTTGCTTAAGCGGCAGTAGGGGTAGAATACGCGTAAACGGTAGTTTATCTGAAGAGTTTTCGATCCGCGATGGCCTGAAACAGGGCGATGCACTTTCGTGCGTCCTTTTTAACTTAGTTTTAGAATACGTGGTTAGGCAAGTGCAGGCGAATCAGACTGGTGCTACCCTACATGTGGTAATACAAATTCCTGGATATGCGGATGATCTCGACTTACTAGGGGATGATAAAGAAACAGTAGCTAAAAATGCAGAAATCTTGATCACAAAAGCCAAGGATATTGGCTTGGAAGTTAGCGAATCGAAGAAAAAATATATGACCGTCGTCAGATCCGAACAAAATAATCAAGACGGGGATCTAATGGCCGGAAATATGAAATTTGAAAGGTTTGACGAGTTTAAATACCTCGGGTCTATTATATCTAGCGAAAATAAGATTAAAACGGAAATCAATGCGCGGCTGCACGCCGGCAATGGGTGCTATTATGCAGCAAACATGCTACTAAAATCGCGATCGCTATCTAGAAACATCAAAGTAAGAATTTACAAAACGATAATAATGCCGATCGTCATGTACGGGTGTGAAACGTGGGCGCTAACGAAAGGAGAAGAGAATAGGTTTAGGGTTTTCGAGAATAAAGTACTTAGAAAAATCTTGGTCCAAAAAGGGACGAAGAGACCGGCGAATGGAGAAAACTGCATAATGATGAACTGCATGCCCTCTACGGGTCAGCAAATATTAATAGAGTAATGAAAGCGCGTAAATTAGGATGGGCGGGGCATGTAGCAAGAATGGGCAATGAAAGAACAGTGGCGCAAGTTTTAAGAGGGAGGCCGACTGGTAAGAGACCCCTAGGCAGACCGAAAAACAGATGGGAGAAAAATGTAAGGGATGATCTAAAAGAACTAGGACATGATTACTTAAACTGGATGGAGGATGCACAGGATAGAAATATGTGGCGGTCTCGGGTAGATGAGGCAATGAACTTTCGAGTTCAAACTGCTAATCTCTAGTAATAATAGTTTGCATTATATAGTAAATTTTCAAAATGAAGCGGTTCTGTGAACCTTCCTATACCAATTTCATGAAAAAAGAAGTGATCACGACAAAATATTATTGTTTTCATGATTGATCAATATGATTATTCGTACCTATTCACGCTCTGTAAAATGTTTAGTAAATAATTTTTTAAGGTATGATTAAGTCTTATTATTAGGGAAAGTATTTTATAAATGCAATTAATGGTCAATTAGTTTCAATTTTTTCTTATACAATATTATAATGTTACTAATTTCAAGTTAATAAATCAGAATCATTAGGACATATTTTTCGATTAAACAAATATTTCTGGAATGTTTTAAAAATAATTTCTCAACTGTGTTTATGAAATTCACTCCTAAAAGCCATAACTTTGCAGTACGAAAAAATAGGGAGTTTTCTGAAAAATTTAAAGAAATAATTTTTAATATAGATTTTAGAAGCCTTTTGCAACTTGTCAGTGTCAATATAAATGAAGATTTCGTCCTCAATATGCTGAAAAAACAAATCGAGGGGCCGTCCACTCTAGAATCGATTCTACGTGAGCATAATGATTCCTCCTGAGTCCAGCTGATTCTTCGTTGATCCTTCATCGATTCCTTCGTTTCTCGACCAAAATATTTTGACTGATTCTGAATCGATTCTAAGTGAGGAAAATCACTGATTCCTCCAGTGAACGGCCCCTCGAAACAAATAAAAATATATAATTTATAAATTAACCCAATTTCAGGTGATCTGACATAGTATGATATATGTCTGACATGCATAATAAATTTACAAAATTGTTTTACGATAATAAATAAGGATTAGCTTTCATGACGGCCAGGACGGCCCTTATCAAGAGGCAAGGTATAGGCATTTCAAACCGTTTTTCCTGGTTCAAGGCATGTCTAAATGACATAATATTTACTATATTTAAAGACTCGATTTTTTAAATAAGCCCGCAACACGTTTCAGACGAAAGTTAGTGAACGGACCCTGAAATGTTAATAATTTTACGCTTCATAACTCTTGCACGTGAGTACATAGGATAACCTAGAGACGTTTATTATAAAACTTTTAAACTGAGAGCTTTACATTACTGTTCTGTGCAATACTATTTTTCCATTTTTCTATGTTACTGTATTTTTCCTTGGTAATTATTTTTGGAAACTTCCTTTATGAAAGTGAGAATTACGATGCCGTCCGGTGGAGGCAGATTGTGCGAGGCACCTACTCTTCTTCGTTTTATAATTATGATAAGTTGCGGCGCCTGAAGGTGAGGTTCTCGACTACAGCTTTCATGATCGTTAAATTTACTGCATCCGCGTTATGCTGAAGTGACTCGTGCAGAAGCAGTTGCGACTGGAAATGCTCAAGTCGAGGAAAAAAATGAAAGTATATATAATATTTCAAAAGTGGCGAGTGAGAAACAGAGACAGTTCTGGGTGCATGGAAGCTTGACTCGTTGCCTGTGATTGCCTTAGAGTGCCGTTGTGCATAAAGCAACTCTTTCTAGATCACTCCCTGCTAAGAGCTGAAAGTATGGACTATTAACTAGTGATAGTCTTGCCGCCATTTTAATTCTCTGGCAGAATAGAATTGAGTTATTAAACAAACTTAACTGTGAAGTTAGATCGCAATTATATGAGGCCTTGTTCGAAATAATTACAACATTGTAGGGCGCTCGCTCTACGATATTGCCACAAATTCAGAGTAAAATTTGAAAAAGTTCGATACCTTGTTTCGATTTATCGAAGAAATATTCATATTGATATGCTTGACCTGCTTACTTCATAAGTTTAGAGTTGTGTCGTAGAGAAAAGGAAAAAATGGTATCGGGTAAAATTTGGTATAGGCTGGGTTGTAATCATTTCGAACGAGGCCTCATATAATTGCGATCGAACTTCACATGCAAGTTCGTTTGATTGCTTAAATATATTTCGGCTTCGTTCTTCAGATTACAACATTGTGGACTTTCAGAGTAATAACAATTCTTTCTTCCGATATTTCTCTTTAATTATTATTATTCTTGTTTTTTATTAATTACCAAATAATACACATGTATATTTGTATGATAAATATACAAATACGTATTGTTAACTTTATATTCTGCGGTTTTATTTCGCAAAGATTTTGGAAGCTAAACACTCTCTGGGTGTAAGAATCTGTCTTCTATAAATTTTCAAAAGTTTGAGACTACTGTGTCCAATCTGCTGCATTATTTCTGATGTTAATATTTACTCCTTTTTCGTGTGCACGAGAAGTTGAAGCATGTCTGGTACTGTAGCCCGAATATTTTGTAATTCCACATTTTTGTACTGCCAGTTTTAGCCATCTCCTAATTGTGATAATAGAAGCAGCTTCATGAGGCTTTCTTATGGTTATGAATAATGTACACTCGAACTCCAAAGATACGAGCTCAAGAGATATGAGCGTCTCGGCTGCAAAGAAGCGAGCGGAATTTTTTCTCCTCTACCCCCACCATTTCCGAGAGTAAGGCGCGCACGAGTGCGCGCTGATTTGCATTCGACGTTTGTTCACTGCAAATTGCAAACGCGCGCGTGCGCGTAGTAGGCCTATGTGCGTTCTCACGCATTACCCCCAAAATCTAAACGTTGCAGGATAGTCCAGACAATGAAGGATTTAATAACCGAATTCGGAAAAGTATAATTTTTTTTCACAGATATTTTGGGGATGACTTTATAAATATACTGTAAAAAGTCCTCAACCATATGTGTATGGCACGCAACGGCCACCATGGTGGAAAGTGTTAAACAATAACATGGTTTTTACAATAACTCGATAACGGTTGAGTTCAGGTCGAAAATGGTCATGTTAAAAAATATTCAAAATTTTATAGTGCACAGAAAAGGTTCTCACACTTGTAGACGTGTTGTCAACAGTTAAGCTGTAAAGTTTGATTAACTGCACAATTGTGTGATTTCTGAACAAATACAGTTAAACTGAAAATATCCTGGAAAGAACTTCGGAAATAGATCAGGCGACTTGCACTGGAACAAATGTATGTTCATGTTAAAAAAAACAGACCAACTCATTTGCATTAAAAATTATCAGTATAAAATGAGCTCAAATTCAGAGCACAATTTTACATGCTTAATAGAATGATTTTGAGATGAAACTTCTTGTAACTGTTCCTCCATATTCATACAATTTTTTTTTCTTCCAATTTTCAGGTCATAATAATAATATTTAAGCCCTCTTTTAATACTTCAAACAAGTAAATTTCAAAATTGAACCTATGATTCAGGAAACTGTAGTGATTATGAGTCCTAATGGCAACAATGGGAGCGGGGACAAGAACGGCTACCTTCGTCTGTTATATTGTTGGGAAAATTAAGCAAAAAAAAATTTCGAAGGGTTCAATATAATAGACCGAGGTAGCCGTTCTCGCCACACTCTCATTGCTGCCATTAGGACTCTAATCACCGCTGCTGCCTACCGCACAGCTTCAATTTTGAAATTTACTTGTTCACAGTAATAAAAGAGGACTTAAGTATTATTATTCGGACTTGAAAATTGGGAAATATATTGTATAAATATGGAGGAACAATTACAAAAAGTTTCATCTCAAAATCATTCCCTTAAGCATGTCAGATTGTACACTGAAGTTGAGCTCATTTTATACTGATAATTTTCATGGCAAATGAGTTGGTCGGTTTTTTTTTTTTAAACAGGAACATGCATTTACTCCAGTCCAAATGGCCTGATCCATTTCCGAAGTTCTTTCCAGGATATTTTTAGTTTTACTGTATTTGTTCAGAAATCACACAATTGTGCAGTTAATCCAATTTTATAGCGTAAACATTAAAAATACGTCTACAACTGTCACAACCTTTTTTGTGCACTATAAAATTGTAAATATTTTTTAACATAACCATTCTTAACCTAATATCAACCGTTATCGAGTTATTGTAAAAACCATGTTATTGTTTAACACTTTCCATCATGGCGGCCGTTGCCGTACACATATGTTTGGGGACTTTTTATAGTATCTTTATAAAGTCATCCTTAACGTATCCGTGAAAAAAATTCTACTTTTCCGAATTCGGTTAGTCAAAAATGGAAAGAGTGGCTAGTTAATTATAAAATCTGATACTTTTCAGAAATTCAATTTCTGGTGTTTATTTGAACGTGTACATTCAAAATTTAAAGAATTCCAAAATGCATTTTTCAAGGCGAAATATTTGAAAATTAAAGGTGTTTAAATAGAAAGTTTCTGATAAAAAAAATACATGTTCAGTGTGGCCACCATGTCTACAATTTCCGGTTCCCAGCTGCCTTTCCGTGCTCCCGCTAAAAATTCGTGATTTCTTCCGATTTAGAAAAAAATATGCTCTCTCTGCAAAACCCAAAATTTTTTTAACATATATATGAACAGAAATGCAAGTCTATGAGTATCAGTAAACCTTTTCGCAAGAGATCTATTGACTTTTAATAATATAATAAGTAGGATAAGGAAATTTTTGTGTACAATGAAGAAAAATACAGAGATGTGTAATTTTAATTGGAAAATTAAAATTTATGAGAGGCAAACATTTAACATTTATCGTCCAACATAAAAATTCGCAGTATTCTGAAATTGTGAAGATTGAGAATGAAAGAAAGTTTTCAAATTACTCTCTTATCAATTTTTATTATTTCAGTATCTATATATTTTGATTTTATACGATACAGTTTTTAATTTTTTGAATTCAAATCGTTTAATTTTTAACATTACCTTTAGAACTATTATTCATTCTTGAAATTTTTCAATAAAATATGTTTCAAATTGAAAATATTTATTTACACCTGAAATTATTATATTCAAATCTTACTATCAAGGCTTTTATAAGCATTCTTGAAAGATTTAATTGCGAAATTTTCGAGAAATTTCAAATATTTGAATTGGAAACTACAACATTGTGATAGTTGAAATTCCAAACCTACCAAAAGTAGGAAATTTCGAAACAAAGGTTTTCGAATGTAAGCTTTTGAAGCAAAAAGCCTTTATAGTTTTGAAGCCACAAATATTAAATTGTTATAGAATTGTGCATTCAAAATAATATAGTATCCAGTAATATTTAAATTGACCGGAAAGATTTTTTTACCCAAAAATTTCAAAATAACGTTACAAATTTTTTAAGTATGAAGCATTTATGTATTGCGAATGTAAAGAAGTGTAATTCATAATAAAATAGCCTGCGATATGGATAAGATTTTTTATACTTTATATACTGCAGAATAAAATTATAAATAAGCATGGTTAATTTGTAATACTTTGAAAATGTACGGTTAGAACCTGGATATTTCGCTTAAGAAATTAGTAAAAAAAATGTAGCAGAATTATTTTTTCAATTTAAATTGAAAAAATTAAACATACTATAAGAAAAATTATTTTAAACAGAAATTAATGGGTATGTGACAATAATGGTATAATATAATCTTGCTAAGTTGTAGCATGTATGGTGTTCATTTATGATTACAATTTAAAAATTTCTGTATGGCATTTTATAAAAAAAACTTCTCTATATACTTTATTGCGATTATTTTTTCCCAAACTTCTTGGCCAACTTCGATTTCACAATTTCATACCTTTGAATTTTATACATTTTTTTTCACCGCAGATGATCCTTTGTTATAGTTATTAGGATCTTTAAAATTTTAATCAAAAATAAACTTTAACGGAGAATAGGTAATAGAAACTGGAAAATAAATCTTTTTTATTATTTAATTTTTATGAAACCTATTCAGCTTAATTACAAGTTTCTGCGATTATTAGAAACTAAAAACGAGTGAATAAATTTTTTTTTGTAAAAGTTGAAGTTTACCCAAAAAGGTGTATTTTTCATCGGTGCAATTGCAGAATAGGGGCGTCACCTCTGTTTTGGATGAAAAAAAAAATTTAGGCTAAAAAATAAAAGAATCTTTAATTGGGCAATAAATGAAGCGATTTGATAAGAGAAAAGTTTTAAATTATTGTTACTTTTTTCACTACCATGTCTCAAATATGGGTCTGTCACGATATGAGACGAAAGGACGCCCTTGGCTATCGATGGCAATCGAGATATGTATGTCACAAAAATAAGAAATAGATATGTAATGGTCACAAAAATAATGTTGGTCAAATCCCTACTCCTTTCCAACGGTCCGCCTCCTCTTGTCTCAAGTGACAACAATTTTTTTCATCCAAAGCAGAGGTGACGCCCCTATTCTGCAATCTAACCCCTTCAACTTTAGATATTTTTCTGATAGAATCGCTTACTACAGAGAAAACTCGCTTTCTATTTCGGCTCAAAATTTCTTATAACTTTAATCAATGTTTTCTCGAAATCAATCACTTTTCTTAGAAAATTCTGTAACACAAAAACTGTTTCTGTGGGAGTAGTCCACCTTTGGTAAGGAACTTTTAACAATTGAAAATTGGAAGTGTTTAAAGCTGCATAAGACTTCCCTCTGAGAGTCCTGATTGAGTTGATTCTTCTACTAAAACTACAAAAATTTAAAAAATTCATGACCAAAAAATAAATTCACTGTGATTTAAAGAATTTTCTTGAGTACAAAATTTATAATAATACATAATTATGATCAGAAATGGCAATTATTAGAAAACAAAAAATTGAAAACATTGAATGAACGAATTTTATCAAAATGTTATATGTTGTAACCATTTTTCAACTTTTAAGACAAAAATATAAAATTTTAATAAAATTCGTACAGTCAATTTTTTATTTTTTTTTTGATTTATTAATAATTAACACCACAAAAAATAATTTATTATCATCAATTTTTTGCCCAAAGCTAATTTTTGGCTTCAGCAACACTCAGCGAATTTTCCTCTCGGAGCTAAATTATTTAGCTCTGGTATGAAATAGCGACAAATAATTTCAATTCAGGTATGGTACGAAATTCTAGACCAGAAAATAATTTCAACTTCGAACCTAAACTCTCTGCAGTAAAACCTATTTCCAGAAGATCGGAATAAAACAAATTCTCTTCAGTTTCAAAAACCCTCGCATGTAAAACCTTGTACTGTAATAACAGGTCAACTCATAAATCAAACGCCAGACGAAAATTGGTATTTAAATACGATCTGGAATTTTTTGGACAGGTATAAGTACAGTCCAAAACGGTTTCAAAATATTCAAACAAACATTTACAGCCGTACCTGATTCTCAAAAACTCCACTGTTCCTAGTTTCGTAAGGACGAGAAAAAAAATATAACCGAAGTAAAATCTTGGTACCGGATCCCTGCATAAAGTTTAAAAAAAAAACGTATTTCTTGGAAGATATCATTTAATAGCTGGTTTAATATTTTTCATATTTCCAGCGATTCTACGTGCAACACAATTTTTTAAATAAAAGCTTTGAGCGCAAAATTTCTAGACCATTACTTCCACCTTACAGGCAGTCTTGAGCACTGTTGTTTATATACAGAAAAGTATGAAAGAAATATTTCTTAAAAAATGTTCTTTTTTTAGTTTAAAGTACTTTTCACGCTACTTTCTTATTTCAAAACTAATTTTTTTACTAATTCAAGAACGCTACTTTTTCAATACTTTTTCTATTTTTGCGGATACTTTTTTCATACGGAATATACTTTTTCGATACTTCATTCAGTTAAATAGAGAACTTTGAAGCTTGCGTTTAATATGAATTTGCATTCTCGAAAACAGAAAAATGTTTAAGTTTTTTTATATTGTGTAAGTTATAAGCAATCAGAGCAAACATTTTTTGAACATTTGTTAAATAGAAATCGTTTTTAAAAATACAGTTTGTATATTAAGATTTTAATTATGTTTGATAATTATTGCTTATTATTTTAAATGGTTAATACGGTGAATTCGATTATTATGCTCGCAATAATATAATTATTTCTTTTGATTACTCAAATCTTCCACATCAAAATTATTATTTTCTGAATTCACCTTTGTAGTTTTTATTCATGTCAAAACCGTGATTCTGTCTAGAACCTCGGTAAAAACTAGACTTCAGACAGTCTTCATATATTCAAATTCGTAATGAACTCTTAGACAGGGTCAAGCTGGCGCAAGGCTAGCATTCCGTGAATAGACATGCGTGATCAAAATTCAACTGGCTTTGGCATTGTTCAAGGGTGCCACAAAATTTTTCCACGACCATTGATTTGTTTGTGAACTGTATAATTGATGTCAACTGCAATGATGAAGCGATATGTTAGCGAATTTATACACTTTCTGGAAATGGTCTCCATGAAGGCTAATGAGTTGGAAGAAGTGGGCGAGAGGGATCGGAAGCGGAAGATGGGAAGTGGAGTTTACGAAGAGTCTCCTTCGTAGTGTCTAGATCCACCGTAATTGGCACTTGGCTTAAAGATTGTCTGGGTTCACCTGGAAGAAATGGCATTGAGAATAATAATGTTAAATCTCTTCTGATTACCGGAAGCTTAATCGGACTTTTTAGCTGCAAAATACCTAATTATTTCATGAAAGAACATCTTAAAATATTTAATATTTAAAAATATGTCTATATCAAGAAAATATGCTTAAGAAATAATCGAGTAAGGTTTATTAGGAAAATTTAGTTGTTTATTGATTCAGGAAGAAACAAAAAGGTAATAGTATCTTCACCTTTCTCATATTTTCGTTTAGAACCTTGAAGATTTATTTAAGGATAACGATATATTTCAATAAATTTCACAAGCCTTGATGAAACTTTAATAAATATCTACGTACGTATTTTGACTAAAATAGTAGGAGGTAATAAGTCATGAAAATTAATTATTGAAAGAAACTTCAAGGATAGGAGGAGGCAGAATTAAAGAGAGTTGGAAATAGTTTAATCCAATAAGCGAGAAATTCACGCAGCAGAACTTTTGCAAGTGAGAGAGGAGTCGCAGAAAAAGTGAAATGCCCTGAATTCGATTTAACTAGAAAGCAAGAAACTGGCTGGGCCCTCTAATTATTATCTCTTGTGCGATAGTAACTTAAAGCTCTATCAATTATGAGCTTATTCTTCATCTCGAATGCTCCCACATAGCTGTCATTAAATCCGCTTCAATTCTATATGCGATTACTTCGATAATTCTTAGGTATTAAGGTCGCCGAACCAAACTACATCTTTGAAACGTCCGAGCTCGCATTATCGATCCTTCTTTATCGTCTAACGAACGAATTCAACTGCTTCGACTTTAATACTCTTCGAGGTTTCTAAAGAATATACTCCGAATTCGGATCATATTCGTTCAAGCTAGTGAAGAAGCAGAGTAAGCAATTAACAAATTTGAAATTCTGAGCAAATTTAATGCCATAAACAGTGATGCAAAAGAAAAAAAGATATGAAGAAAAGATTGGTGAAAATTTAATTGAAAATAAATTGAACAATAATTATCCCTGCTGAAAGTAATAGATAAAGATCCTATCTTTTTTAATCACTTTGAATCGTTATGATAGAAATAGATAAAGGAAATGTATACCATTCTATCTCTTTGTCAATTCAAACTCCCGCTATCTTTTTAAATCTCCTTTTCTCTATCTCATCCTATCCTTTATCTATCCAGGTCAATCTTTTTCTACTGTTTTGTCAATCTAAATTCACGTAATTCTTTTTCAATCTCCTCTTCTCTATTTCATACTATCCTCATTCCTTTAATGTCAATATTTTTCTACCTCTCTATCAATCTAAATTTCCTGGATCTTTTCCAATCTTCTGTACGTATATCAACTTTTTTTTAAATCTCTTTGTCAATCTAAATTCACGGGTATCTTTTTCAATACTATCCCTTCTATCTCATCCCATCCTTTATCTATGCACGTCAATCTTTTCCTATCTCTTCGTCAATCTAAATTCATCTTTAACATTCCCCTCTTTACTTTCTCAGCCTATCCTTCATATATCCACATACATATTTGTCTATCTCTTTTTAAATCTAAATTCAGTCTATCTTTTTCAATCTCCTCTCCGTTATTTTATTATATCCTACGTCTATCCACGGCAGTCTTTTGCCATCTCTTGGTAAACTTAATTTCCTGTTTTCCTTTCCCAATCTCCTGTTCTCTATCTCACCCTATCCTGACTCTATCAACGTCAATATTTCTTGCAGCACCCACTTCAAAAGTTGAGGTTTTCATGCATCTAAATTGTACCCCAAGGACCTCATTTGAGCAGACTGCGTGCGAACAATTTTCGCGCATGCGCAGTTTGAAGATGTCATACTTTAAGCACTGGTGAAAAAGCTGCGCATGCACACTCTCGAGATGAGATACTTTCGACACTGGCTTAGGCAAC
>CAKNXH010000334.1:138062-190154 GCA_932178445.1 Andricus quercusramuli | reverse complement strand
AGAAAGCCTTGTAAGGCATATCAAATTATTTTAAACGTCGTGGGAAAGAAGGCTTTCGATTAATTAAAATTGCCAGCACGCTGGCGTGCGACACATTGTACCCTGTGCCTTTTTATCCAAAAATTTAATTCGTTTATTTGTAATTTCATTTTTCACGATTAAAACAAAAACTGTGCATGTTATCAAAAAATGATTGAATACAAATTTGTAGCTCTTCTTTGGGTGGATAACTTTTGTCTATTTATTTCTTTCGTAACTTGTGTCGTTTGCCAAAAATGTGATTGTTCTATTTTCGATGTTATTTTTTACGAATGAAACAAAAAGTACACGTCAAATGAAAAAGTGATTCATAAAGAATTTGTAGATCTTTTTTTATGCATGATTTTTGCCTGTTCATCTTTTATCGTATTTTGAATAGCTTGACCGCAAAATGAAATTTTTGATTTTTCAAGAAAATTCAAAAAGTTCTCACGATAATCTTGTAGGCCTGTCAAAAAGCAATATTTTTCTCCTGTTGACTTCATTTCATATTGTATGTTGTTCAGCTTAAAATGTTCATTTTCGTTTGTTGTTTTGGATTTTGAAAATGCTATAACTCTGATAATTTTCTTTTTGTCAGACAAAAGTCATGATGATAAATTGTTTGGCTTGCAACATTAATTAAGAAAAATGATAATTTGCGTTATGCATACAGTTTCGCAAGTCATATAATAGTCTCTTCTCAATGAAAAGAAGCAGAAACAAAATTTTGCTTAACCTTCGGTATCATCGCTGGGAAGCGATAAACAAAATAACAATTTGTTTACAATTGATAATGTTGCCCAGTTGTAAACAATTCGTTAATGTAATATGACGTTGGTAATAAGCTGTTCATCACTCAGTACGATTTGCAAAACGTTTGTAATTTTTTGCTAGTTTAAAGAAGTAACTAATTTGTTTAATTGCAATTTTAATATTATTGCCGGCTGAGCAACGTTTTAAAAATTTCATAATTTTCAGATCTCGACTTTTATAAATTTTGCTACCCAAAAACGCAGCCTTCGCAATTTTCGCTGGAATTTTAGGAGTCGAATTGCAAAAAATTTAAAGGTGATCTAAAAAACGATAATGTATTTGGTTTTGCAAATCATAAAACAGTCTCTTCTCAATGGAAAAAAGCAGAAAAAAACATTTTGCTACAAGTCTGGTATTTTAGCTGGCGAGTGATTATCAAAATAATAATTTGTTTATGATTAATAATGTTTCCGCTTCACGAAAGTTTTGCAAATTTAATACAGGATAGAGACTGAGTTTATAATTACACACTCAAGTTTGCAAAATGTTTTTAATTGCCGTGGAGCAATGTGGGGCAAAGTTTGCAAATTAATTTTTTTAAACATATTACCGACCCGATCACGTTTCGCAAAAGTTTATTTTATGTCCAAAATATAAAAAAACCACTTTACCATTTTTTTGGAGACATCCGGAATTTTTTTAATTGACTAAATTTGTATGTCTAATTCCAATGGCTTAATTTTTTAACCACCTTATTGTGTATATAATGTATTGTTGGTACTTATAATAGAAATGAGAGTTGCAGTAAATAAGTAACGTATACTACGTACATTTTTCGAAGAACTATATTTTAACCACCCCATTATGTATATGTCCCATTATTCATTATTCTGAAGAAATACTCTAATATTTAAACAATTGGCCTTCATAACGCAGCAATGGTTTCAAGATAAATCTTCAATTACAGTTGTCATACAACACGTAAAAAATAAGAGCTATATTTCAAGCTTTATTTCGACTTCATGCGGCTACTTTATCCGAAACTATTGTTAACAGTTATTACTTATGCCATATGTCTGGATTCGTAACTAAATAAGGCAGAATAGGGATGTTTGTCAAATTTTAATAAATACTGATGATATTCAAAATATGCTTGGTCAAAGTTACTCTACTTTCCAAGAATAATTTATCGGTTTGTAACTATTATTTCACAATTAAAAAGTAACATTTCAATAAAAAACACTTTTTTTTCTAGTATCTTGAGAAATTTCAGTCCGAATTTTTACTGGATATCAAGTACATTTCGAAATTATCCCAATGAAATATTTCGATTAGACAAATATTCAAATAGAGCATTTTGGACACGTCAAACTGTGGTTCGACTTCGTACGGCTGTTATGTGAGAAACTATTGTTAACAATTATTACTTGTGTAGTATGCTAGATTCGTAAACGAATAAGGTAGAAGGGATCTTTGAAGATAATTCCACGGAAAGAAATATTTAAAGGTCAACTGTGATTGAAAATATTAACGGATTTTTTCCAATCTTTTTTTGATTTACTAGTAATAATATAACGAGGCTAATTCAGTATATTATAATTGAATCAATTGATAATGTACAAAATTTAGATTTTTCTACGGTGTGTCTAATCTCAAACAATGGGAATGTCGCGCCAGACCAAAAACCGTCCGCTCGACGAAATACCCCCCGCCGCAGGGGTGCCGGTTTCCAGACAATGCCTGACGCAGGCCGACTGTCCCCCGATAATGACTTTATTGCAGGAAATTTTTTTCACACTTTTTTTCCGATGTACCCTTTTTTCCTGAGAATATTCCTACGGTGATTGGCTGTGGAAATTTTTTTTTCACTAACAAGCTCCACCTTTTTGGGCGTGCTTATCATATTTCTGTCTCTCTCGCACACTCAACTCAGAATTCCCACGGGTGTCCCCAGCCCTCTTAACATGGGGGTTTAAATGGGAAAAGCTTGATTTTCAAAAAAAAAAAAAAAAAAAAAAAAATGGAAGAAAGAGCTACTTGTTATAAACTTTTTGTGAATTAAAGTATTAAAACCTCTTTCAAGCCCCTTTCAAGCCACTGTTATTGTGCTTGGAAAGTGACCCAAAAACTGCAAAATAGCAGTTTCCTATAAAATTCATACTAAAAACGGTATTCTTTGGATTTTTTTTACAAGTATTATTTTTAATTGTCAAGGGACCAGCTTCCAAGTATTTTGTGAATAATTTTTAATTACTCAAACAATTATTATTTATTTGAGAATTATATTTTTCTTAAAATCGTGGAAAATTATTGTTTTCGGGATATAAGTGATAGATTTTAATTTTACAGAAATAGAATATACCTACATTGGATAGTTTATAAGAGAATGTAATACAATACTATGCAAAAGTTTCTAGACCTATATTTTTCAATACTTTATAAAAGCACTCTAGTTTTAAAAATATTCAACTTTAAATTTACTTCCAATTACTACACGAAATCTGATAAAATTATAGGCCTAATGGTCTTAAATTGAAAGCAATATATTAATTTGATCAGAAGTTATTAAAAAAAAAAAAATCTTAATGTTTCCGAAGAATGCTAATAAATCAAAAAGCAATTAACATTTTTTAATCTCATTGCACTAGTTTTAAAAATAATTTTCTTAATTATTTAAGTGACTTGATAAGATATTTCTAGAATTTTTCCTTCGATACAATAAAAACCTAAGATTAATTTAAAGAACTTATCAATTTCGAATTTATTTATATTTTCCGGAAACATTAACATTTGACGTTTTTTCAAATAACTTCTAATAAAATTAACACATACTGGCTTTCATTTATGGCCATAAAACGGGTACTTTTATCACCTTTTATGCAATAATTGAGAGAAAATCTACAATTTATTATTATTAAAACTAGGGTGGTTGTTCAACCTATTGGAAAATAGATGTCCAGAAACTTTTGCACGACATTATATATAAGAGAAATAAATTTTTATACTCCTACATGCGTGTGAGTTATTATTTGCTTGGTGTAACATTTCGATTTCAGTTGACGTATACCGAAGATGTTTACACATAAATCAGTCTTGAGTCGTAGTTTAGGACATACGTGATGATTTTTCACAATATATATTTCTATCTTATATATTTATACCTCATACTTTTTTCTATGTTCACTTTCATTGAACATTAATTCAAAGTTCGTATTCGTGAATTGCATAATATTATTGGCATAATATTAATATAAATAATTATTTCACTTACGCACGTACCACAAGAGTTTTATTCCTTTTGCTCTTTTTAATTATTATCATTTATATTATAATTTAAATTCATTTTATAATTATAATATACATCAGTCATATATTTACAATTTCACACCACTTTTTTTATTCGCAGAAAAATTATTTTGTACAAATTGGTAGATCTTAAAGGTTCCAATAAGTGTTTGACAATTCTAACGTATATCGATTTTTAGGATATCACAATTATTATATTTTTCACTTGAAAAAACTTCAAAGTTTCATTATAACTTTCAAGAGAAAAAAAATCAATATTCTAAACCACGTGTTTGCAAAATGTGTATTCCACCAATTCAAAATACCATCGACTTTTCTTTTTTGTACTGTTTGATTATTTTTATTTATGTAATTACTTTTTATTAACTTTTGTTTAGTTTCCTAGTTTTAGTCAATTCGCACATTGATAATAAACTAAATTTTACATGATTTTATTAATATTTTTGAGTTCTCTTCCATATTAAATTTGAATCTCCTGCATATCCCGATCCGTCCCGAATGATCCCGAACCAAAACAACCCTGATAAATGGCGGCTCCGAGGCCTTCAAGTAGGCACGCGCGTTTTCCATTGAATCCTGCATCCAGTGTATTATATATATCAGTGGATCCCGCAGAATGAGAATGCAGCTATGTTCATGTTATAGTTTCACGCTTGAAGTATTCTCATTTCAATAAATAAAATCTGATTTCGGAGACATAAAAAATGAGCTGCAACCAAAACGATCCTTTTGTTTTTCTGTGCAAGCTGCATTACTTTAATCTTTTAATATAACACTATGGGGAAGGCGATTCGTCAAGCTCAGCTGAGAGGGCAGCACCGTGAGTGGTGATATACCTTTTACACAAGAACAAGGCATTATCTACGGTTTCCTTAGTTTTTCGTTATTTGGAAAGCGATTTGCTCCTTTATTTGTACATCCAAATGCCACATGCAGACCTGGCATTTCGAAAATAGTGCTTGAAGCAATCACCTCAAAGCTGCGTTATGAATGACTGATATAATTCGAATAGCAGACGTTACCACCGTTGGAACCGTCGTCTTGTGTATCACCACGCGCACTAGCGACCCTAGCGGCCGCAAGTGTCAGTCGCCGGCCCCATAGAGGCAAAAGTCCTACGTAGTAAATTACATGGAAACCCATAGAAACCTGTATAGTAAATTTAAACAAATTACGTTTTTACAAAGTTTTTTGACATTTAACAGGGTAATATTTTGCACTGTTCTTTTCATCATAAAAAATGATCAAAATAAATGTTGGTGTTTTCTTCAGAGAAGAATATTTGGTTAGTGTTTTCTCCAAGGAAAAAGCTTTGATTAGTAGCAATCAATGTGTAGTAATCAAATTGCTTTGATTACAACTATTACTCAATATAAACCAATTATGGTTTAAATATGTTTCAGTAAATTTTGATGCGTAATTTTGAGTTTTAATATTTTTCAAAGTATTTGTTACAAATAATTATGGTTTTCATTGCTTGAAAAATTGAGTAGTTTGATATAATTTATTTACATGGACCAATATTAATATTGCTAATCGCAATAAAATAAGAACATTCCATTGTTATTTCATGTTAAAAAGTATTTTTATTTATCGAATAATAATTTCAATTATGTTTTAAAAATCGTTCGTGAAACACAATTTTTAAAATATATTTAATAATAAATAGATTCCAGCACAGCCTAAGAATTGACATTTCAGTTCACTCTCTACTTTAAAAATTACGAAGAAATTCCTCTGTTGTCTTCACGTCGAAATATAACTTTGAGTATGTAAACAGCATCATCTGATCATGTAAAAGATAACAATAAGCCTACCTTTGAAGATGATCACCATACACAACACAGACATTTCGTATCAGTTACAGAAACCTCCTTCATCTGGAAACTCAATAAAGTATTCTGAAATATGATGAAAAACAATCTGACTCACGTTAAAATTCGCCGACAAAGTTCGAAACTGTTTTTACTGATTACTAATTGCAAACTCAAATATCTAGTAGTAAGGCACATCGGGATTACTCAATCTTATTAATAATGACTCCTATGAAACTTTTGATTAATCCCATAAAACTGTGCCTTACTAGGTTCTTCAATTAGTCCGGGAGCCACATAGGAGAACTGGTATGACCTCAAAAGGTCCCTGGAATTTTTTCAATGTATACTGTGCAGAATGGTCTCCTGAATCGGACGGTATAAGGTGCTGTCGCGAATTTACGGTAGTTCTCTAGATATTGTTAATTGAATATTTTTCTCATAAATTATGCTGTATCTTCCAAATTATCGACATTCTAAAAAAATTATTCTTGAAACTACTGCACTATTTTTGTACTATTAACATTTTTATATCAACTATTTTTGTCCTGTGCAATTTTTTGTTTGCCTTATGACTGTATGCATTGTTTATGGATCTTTTGCAGATTTGTCTTCAGAATTAGTTAGATTGTGCTTAGTAAGACGCATGAAATTTCTTTTGCACATTTTTCCATCTGTCCCATGGTTTATATTTAAAAAAAAACCACAAGTAAGTTTTGCCACAAGATTTCTTTGAACCCGATTGTAGCCGAAATTTATTAAAAGTTTCAGATTTTGTCTAAGACCTTTTTCCGTATCTCGGATAGTTGATTTAAGAAATGTTGAAAGAAATTTGAAAGAAAAGAAATCCTTAATGACCAACATAGGGATTAAAAATATTAACCGATTTTTTCAATCCTTTTTTGATTTTCTCGAAATAATGTAACGAATTGTACATTGAACCTTTAAATACTTCAAATCGGTCTTACCTTTATCTGTCAAAATACACATGCATTTCGAGATTACGCCTTTCTTCAAAATCAAACTTCAGTCTCACTGGTGGAAGGAGGTGAAGTATTGCTGCTTGTCCTGCAAATAATATCAATGCCTATCCTTGTCAGAGGCTATTTCGATCCTTTGGATTAAATATATATCTTTTTTATGTAATTCACCGCTTGTGCTCACTATTAGGCTATTTTTTCACTATTAATATTTTTATATAAACTTTTTTGTGCCTGTGTAATTTTTTGTCTGCCTTATGATCGTTGGAAAAAATGCATCAAAAGCATATTATAGTGATCGATTTTATGCACTGCTCGTGATTCTTTTTGCAGATGTTTCTTCAGAATTAGTTAGATTGTTAGAAGGCGCATGCAATTTCTTTTGCACCTGACCCGTGGTTCATTCACTTTTCTACCACGTAGTTTGGCAATAAAAATTAAGCTAGATTGTTTGCCAAATCTGTTTTTTCACAAATTGATATACTCATGACTCGATCGTTTTCGGAAGAAGAATTTTGGAAAGATCATGAGTGGGAAAACTGCACAATGTTTTATAGTTCGATAATTCTTCAAAATATATTGCCAGACCATCTTCTGATGCACTGGGCGTTGTTCGTAGTGGCCCTTTGGATACCAAACAAAGATGAAATTAAAATTCAAGAATTAGATTATAAAAATCTATAATTTCATAGTACACTCGGGAATTCAGATACAATATCCAATTGTTAAAAAAGCATGTACAACAAAGGATTATACCAACCTATGCGTCATGTTACAAAGAATTGTTAAAATATCCCGGAAACAGTTACTCGTTTTACTGTTCTGTATATCTTATTTTCACTCTAGAAACTGTTCATTATTGATGCTAATTGATCTCTAATGATTATTTCTTCTTCGAAATTTTCAGCAATTGAAAAATCATTCTAATTTTCTTAGACTTTATTATCATTGCATTAGTTAGCTGCCATAAGATACTTATGAAAGTACTCTGAGATTTGAAGTATATTTTTATACTTCTAATCTGAATTGTATACGCATTAATAATCTGTTCATTGAGCTCAAATAAATATTGAAAAAGGAATATAATAGTATTTCATTTAAAATGAATAACAATAACTGTTTTTGATAAATATTAGACACATGAATAAAGAAAAAATGTCTGTAGGGGTACGTTGATGAAAAATGTATGGAGTAGTCATAAATGATTGATTTTAGCCTGTACTTGATAATCACGACGGTAAAGTTGTACCGTCTACAGGCGTTGGCATGCCTCTTCCAGAATCCTTCATACATAATCATGATACTATTTCCTTTGGTAAAGCAATTGCGAAAACTCCTTGAATTACTTCGCGTAAAGACATAATCCCTTGATAGAATAAATACAAGTGAAAGAAAAATATCCTTCTCTTAAAAAATTGTATTTCTGAGATCTTAAATACATTGTGTTCGAAAACCTCACTGGTTGCCAAAATGTGTGAATATGAGTTTTAGTGGCTATTTTCAGTTAACTTTTTTGATTATCTGGACTTTTGTGAATAAAAATTTCCAAATGAGGAATTTTAAGGATAACAATTTATTCCTATGAGAGAAAATTCAAATCGTAAATTATTCAGTAATAGAAAGACTACAATTCTGCTCTTAACTTTTTGAATACGTGTTTTAACAATGACAAATGATACTATTCATAACCACTTGGCCCTGATTTCTTGAAAAATTCCAATGAAATAGTACTATCCTTAATCGAAAATGACTAGCTTTCAATCAGTAACATAATGTCTGAAATCAAAAGCGACTATCTTCATCTGCAGCACCATAATATCAGGTAAGATTAGAAATTTTCTGCACCATCAAAAAAATATGGCAAAAAAGAATCTTGAATATTTTAGGACAATTCTTTAGCAAAAATGTTGGAAAAACTTTAAATTATTTCAAAAGTTATTTCAAATTTACGAAAGTTTTGAAAAGGTTGTAACAGAATTCAAGTCTTGAGATGATTTGAAGAATCAAAAATTTCTCAAAGTCCCTGGCGATATTCAAAATGACTTTATATTTGAAACAATTGATTAAACAAATAAAAATTTCAAGATTTCGAACATTTCTAAACATTTCTGAAAATTTCAAAGAAAAATTTGAAAGATACAAGGGCATTTGAAGGCCGAGGGATCAAAAGGGATCGAGGGTTATCGAGGGATCAAAACGGTCTAAGTGCTTTGCCGAGGTTCTAGCATTCGGTGATGGTATTTGAATTATCTAAGTGTGTCTGGATGTTACCGTAGGCTTCAAGGAAGCAATCTGCGGTCGATAATTTTCATTTTTTTTTTTGGTTATGCTGCTCCTGTCATAACAAACGTCATCGCGTGTCTGTTGTGTTCCGAGGATGACTCAAATTTGTAAGTATACGAATCAAAAAAAAAGTGGCGAGGAATATACGACTCGCAATTTGCAGATAGGTCCTTTTGATCCCTCGGTACCCCTCGACTTAGGCCCCTGCTTATTTCGAAAGCTCATAACTTTTTTGGATTTAGACTGAATCAATTCAAACTTGGGGGATGAACGTAAAATGGTTTCAACAATATACGGGGTTTTTTTTTTTTTAACTTGAGACAACGAAATATCTCAAAAAATACGCATCCTACGGAAAAAATGTCTGGAATAAAAACTTTTTATTTTCGAGGGGCAAAAAAGTTTTGTTAAAATTTACCCCACCCCCACCCATACAGGAGGCAGGGGTGGGGGTAACTTTGTAATTTCAAATGGCAACCCCAATTTTTTATCAGAGATTCAGATTCTCCTTTACGAAATACGTAAGTTTTATTCGGAAAATTTGTTTCGATTCGCGATAGATGGCGCTGCAATTGCGAAAAATGAAATTGTTGACACTACGTTTAGCTCTACCCAGGAATAACGACGCGGACGTAGTAGTTGTCTATTCCCTTCGGGGTGCTTAATTTCGGTGAGTCCCCTTGCCTCTCACCATCCATCGGGGTGCTTGAACTTTTGGCTTCGGGACAGTAAAAGTGATAAAACTGTCGAAAACCATTCCCGAATGCAGTTGGTTGACGAGAGTCGATTTTGGATGTAGACATTACACATCATCGAGTCTCCACTGTCTACAATCCTCGACGTCATTCCGGCCGAGCGATAACCGCGTCTGTCCGTGCTTAACGTTTATTCATTAGGAAGGTTGATTGTGTTCATTTGATTTGGGTGTGTTGGTTGCTTTCGTTTGGGTTATTGTTGTTGGTCACGTTTGTTTGAGTTGGTTTGGGTGTCGTTGTATTTCCTCATAACCTTACTTCATTACTTTTACAATGGAAATTCTATCTCAGCAACAGAAGATTGAAATGATTCTCATTTATGGAGAAAGTGGCAGGAATATCAATGATGCTCTCACGCTTTATGCTCAACGCTTTCCAGAAAGTGTTCCTTCACGCGCTTCTTTTTACTGGGTAACAGTTAACAGTTACAGTAACGGGTAACAGTAAGAGTTACTGGAGTTGATAATGAAATTGCAATTTTAGCTGCAGTCACTCATGACCCTCATGTTAGTACTCGACAACTAAGCCGCGATTCCGGAATGTCTCTATCCAGTGTTTGGAAGGTATTAAAACGTAATAATTATCATCCGTATCATACTTCACTGCATCAAGAACTTCATGGAAATGATTTTCAGAACCGAGTGACATTTTGTCAATGAGCGGTTCAGCAGATACAAGGAAACCTGAATTTCTTTTTTCTAGTACTCTTCACAGACTAGTCGTCTTTCACAAACCATGGTAACGCTAATCGGCACAACATGCATTATCAGAGTGTAGAAAATCCACATTGGTTGCGTGAAGTTGAGCATCAGCGTCCATGGTCCGTGAACATTTGGTGTGGAATAATTGGAGATCAACTTATCGGTCCGTATTTTATTGATGGAAATTTGAACGGTGAAAAATATCGTGACTTTTTAGAAAATCAACTTCCAATATTGCTGGAAGACCTAAGCTTGGAAGTGCGACACAACATGTAGTTTCAACATGACGGTTGTCCAGCACATTATGCAGCAATCGTGAGGGAAGTACTCAATCGCGAATTCAATGGACGATGGATCGGTAGAGGAGGTCCAGTAAATTGGCCTGCCAGATCGCCAGATCTTACGGCGCCGGATTTCTATTTGTGGGGTTATCTAAAGAATCGCGTGTATCAAAAAGTACCCACAACTCGTGATAAAATGATCGAGCGAATCAGGTCTGCTTGTGCACAAATATCACCAGACACAATTCGCAGTTGTGTGGAATCTTTCAAAGCTCGGATTAACAAGTGCATCGAAGTGCGAGGACACCATTTTGAGCACTTATTGTAAAATAATTAATCGAAATCAAGCATCTTTGTGGTGACAGGCAAGGGGACTCAGCGAAATCAAGCACCCCGATGGATGGTGATTGGCAAGGGGACTCACCGAAATTAAGCACCCCGAAGGGAATAGACAACTACTACGTCCGCGTCGTTATTCCTGGGTAGAGCTAAAAGTAGTGTCAACAATTTCGTTTTTCGCAATTGCAGCGCCATCTATCGCGAATCGAAACAAATTTTCGGAATAGAACGTACGTATTTCGTAAAGGAGAATCTGAATCTGTGGTAAAAAATTGGGGTTGCCATTTGAAATTACAAAGTTATCCCCACCCCTGCCTCCTGTGGGGGTGGGTTAAGGGGTCAATTTTAACAAATCTTTTTTCCCCCTCGAAAATGAAAAGTTTTTATTCCAGACATTTTTTCCGTAAGATGCGTATTTTTTGAGATATTTCGTTGTCTCAAGTTAAAAAAAACACCCTGTATAATACAAATATCAACTTGATTCAATAATATATTTCGGAATGAAAACGTTTTTTCCCCGCCCTGTAAAATTATGAAATTGTCAGTTAAGCCCTTTTGATCCCTCGGCCTTCATTTTTTTAAATGATTCAAAAAAATGTTCAGAACAAACTAGTCATTTCAAAATAATATTTAATACAATTCTACTAATTCAATCACATAAAAGTGATGCAATAAAATTGAGTGAAAAGTTACTAATTCGATAGTGGAAAACTAATTATTTCTTTTTAACAATATATTTATTTATTAATATTTTATCAATTTTTTGTAATCTTTATTTCTGTCCCTATTATTCATTAATTATAAGTGTTTGGAATGACGATTAATTCAAAAACATTGAAGTTATTGTTGAATATGACAAGCTACTTCTACCCTGAGAAAAAAGACATGAGTCAAAAACAAACCTTATCTCCAATTTAAATTTTAAAAATAAACAAGGTGTTTCTTTAAATCAAAGTAAATTTTCCTCTCAGTCAATCTGCTGAAACATGCCCTTACTTTTTTTCTTGTTGACCAGCAAAGATCGTAAGAGCATATCAAATCATAGTTTTGATTAACTCAGCGGGACATTTTTTAAGGTGCTTACTTTGAAAATCAGGAATTTAGAGAACATTATTGCTATCTCATGATAATATTATTTCATTCCACATGTTTCTAAATGAATACAAATTCTCAAAAACAAGTGATATTCTTATCAGTGTAAATAACAAGATAAAACGTCATTCAATTTTCAATGGCGTGATATAAAAAGTATTTCCTGTTAGTTCCTCAAACTAATATTGTGTACATATATTTGATAAAATGTGTGTCATGTTAGCGCCTTTAGAGGAAAAAAACCCGCATGCGAATGATAAATTTCTTAGAAAAGTAGGTTTCATTTCCCAATGAAGCATCAGAATAATTATTAGTTTCTGACTCAGCGGGACTCTTTACAAGCCAGTTTTTTCTTTACATTTAGAGAAAATGAAGAACGTTTTTGGTACTTTGTTCGTCTTGTTAGCTACGATCCATAATTCTATTGGTAAATATATTATTCATATACCAAATAATTATATTTTATGCATAAAATTTATATTATATACCAAATCAGATAGATCTTGTTCTTCATCATGATATTTGTATAAAAGTAATTTGCAACTGCTATATTCTAAGAATACTTCTTTTCTGTGACTCTTCCAGGCAATTTTTACTTATTTGAAAATTACTAACTATAAGCACTACTTTTCAAAAAAATATTTGTTTACAATTTTTTGTTGACAATTGTAATCAATGCGTAAAACAGGAGTTTTTAAAAATATTATTTTTTTTAGTTATTTTGCATATTAGTAACGAATCAAGTGTCATCAAATGTTACTCCAAAATGTAAAAAAAATTGTATTTGCAGCATTCTAATTTCGAGATTTGTAGGACATAAAAATCCTTAAAAATAAACCCAATTGGAACCCTTTAGTGACTAATGAATTCTTCTTATAAATTAATTTGTTGACTAAGAGTGTTTTCGGAGAAGCCCGCGATTTGAAGAACTTTCGTTGTTATAGAAAATAATTCGATTAGACTTCTCTTGATAAATCCTCAAAGTGTAAGGTTGAAATTATTTCGGAAAATTTGGTCTGGAGGTTTTTTCCTGGAGGCAGGTTTTTTTTTAAACAATACAATTTATGGCTCTAGAAATTCTGGGGAAAATATAAAAAAATTTTGGAATAACCTATTACCCTTTGTGGACAGTTTGTCGTAAAAGAAAAATTATTTGGAACTAAAATCATTGTGATTAATTATTCAAGTGGTATTTGGTAACGAATATTCATCATGAATTAAAAAATTGTAAAAAGGTATACAGTTTGAAAAATTTTTAATTAGCAATATTGCTGAATTGTAGCAAATCGGCATACATTTATTTTATAATTTGAGAATTAAGTGTAGGACATGAGAGCTAAAAGTAATCATATCGTCAAGATTTGTGAATTTCCTGCTTTATTTTTTTTTCTTCTGCTTTTACATTAATTGTCTCAACTATTTCATTCATTTCACTTCTGAAATAGCACCTTTGTTTATGAATGCATAAAAAAGAGAATTTTCAAACATTCGTAATTTTTTACTTATTCCAAATGTTTGTCTTCAAACAATATTTTGTATGTATTATTATTTGTTTCGATATATTTTTTCCGTAATTTTATTATTTTCTATTTTATTTGCGGAATTTTATTGTTGGGAATTTAGGGCATAAAAATCACTTAAAATTGAACTATATTGGAACCTTGAAGTGACTGATAGTTTACCAGTAATTAATTTTTTAAGTAAGTTCTCTTGATAAATTATTAATATATAATATAATAAACTGATTAATTTATAGTCCATTGATTGATTGTGAATAAAAAGGCTTATTTCTCTGAAGTTTGTGCAAACAATCAGAAGGCAATATTTTGAAAATGGAAATAGACTAGGCCCCCTTTACACGTAGAGAGAATCTACAAAATATTAATTAGTAAGTTTTTCGGATCTAAATAAAAATTTGTATGTCCCATTTCCAACTGAAAGTCCTCCGAGTAAAATGGTCTATCTGAACTTATTCAAAGTTGTATGTAGAATTGTTTAATTTTGAAAAGATCTGTTCTAGGCGGAACATTATGCAGTCGAACACTCTATTTTATCTTGTGTAATTTGTTTATTGTTCATGTCATTTTTCACGATTAAAACCAAAACTATGCATTCTATGAAAAAATGGTTTATGCCAAATTTGTAGATGTAATTTAGGCAGATAAATTTATTAACTAACATTTAATTTTGCCTCGTGTAATTTTTCCATGAACTTAATTTTTAAAGTTATTTTTTAGGATTAAAAAAAACCACCCTTCCTATCAACAAATAATTTATAACAAATTTTTTAATATTCTTTGTTGCATAACTTTTTTCTTCTCTCCCCCCCCCCCCTATATTTGGTCGTTTTTCCAAAATTTTTATTTTTTAATTTTCAATGCTATTGTTCACGATTAAAGCAAAAACTATGCATGCTATCCAAAAATAATAAGTGACAAATATGTAGATCTTTTTTGATTAAATAATTTTGTCCGTTCACTTTTTTTGGGTTAACAACTTCTTTCTTATAATTTCTTTCGTACATTGTGGTGTTTTTCCAAAAATTCAAGTTTTTCATTTTTAATGTCGTTTTTCTCGAATAAAACCAAAACTGTCTGTCCCATTAAAAAGTGATTAATAAAGAATTTGTTGATCTTTTTTCGGTGCATAATTTTTGTCGATTTATTTTTTTCGTATCTCTTTCGTATAGTTTCAAAAGGAAATTCTTATTGAAATATTTCTTTGAATCTTATTGCGACGTCAGTCTAGAGACATATGCATCAGCAGGCCGACAGACAGGTATCTTCGAAAAACCCATTTTTTTCGACTCAGGGGCTCACTAATGAATGCTAGATGAATTATTATTTGTAAAGCATAATCAAAGATTGATTACTCCAAACAAAAAACATTACATTTGTTACAGCGTTGTAACTTATAAGGTAAAACTTTTATCGATTATGCAATGAGCAGCAGAACAATTGGTACAATGTTTATAATTTTCTCATATTTTACGCAGTTTTTAAACTGTACACTTTCAATTTCACCGCAACGTTTGGCGCCCTCTGCGTCTGGAGTCTGCCTTAACACTTGCAAGTTTCAGTTGAAAAAACATGTAAAATATTGTAAAACTTTATTTATAGGGTGGACACCTACCAGAGACAAGCAATATGCAGTCAAAACACATTCAAACTAAAAAAGCCAACAAGAGATGACTGACATGGAATTGAAACACAACAAAATAAGATAACATATAAATAAGAACAAAATCATCAAAGAATGCGCCGACTCAGGACCACGTGTTTAATGCAGAATTAGGATCACTACGAATGTTCACACATTTCATGCTATGACTGTATCAGGCGGAAGCACAGAGAACACAAAAACCAACGCTCTCAATCGATTGCACTTTTCAAAATATTTTCATACTGCCTCCATTGAAAATTCGATTTTTGGTACCTGCAAAGCGGGTTGAAACTTGAAATGTTTCTACACTACGGCTGGACCACTCAGTTTCAACCCGCTTTACAGGTACCTCAATCGAATTTTCGAAAGAGTTGCTATGAAAAATATCGTTGCTGCCCTCACAGCAAACCTCACACTCGCTAGAAATCGCCGCCTTTCGCTCCTAGTTATGTTCTAGAAAATAGAATGCCATTTGCACGAAGAATGTATACCCTGCTCACACTGTCAAGCGAAAACTAAATGGAAAATTGTCAGCGTACATTGCGTCCATGTCTACCAACCTGTCATACGACAAAATGGTTAAGCCGACACGCGTGCCGTTTCTGAGAAAAGCGAGGGTTCCGGCTTAACCCACAGCGCCGACTTAGGACCAATATCCCTTATAGCATCCTGACGATTGTTTAAATTCAATAACTTAATATCCATTCATTTCGAAAATCATATATTTATATTTCTGCTTACAGAATCAAGTTTACGTGGGAAAGAAATACTGGTACATCCTGAGTTTGATGTGGCACCTACTGTTCATGTGCCTCCTGATCCTCCCAAAATTCTGAAACCTCAGGTTTACTATTATGAAGATGTGAATGGGGCTCATCGACTGAAACCAGGAAGTTATAAAGTAGGAGTTCGTGGATATCTAGTTTATGGAGTTATCATAAATAATCTGCTTTGCAAGGTGCTTGATCTTCAGGAGCGTATATCGGCAGCACATATAGTCACTGGCATTGCTTTTCCATACACATTCATAACGGATTATGATACTATTAAATTCGGGGTATCAATAGATGAAAATCGTGGCATGGTTTCGCGTAAAGCTAAAATTTATGAACGACCTAATTGATACAATTAACAATTTTTTTATTTAAGTTCCTTTTGAATATTTTTTTCAATTTAAAGCGAAATTCCAAGCTTCTTTAAGTCTTATGATTTGCTACAAACGCTTTAAACTGTGGACAATTACAAGTCAATTCAGTATTCAACATAATTGTCAACTGTTTGACTCGCAGAATTAATTAGCACTTTTTCTGCTTCTAAAGAGTTATATAGTCATAAGATCTCGCATACACTGTGATCGAAAACCTTATTGATTGCCACACTGCGTGAATACGACTCTTAGCAAATGTTTTGTATTTACGCATCTATGAATAAAGATGACGAAATTTCTGCACCGTGAATTCTGTTCATAATTAATTTTTTTTTCTTAACATTTTGCTACAAAAAAAAATTGGTGTGGTTTTGAGTTACAACAGAAATGAGCCTCGTTGCTGACAACGCACCGTCACTCGGGCTACTAGTGGCGACTTGAGGAGCAAATCTCTTCTTGATTCCAGGGGCCGGGCGACAGAACCACGGAATTCCTTGTCTGCCTCCAGGAACTCTTTTTTAAGTTCTAATGGCCCCGTCACCTTAGAAGAACAAATTGATCGGTCGTGGTTCGAGAGGTTGGACCGGAATTCCATTCGCGACCGATAGTGCAGCAGCTTTCATCAGGTGGCGCTGAAGACGCTGTCGGGATCCCTGCTCCAGACGCTCCTTTTTAGCGGATTAATCCCCTTGATTTTTGCAGAATGACCAATGGGTGCTTTGGTTAGACTCGCGACGGGCACGATAAACCAAGAGGGAGATTCGCTTTGTGGCACCGACGGAAACGGAGAAGGAGTCATAGTTAGCGGTCCGCATTTAAAGATGAGACATTACAATTAGCGGATACTTGAAGATGATGAACCCAAAATCTACATAAGGCCCGTCCGGAAGGGACTGATAAGGACCCGACAACATACGATAATGACATAAATCAAATAAAGCAAGATATATTACATCTAGTAAAACAATCATGGTATTAGATAATTACTAATTCTGATCCAACAAACGTGGGTACAAAATTGTAAAAAAATTGGGGGGGGGGGGTGGAGCACGCGGTTCCCGGAGGTCCCGTTTGTTAACTTCGCGATATTAAAGGCAGATGCGAATAAATATATAAATCAAACATCGAAATAATATTGCCACAAGAATATAAAGAGATAAGGGCACAGCCTTAGCATTCGGTTCCCGAAGGTCCCGTTTGTTGAGTTCGTGATATCCATTGTTGCAAATAAACAAACGGAAATATTGATCGGAGTACAAGACAACAAATTAAATGAGTGAGCAAAAAAATAAATAAATGATTGGTGCACGTTACCCTGATAAATAGACCGAAATGAGGGAAGACGTCGAAAAGTAAACGAGGCTGGAACTGCTTCTGCTGAGGCCTAAGAATCGCGGCTTCAAAATTTGCCCAGATCCCTGGTAAACTGATCAGAATGAAGGAGGGCTCAAGAAAGTAGGCGAGGCTTGAAGTGGTTCTGCTTGAGGCCGAAGAATCGCAACTCTGGAAGGGTTGAGGCACTTTAAGAAAGAAAACTGAATTTCCAACACTAAATTTATTCAAATCAAACACTCGGCGGTACAGGAACAGAGAGAGCAGCTCAACTGTTCTGCTTGAAGACGTTTAGACACTCGAAGAAAGAAAACTGAATTTACAACACTAAATTTACTTAAATCAAACACTCGGCGGTACAGGAAGAGAGAGAGAGAGAGAGCAGCTCAACTGTTCTGCTTGAAGATGTTTAGGCACTTAAAGAAAGCAAACTGAATTTCCAACACTAAATTTATTTAAATCAAAAACTTGGCAGTACAGGAACAGAGGGAGCAGCTCAACTGTTCTGCTTGAAGATCGAAAATCAATTAACTGGACCGTGTTGGCAACGCAGGCCGTAGACCGTTCTGGACGCTCTCGGCTGAGTGGAAGATGAGGCCCGGTATTCTGATTGGCTGGCTTTTTGATAGAAGAGAGGAGAGAAGCCGTGATGGGAACGAACCCGCTATCATCGTCCCTCCCAGCCTTGAACGTTCGTAAAACTATCTTAGGACGATCCGCAAGAATAAAAACTATGTTAGTACGAACGCAAAGAAAAATTTAATCCACGGTAACATTATAATTTTAGAGTTACATTGATATAATGCTAAAAATTGATAAGAATTCTCAACTTCCTGCTTTCAAAATTTCCTAACTAACCCCAGGTGTAAGAAAATTAAAATTTCGAAAATATCCTTCAAAATTGATCAGAGTCTGAAAGATGAAGAATGAAATGAGAACATTCAATAGACCCATGAAAACCGAAGGAGGATACATATCTCGAGATCTCAAAGTAAAGCGAGAGAATGATAGAGATAATACAGTTGCGCTGGTTTCATGAGTCTCAATTCGAGGGGGCAGCTAGATTTTGGCGAGATGAAAATCTCCGTCCTGAAGCACCGAGAGGAAAACGAATTCAAGATTCGCTCGGAGTTTATTATTTTTGAGTCGTGGCTTATATCAACTCCATCCACCCCGGGGTAGAGTTTGCTTACACTGGTATATGCTGTCGGGGACAATATTTTAATATCATATCGGGGTAAATTTCAGTTTACATGTATCCTGTATCCTTTTGAAGACGCCTTCACCGAGGTACGTAAGTTCGTGCGTCACGCTGGGTGACGGGCACACGTTGTCGCGGATGGTAAGGCCTCCTGGCATTACCTAGGTACTCGTCTGGTACCTGAATTGGAATATGAGCCTGCGAAGCAGGCTCGATTCTAGAAACGGCTGGTTCCTGTTGAATCACGTCTGCTTCCTGGAGAGGTGAACGCGCATTTTCATTTTCCTGGCTTGAGTGCGACTCTCTGTCGTCGCTCATACTACTGATAACGTCATCCTTGTCAGGTACTTGGTCGAAGTACTCAGGGTCCGAATGTGATTGTCCATCGGCTTCCTGTTGATCCTGAGCACTTTGAGGAAGGTCATTCTGTCTGACCAATGGCTGATCTTCGAGCTCCTGCTCGACTGTCTCTACTCGTAGTGTCTCAGGGGTGGTTGGATTACCCCTGAATTGAGATAGCGCTGGTGCCAAACTGCTGCCGTGGATCCTCTGGGCCCCACCTTCCCTTTTTAACCAATATACTTCTCCCGAGAGGCGCTTTCATATTTGATAGGGTCCGGTGCGTACTTCGGCCAGCTTGGCGTTGTAACCGGCGGCTTTGTTAGACAGCATACCGAGCTTGATATGTCACCTGATGCTGGCGTGCCTCTTCTTATCGACACTTATGTTCCTCCGTTTCGTTCGGTTCATCGGGGTTCTGGAAACGCCATGCCCCTGGTCTGGAGATGTCTTTTCCGAAAAGCAAGACACTCGGAGGGACTATCGTGGCCGCATTTTTCCGCCGGCGTAGGGCGTAAGGTATCTTCGGTAGATGTTAGTCCCAAGTTCCTTGGTTTCCTTCGTAAAGATGAAGCCGTAAACCTCATTTAATTTCTATGTTCCGACCTTAGTTGCTTAGTAACCTCGAAGGCGTTTCGTTTACAGAAGATCCGACAAAGGCGCAAGAATAACCGAAGAATTCGATACATATTCTTCAACCCAATTGCAAATCCCGAGAAAAGATCGCATTTCCTTTCGCGTTCGGGGTGGGGTGACATTACGGATGGCTTCGAAGTGCGTCGTTTGAGCTAAGTTACCGTCGGTACTAATTACGTGGCCAAGGTACGGAAGAGTCGTCTGGCCAAAACGGTACATTTGCGGGGCTGCAGTGAGTCCGTAAATCGACAATCGCTCAGAAACGAGAGCAAAGTGCAGCAAATGCTCGTCCCAGTCTCGCGAGTAAACGATTATGTCGTATAGGGACGCGATCGCGAAGGTGTCCCACTGTTCGGCCAGGACTTGACGCATCAGGTTCTGGAAAGTCCCTGGAGCATTTTTCAGGCCGAAAGGCATCACGCGAATTTGAAATTGTCCTCCGCCAGGCGTGGAGAAAGCCTCATTAAATTGGTCAAATTATTTTGCCCACAGAAGATTTTCAGAGCTGGTTGGAAAATGTTTTTTTCCCGAATGTAGGGCCGACAAGCGCGTTGCTCATAGACTCTTGTACTGGACATTGGCCAGAAGTTGTACGGCAAGCAGCACCTGCTGGAATGAATATAATTCCTATGAATATACCAAAAGGCACTAATGGGAAAGTGCAGCCCCTTCACGTCGACGGATTTAGCATATGGAAAACTTATGTGCGACATTTTTCAGATTCAGTGAAACTGTTATACTGGTTTTAAATTTGCACTAACAAAATAATATTATAAAGTTACAGTCTTTAGTACATAATGAATTATCTTCACCAAGGTATCACAGTCCTTTTAAGTACTCCAAGTTTAAAAGTGGTTACGTTGGAGAAAAACCAGGAGAATTTGAGAATCCGGTAGACTTTTCCTTCAAAACATTTTCCAACGCATTATGTGAAATTGTAGCATGTGGAAATGTAGCCGTCGTTAGATGTTCGTGGTGCAAAACATCTTTGTGCTTTAAACATTTCTTCGAAGAGCATTACTACTGTACCAAGTACAATGAATAAACAAGTCCAGTCGAGTCGAAAACCTTTATTTGATTTGCAATAAATTAAAAGTGCAAATTATTGCAAGTTAAGGACAACTTCAAACTACGGTTTAAAGTCACGGTTCTCAGAAGGCTAGCTACAATACTTTACCTCATTAATTGCCTTTTCTTATCATTTCACAAACAAAGAACGAGTTCAAATCCCTTGTAAGAATCTGTCTCTCACGGACTGATCACCCGTGAATGAAACTGCTACAATATATTAACTCATTACAAATCCAGTGAATTTTAATGAAAAATAAAAGTCAAAATTATAACTTCAATCCATCAAACAGAAGAACTAGCTACAACGTTTTTCCAAATTTTAGTTCAAAAGCAGTTTTTTCAATCACACGTGATTCTGAAATCATAATTCACATCATTAATTTATTCAGTCTGTGAAAACTCGAGTTGTCGTTGCAGAGCTAGATGCAACCATAGACATTGAATCTATACATTCGAAATGTTTCTCCTCGTTCTTGAACGAGGAGTAAGTTTCAACCTTCACTGTCTTTTCTGATGAACCACGGCGACGGTCGCTTGTCAGTGATAAGTACGCGTTTCCATCAGACAATCCACTTGTATAGCAACGAACGTTATCTCACATAAACTTAAGCAATTATATCATAACAGCCTACATCAAAATTTATTCCTAGAGTTGTTTCATGAATTGAATATTTTTCCAATTGTTGAGCTATCTCTTCTTATTGAAAGTACCCGTTCTGTAATTGAAATAAAAAGTGACCCGAAAATTTTACAAAATGCCCGACGAAAATTCAGCATCACATCAATCCACTTTTGGCGGCGATATTAATCACACACTCATTGAGGTCACGATGAAATCCATGACCGAGTGCTGCGCCATACAACAAGTGGTAGTAAACATCCCTATCTATGATGAGAAAAATATGCCTGTTAGAGATCTCATTCAGGACAAAAGGCACAGAGAATCTTCAGTACCAGCGAATTCCAAGAAACAATAGCTTCGAGCTGTTTTATCCCGATTAAGAGGTACGGCTAGACATAGCATTCACGGGAAAAACTTTGCAACCATTAGTGATTCAGTCAAGCATATAAAACAACGTTTTGCCCCGCGAAAAACGTATTCGTGGTATTTGCATGAAATTTCTACCATTACAATGAAAAGAGAAGAAAATGTCAGCTACACTTGATGATAAATATGCTAATGTGGAGCAAATATTCGCCCCCTCGAACGATTGAGCACTAGAGCGCTTGAATCCGAAGCAAGACCGCAAATAAGCCCTCAAACTCTTTCACACTGTCATCGTGATTCAAGACATTATCAACCTCATTATTCAGGATCACGGGACCGTACTCCTAGCCCGTATGTCCATTTTAGGAGAACTTCCGATACACATAAAAGCCCGTATCACAGACGTTCTCAACCGTCCAAATTTTCAGATTACATAAATGAGACCAACCCTTATTTTTCAAATAATCACTTTCCGCCTCATGAATACAGCTATCAAATTTATGATAAAAATTCAAACAGAAATTCAGACGCAGAAGAATTTTCAAACTTTCCGTATAATCATATGCCAATACACGAGCATCCGTACACAAGTGATCCCTACTCCCATTTTCCGACGGCTCCGTTACAAAGTACAGGATATCGAAATCCATATTATCAGCATGATGAGATCAATCCTCAGTGCCACATGAATTTAAACTCGCGATTCGCTCGCCGAACAGATGCTGCGACAGGTGAGACAAATCATGAAAAAATTCCATCAGATATCGACCTAAAGTTTAAATTAGAATCGCCAGCCGTAGAATGTTCATCCCCTGACTCCATTAATACAAAAGCATCATTTTTTAGTTAACACGGGAGCGGATATTACTGTAATCAAGCTAGACTCCTTAAACGAAGAACTACTAGTAAAGGAGACCGAGTTCATGAAAATTTCGCGATGTGACAGGATCAATTGACAAAAATCTGGTTGAAAGTCAATCGATTCATCTACGTGAAATGGTCTTTATAGCTTAATTTAAGACGGAAAGTTTGTTGACTTTCCGCCAACGCATGTGTCCTATTATTTGCACACGCTTTTCTACTAACACAAATTGAATTTCAGAGCGCAGAAATGAAAATCATCCTAGACTTAACCCTTAGTGCCCGACCTGGTTTTTTGGCGCTTCTGCCCGACTAAGTGTCTGACAGACACTTATTCCCTAAAATTCATATTTTTCATATTTTTGTACTCTTTGACTTGGTTTAAACGATCAAATTTGTTTTATGCAGATAGTTTTATAATTTTTCAACAATGAAAACGATTTCAAACAATTTTAGGTCTTTAAATTGACTAAAATACTTATACTTTCCAGTAGCAGCAAATGGATATATAGTGAAATATATCAAGAAGTCTGTCAATTAGATGTGGCACAATCTTTGAAAATTTCATCGAAATCGGATGAAAATCGAGCGAGTGATGCAAGAATTTGTGGACACATAAATACAGTCACACATACTAAACCCTATATTTGTCAGAAAGCTCTGAAACGCAAGGTCAATTTATATAAATAGTCTACTCTGCCTGACAAAGTGTCTGAGAAACACTTACCTTTGTTTTCATTGACATGTAGCACGAACACGTTGCGCCGAAGGTCAACTCTGACTTTGTCGGGCACTTCCGCGTGACTGGACCGGAAGGTACTGAGAGGCGCAGGGAGATAGCTCAATTAGGGCCGGCACCGTTAATTGTCAAAATTTGTTAAGTGTCTGTGGTACAATTGTCGGGCACTAAGGGTTACCATACCTGTCAGTTAACCATTGTATCACTCGTTTATCAGATAGGGTACGCTGCACTCAAGTTCCATTTGTAGTTGAAATTAAGTAACTCAGTTAATTTAATTCAAAAATTGATCTCAGCAACATTTTAAATCCACCATCTTGTATTACTGTGAAGGATTTGGAATATTTGAGGGCATCGTAAAAGTTGCACAGGCACTTTCATGGGCTTTAAAAAGTGTAAGGGATTTCAAAACATATCAAAGGATTTAAAATATTCTAGGAAATTTTGAAAGATTCCTAGAACTTGTTTTATTTATTCCAATAGTTCATAGGAATTTCAAAGACTTTGAATTATTTTAGAGTATTTCAAGAGATTCCAATGCATTTTCAAGAGATTTCAACAATTTTAAGTCACGTAATTGAAGCATCACTGTTTTAAAATAGTGTGTGTTTATTTGAGGAAATTTGAAATTAAACGAATTAAATTAGAAAGTCATGAATAAATAACAAAATACATAATGGATGAAGTAATAACAAGTTATTCAATTAATTTCCAGGTTTGAAATGCATCATTTTCAAATTGTGGTCCACAGAAGCCGCAAAAATTTATCATTTTTAGTGGTAAACATTATCAAAAACTAGTGTTATATGGTGAAAAAAATATAAACAGAATGTATTGTAATTTTTTTAGTCTATAACAATATTTATTATTATAATAACCTAAATACTACTCTCTATAATTTTATAAACGCGAAAGACGTAACAAATCTTTTCCTATCTCGGAAATCGACACTTGAATTAAATATTTGCGCGCACCTGTTGGTGCGCGCGGGTTATTTTATACGTGAAGAAAATTCTAACAGTTGGCAAAAGATGCGCGTGCATCACATCGATGCTGCGGCGATTTCTAGTCCTTCAAGAAAAGGAAACAAGCTTTCAAGATTCTACGTGAATCGAACCAAATAACGAAAAGGAACGAAAAAATTTCGCAAACAACTAAGGCCAGTCTGTGGCTAGCAGAAATTTATTGAAATATATTACAAAGATTTATATCTTTATTTTGCTAGTAAAAATCATGTTCAGGAATTATGGCTGTGCGCAAAGACATATCAGAAATTTCCTCAATTCGTTCCCCAAAGGGAATAGTCTCATAATCGGGTATTGAGAATCTTACAAACGGAATGTGAAGCGCCAAAGATTCTGCAATTCTGCGACCCTCATTATCAAGTACACGCCGAAGCCGATCATTTATGACTACTCCAAAAATTAACCCTCTACGTACTCCTACAGTATAACTTCCTGGTTCTAGTCGATGAGGCCCACCTTCATCTTCGTAATAACGAATTTCAGGATACAGAATGGAATTTGCAGCAGGTACATGAATACGCATCCGAGGAGGTGAAGGACTACGATCCGGAGAAGGAATCTCATCAGGGTCAGGATGCACTTTACTGCTCTGTGATTTTAATTCTGTAAGCGGAAATATACATATAGTGTAATCCTGCTATGACGAATTGTATTGAGCTGTAAAATAAAATAGTTGTAAGCGGATTTGCTATAAACGGTATTTTTCCTCTCTCTCTCCCCACTTCAGTACTACTTGTAGCATAATCACTTCTCACCTGCAATAAAAACACGGGATGATTTCAGAAACTATTGGGCCGGACTTTCGAGAGAAGTTTTCCCAGGACATCATTTCCTAGTTCCAAAGATAACATGAGATGGATGTATTTTTTTTTTTCTAACATGAGATGATCAGAATACTTTTGGGCATGTCTTTTTGGGACCAGTCGTCTCAAGAAATTACTTCCCATCTCTAAAAAAAAACATGAGATACTTCGAAACACCATTGGACATGCCTTTACAGGTCAAGTCTCCAGGCTGATAAAATGTTTCATATCAAGCGGAATTTTCTTACAGGCGAGTTCGCTATTAGCTGAAACAACCATCCCTGAGAAAACCAACTTCGAGAGTGACTCACTGGGCAAAATATTTAGATCATCGAGGGGCAAGCCTTACCCAGGGATCACTTTCGCATCGAAATATGTTGACCACGACGCAGTGGTATCGACGGGCAAGCCTTCCACAAGCATCACACCACCAGTAAAATATCAAGACTTTGACAGCGGCATCGACGGACCAACCTTCCCCAGGTATTATTTTAATATAGTGAATTCGGCAATCCTGCACTGGTGCACTCCAAAGCACTCTGACCTGCTCCTAAGCGGGCCCGAGGTAGAAGGAAAAAGTAAGAAAGAGCAGTTTTGAGTGATGTAGAGTGCATTAGTGCAGGAGAACCGAATTCGCTATTAGTGAAATAATAAGACTCAGACAACGTATGATCCACGGACAAGCCATCCCCAGGCATTACTTCTCAGATGACATATTCAGACTATGCCACTGTGACAGAGTCTTAATATTTCATCGAGGAAATGATACCTAGGAAAGGTTTGTCCTTCGATGCCATTGTGTAATGGACAGAATATTTCGATGGGGAAGTGAACCCGATATAGGGCTTGCCTAGGAAGACTTGCCTGTCGAAGCCATTGCCATGGTATTTTCATTTCGGTGGGGAAATAATGCCCGGGGATAACTTGCCCGTCGGTGGCATGCTATCTCATGGTCCGATTATATTGCTGGGAAAGTTTAGCTCTAAGATGGATTTCACGGGGATGGTTTTCTCGGTGAAGACATTCTCGTCGATTCAATTGTGTTATAGTGTTATAGTATTAACACTGAGAAAGCGTCTAGTTTTGCAATAAATTAAGTTTCTGCTTATGATTCTGGAAAAATACATCGGACGTTTGTGAAAGAAATAGGAAAAAATCATTATTTCTAATTTCAGATATTTTAGGGGCTTTTAAAATTGAAAGGGAAAAAATCTACTTCCGCAATTGTTCTAACATGAACTTTCTCTGTTCAGCAGTATGAGGACGGCTGCCTTTTGACATAAAATTAATTATTATGTATTCTCAATTTTTTTATACAATTTTCGTATTCCAAGTTCGGCAGCTAATATTTTTTGTAATTAAATTATATATTTGTATTTCATAATCTGTGTAGTTGAGTCAAGACGTAAAAATAAAGAAGATTTATGTTAAGTGTACACTGTACAATGAAGAAGGAGAAAATATATTATGCGCAATAAAAAACCCAGGACAAAAGTGCTGAGAATAATTATGTACGCCTTCAGTCATCATTTATCAGGAAAGATTTATCACACAGTATGTAAACACTAAAAATCAGACCAATCTTTTAGAATCTAAATAAGTGAAATTTTACTAATATAATTAGAGAGAAGTGAGCCACTAAGTATTAGTAAAAAATTCATAATTTGATTAGTCTTAACACTGACTAATATTCAATAACGGAAAACTACTAATTGTTTACTGAAAATATGTTAAGTTGCACATCTATAAACCTATAATATAATATAATATGTATATATCATATTTAATACATAAGCTACACATTTAAAATAGCTAATAATTGCGAATCACGAACAAATGGCTTCCATTCATCAATTTGTTTACAAAATTATATAAATTTTTCCTGTACTCTAATCAACTTTTTTGCTTTAGTTGGAGCGAAATATCCGCAGTTATTCGCTGAATTAAAGAAAAATCCTTTCAGCAAAACAGGTAGTGATTCGGACAATGAATGGAAATTTAAATTCAAAAGCCTCTTTGAGTATCTTTTTACCAATGTTATTCATAATTATCATTAATTTTCTAGAGATTTTCCTGAGACAAATTGACTATTATAAAAACTTGAAGATTTCGCAACAATAAATGATTTTACTTGCCCATTTTTTGGTATTTCCTAATAAGAATGTAATTAATTAAAGACAACATCATTTTTGTTTACTTTAACATTGATTTGCTTAGAATAAATTTAAAATTCAACCAAAAGTCTAGGCTGTCAACATTTTTGAAGGGACATAATGCACCAATTTTAAATTTTGAAGAAAGATGTTCTGCAAAGGTTTCAATATTTTTAGGGTTTCGTAGCCCCGGGCAGTATGGAAAGTAAGCTGAAATTATGAGAAATGAGAGACAATAGGGAAATTGAGGTTAAGACTAGGGAGAAGAAGTAAGTTTAAGTGAGGGGTAGTAGGGGAAATAATTAGAAAAGAGGGTGATTAGGGAAGGGGAAGCAAAATCCTGGTATTGCTTGGATATTTTGTTCTCAGCACCATAAATTGTTTTCAGTAACAACAAAAGTATTTGTGGTAAGTACTAGCTTTCAAACTGTTAAAAATTATCTGCAAGAGTCGCATATAATAAATATTTATGAATTCTTGGAATGCAGCAGTTGCAAATCTTCAGTTGAATTATATAAATAAATCCTGATAAGGAACTATATATAATTGAGGTATCAAAACTACTATATTTACCAACTGAATTAAGGCAGACTGCAACCGAGAGGAGCAAAGTACACAGGAAGTTTTTCATTTTTTCTAACTGTAGAGAAAAACGGTTCTGTAAAGAATGGCGTAAAGAGAGAAACTAATTATTATTCTGATGTTCCATTATAGTATACGTACATACATATATAGATATTTGAAAAATGAATTGGTGTGGTAAGCTTGATGATTTATTTACATGGTACAACTAAGAGGGACTCAAATACATGAATCACTTTTTACGTTATGTAATTGAGAATTAAACTGCGTCTTGGAAGGTACAATTGTTTCTTACGTTATCACCGGCTTACTCTATTAACAGTATAGCAGAATAAATTATATATAGTCACACGCCCTGTGATTGGCATTTTTAATAAGTTCAATATTATCTGTTATTGATGATTAGAGTCACAATGAAATTGTATCAAGAACATTTTCGTTCGCTTACAACAAAAACCTGCAAATATTTGCAAAGTGAAGCTAACGCTACCCATGGTTTGTTGATCAGACTTCACGTTTCATTTTGAAAAACTCTGCAAATAGGAAATCCATATAAAGGTCCTTTAGTATCACAGGCGAAGCGTGGTAGGAATGCGAAAAGCAGTTAATTTATCAATTGTTGCCTACTGGCTTGGATAGAAGATTCTAACTGACTCTGTAGTTTGACATGACAAAAGTATCCGAACGTTAAATATCTTTCAAAATACAAGACCCATTCTAATTTTGGAAAAGTGTGAAAGATTACAGTTTTTTAGTTAAAAGAAGACTTCTCCACTTTAAATTATACTGGTTTAAAATCGCTTCTAAAAAGATTGAAGTGCATTAAATTCTCGAAAAAACTGAGAAAAGGAGACACAGTCGCCAAAAGGTCTAAGTCCCTGACAAAGTAAAAAAAAATAGTTTTAGTTTTTGTGAAATAACATTTTTCTTGAGCCCTTCAAGTGATTAAATATCATACAAATCTGAAATGCTTGAAGAATTTTTGAAATATATCCATAAACGCGAGTGTTCATGTGAATCACAGCACACAATTTTGTCCAAAACGTGAACTTTTCTACATTATTTTCAACACTATTATATCTAATTGTATGTATGTATATTTGAACTCTCCCTTTTACGGGTTCGAGGGCCTCCGCTCCCTGTACATATGTTTACATTTCATCCTTAGTCTAACTTACTCGCTACTTATTTTCTATTGCATCGCCTTATATACCAACAATAATCTTAGTACTACTCTTCTTAAACTACAGACAATGAGCGATCTTCCCGGGCTTCCGTTTTCTCTTACCATCAAATTCATTTAGACCGATTTGAAAATTTTATTCGTTAGATTCCTTTAAACAGGATTACCCGTTTGGCTCTGCCCTGCTCCCTTGCTTTCTCTTATTTCTTCCAGTTTTTTCATCCACATCACTCCCTGCCCATTACCATCCAAGATCCATCTCACACATTCATCCACACTCAACTGTCCATCTTCCTCTCCTGTAAACCTCTCTAACACATGTGCCCATGACTCCACTTCGTACCCACATACTCTGCATAGATTGTCCTCTTCATCCATCCAATATCTACAAGCTCTCACTCCTTCTCCCATTCTAAACCGTATCACCCTATTCCATTTCTCTTCCTTTTTCATCTTTTGCAAATATTCTGGTTCCGTCACCCCTTTGACCATCATATACCATCTATTGTACTTCGAATCCATAATCTTTCTCCATCTCTCTTCTCCTTGTCTTACTGATAGCTCTAATTCAATGTTCTGCCAATCCACAACCCCTTCCTGTATATCACAAACACTCCTCATTTTTTTCCTTTCCTCCTCCCATTTTGAATTTCCCAAATTGCCTCTCGTCTCCTTGTTCCGAACTTCGTCCAAGCATACTTGTGCTATTCTGCTCCCCTCTCCCCTTTTCAGCTTCTCTTCAAACCTCCAGGCTCTCTTAATTTGTCTAGTTACCATTTTTTCCCTTCCTAGTTCTTCCCTTATCATGTATCCTGGACAACTCCAACTGACCCCCATTATCCATCTCAGAAATCTCTCATGTATGCTTTCCACTTTCCTATGTTCCTTCCATCCCCAAACCTCCACTCCATAACACAACACCGTCCAAACCAACGCATCAAACAACCAAACCCTCATTCTCCAATCGTCCTTGAACCTTCTCTTTCCTATACCCCATACTTGGCCCATTACTTTACTCGCACTTTCGATTCTTTTCCTCACCTGCAAATCGTTTCCCCCTCCTGACTCAAACCAAAAACCTAGGTAACAGAACTCCTCCACAATTTCCACTGTTTGTCCGTTCATCTTCCAAACGTAACCTATTTTGGTCTTTTTCTTTCTGAAGCACATCACCTTGGTCTTCCCTACGTTCACCGTCAGTTCTTTTGTTCCCACGTACTCTTCGAAAATTCTTATCATTAGGTTCATCCCCTTCTCATCGTCTGATATTAGAACTACGTTGTCCGCGTATGCTAGGGAGTATAGTTTGCTATTACCCAGGATCGTCCCCCCTTTCCCTTTCTCCTTTAGCTTCTCCTCTAGGTCTGCCAGCAGAAAATTAAAAAGTAGTGGACTCAACGGGCACCCTTGCCTTAGACCTCTTCCTGTCCAGAAAACCTCCCCTTTTTCCCCGCGTATCTTCACCCTAATCCTGGTTTCAGTAAAAATTTCCTTTATCCTCTCCACCAGCCCTTCTTCTATTCCCCTCTCTTTCATTGCCTGCCATAACACTTTTCTATTTACTGAGTCAAAGGCTGCTTTGAAATCTACAAACAAAGCGACTAATTTCCCTCTTTTTCTCCCTAAGTTTCTGTTAACCAAGTAGTTGAGTACGTAAATGTTGTCAATTGTCCCCATCCCTTTTCTAAATCCCGTCTGGTTGTGTGGGATACTCTGCTTCTCTTCTATCTGGTTCTCTAACCTTTTTCTTAGAATTTCTGTGTATATTTTATAGCCCCCTTGCATGAGAGTGATCCCTCTGTACTCTTCTACCTTCTTGCCCTCCCCTTTCTTAACAAGCGGTACTACCAGCCCTGTCATCCACTCCTCCGGCCACCCCTCTCCTTTCCAGACCTTGTTGCATATCCTCCACATCACTTCCCTAATCCCTTCTCCTCCATACTTTATCGCTTCGTTCTCCACTCCATCCTCTCCTGTGGCCTTGTTTCTTTTCAGTCTATCTATCGCCTCATTCACTTCTTCTCTTGTTATTTCGTTCGCTTCCTCCATTTCTCCCTGGACTGTCTTTCTATTTTCCCCTTTGATCCTATTTTGTTCTCCCCCTAGCAGACCCTTAAAATAATCCGTCCATTCATCCATTTCTATTTCTTCATTCACGCCCTTCCTTCCTCCTCTTTCCCTGTTTATCACATCCCAGACCCTACCTTCTTTGATTGCTTTTTCTACTTCTTCCTTGTATTTCTCCTTTCCCCTTTGCTTTTTCCCTTCCAGCATCTTCTCATGTTCTCTTTTTCTCCTATTGTACTCCGCCTTCTCTATTTCTCCTTTCCTCCATTTTCTTACAGATTCTTTCATTCTCTCCTTACTCTCTCTGCATTCCTCGTCCCACCAGCCTCTCTTTCCCTCTTCTCTTCCTTCTTTTGTACCTATCTCATCCTTCACCTTCTCAATCGACCCTTTCAGCCTTTTAGTTAACGAGTCTACTCCCTCCTCCTTTTCATATCTAACATTCTCCTTTTCCATCTTCTGTTCAAATACTTTCAATTTATCTACCCCCCAGACTCCCATTTTCGTATTCCTTTCCCCCCCTCTTTCCTTTCTCCCTCTGCCACGCTTATGGACGCCACCTTTCAGTGTAGCTATTACTGGGAAGTGTTCTGACCCTATCTCATTCCCTACATTCATACTGCATATCATATTACTCATTCTTTCTTCCGCCAAGATGTAGTCTATTATTGTTTCTCCCTTACCTATAAATGTAATCTCTCCTTTCTCATCTCCTTTCATGTTGCCATTACATATAAACCATCCGGTTTCTCCTATTATGTCTAGTAACTTCCTCCCCTCCCGGTCTATCTCCCTATGTTTGGAGCTCCTCATATATGCCTCCTTTTCTTCATCCCAAGTCCCTCCCCCTTGCTCGCCAGTCCAGGCATTTAAGTCACCTCCTATCAAAACTAATTCTTCCTTCTTTTCCTCCATCCACCTCCTTATTACTCTCCAACCTTCCTCTTCCCCTCTTCTTCTATATACACAAACCACCACTATTTTGACTTTCCCTATTATAATCCTTCTTACCATTGTTCCCTCCTTTTCTTCCCTATCCTGCTCTGTTTTACCTTTTACTGCCAATTCTTTTCTCACCCCTGCTACCATGCCGCCCATTCCTCTACCTTTAACGTGTTCCTTTCTTGCTTCTTGCATTGTCCACACATACCCTTTAGGTAACAACCTTTTCATCCCCTTCCAATCTTTCTCATCCGTCCAGGTTTCACTCATCATAATCACATCCCACTTTTCTAACTCCCGCCAGAAACCTTCATTCTTGTTCTTCAAGCCTGACACATTCCAGAAAGCTATTTTCACTTTTTTCTCCTCCCTTCCCTCCCCTGTACTCCTTACTTCTCCCTCTCCGCCTTGCTTTTTGGAAACCCCTCTGTTTGCTCTCTAGCCTCTTTTGTATCTTCCTTTCTTCTACCTTTCTCAACTCTTTTTCCCTTTTTCCTTATTTCTTCTACCTCCTCGTCCCAGACCCACTCCTCCCCATTTATCCATAGTCTGTCTCGCCCTATCCATACCATGCATCCCTTTTTCCTCTCTATCCATGCTCTCTGTTCTATTTGCCATCTCCTTTTCCTCTCCCTCCAAGTCAAATCTTCTTCAATTCTCTCCCTTCTTCCTTTCAATAATTTTTTGTTCTCCATCATTTTCTTTTTCTCCTCCTCACTCCCTACTTTTACTACAAACATTCCCTCTTTTCCTTCCTTCGTCATTCCTAATCTCTTAACTCCTTCTACCCTTACCCGAATTCCAATATCTCTCAGCAGATTTTTGATTTCAATTCCCCTGTTTCACTCTCTATTTTCAATCCCTTGACTACTATGTTATTTTTTCTCTTCGCCCTTTCTTCCCCTTCCAACCTTCTTTCAATCTCACTCAGTCTCTTCTTCAATATTTCATTCTCATTTTGCACGTTATCACTCCCTTCTACTTTTTCCGCACTTTCTCTTTCCTTCCCCATATGCTCATTCCTAACTTCTAATTTGCTTACCCGTTCTTCCAGTTGTTTTATCTCCCTATTTGCCTATTCGTCAATCTCTCTCTGTCTATTCTCTATGGCCTCTAATTTACCCCATACCTTGACTTTCTCCTCTTTCCAGAGTTTATCCCACTCTTCCCACTTTTCTCTTACTTTTCTCACTTCCCCCCTAACTTCTTTCCCCTGCCTATTCATATCTTCCAGACTCTTCCTAGTTTCTTCTCTAAATCCTTTTATGAGGGCTTCCAGCTTCTCAAACATCCCCCCATCCCGCCTATCTCTGTCTGGTGTTTTTCGTTTGATCTTAACTTTTTTGTTATCCTTATCCATTTCAGAATCATCTTCCCCTTCCTCTCTTTTTCTCTTATCTTCCCCTTCACTGCTAGTCGCGCTCACCTTTTTTTTCCATTCGTCCAGACTCCTATTAGAGCCTGCGCTACCTAGCCTGTTGAGGCGCTGTAAATTCGACGGTCTCCCTCGTTTCTGGCTCGTGCCTGATCCCCTTCTCTCTGTCGATCCGCCCCTGGCCGGTGTCTCGAACGCCTCCTCCTCGCTACTGTCATATTCTCCCTTCTCCCCAGTAACCGCGCTCACAACCTCGTCCGCTCTTGCTTCATCTCCCTGCCCTCTGTCGCCCGTTTGCGGACTTCGAATGGTCGGCATTCCTACCTTACCAAAGAGTCCTCGATGTTTCCCGCTCTTAGCCTGCCTACCTCTTGCCCCCCTGCCCGACGACCACTTTCTACACCTAACCTCAAAACAAAATTTGCACGTTTCAACTTTCCTTTCTCACAACTTATTTTCACCCTTTACACACTTGCCTTCACTCACCCTTCTTCCTTTACACCTCCTCTCCACACTCACTGCCCTTTCTGCACCCACACACGCTGATTCCCTTCACCAAAGCCAAAAAACGCAACACTTGACACAGAAGAGTTCTCTCACGATCGGTACCAAAAACGGAAGCTCCTATTATATCTAATTGATATTACATTTAATTCTGTACCTCGGCCTGGAATTGCTTACTCAGATATTGCAAAATAAAGTACACATTTTATTTATGATGATGACTTTATTATTTGTTTCTTATTTTTCAGTAAATGCCATGCTCAGCTATCCTGAGAATGGTACCACTTCAATAAATTTTTATGATTGCAATTCATAATATACCTTCGTATTGAAACATACAGTACAGGCCAAAAGTTTGAACAAACCTAAGAAAAATCGGCTAATGTAATATTTTCGTATTTCTGTTGTTTGCAATTGAATTTATTTCTATAAAATACATTCAGAAGGATCAGGAAATTTTATAACTACATTATACACAAAAATTATATAGATAATGTAGTAAAATAAGCAGACCTGACGAGAGGGGGGGGAGGGGATTACGGGCAGATTCTCCGCGGGCCCGGTGTTTTCGATGGGGCCCAAATTTTCCGGAACTGTTAGAAAAAAGCCTGAATTCTAAATTTTTATAATTACATATAGGGACTCGTCGTTCCCACCCCTCGGACTCGGCTTCCTCTCTACGAGCCTAAAAATAGGTGTATAAACATTTCATTTCAAGTTGTGAGGTTTTTCCATGAATTTGATTGCTTCATTTTCAATGTTAGTTTTTACGATTCAAACAAAAAATACGCATCCTATCGTAAAGTGGTTCTAAGCAAATTTGTAGATAGCCAAAAAGACAGTTTTTTTATTTTCAATATATTATAATAATGAGAATTTACAACAAATTTGTAGATTTTCGTGGGTTCGACAACCTTTATCATTTCTTTTCATACCTTGTGTCGTTTTATAAATAAATTAATTTTTTTTCATTTTTAATTTTATTTTTTGCAGATAAAACAAAAACTTGGCGTACAATCAAAAAATTATCCACGACAAATGTTCAGCTCTTTTTCATATGAGTAACTTTTGTATCTTCAATTTTCTCATAGTCTGTGCCATTTATCCAAAATTGTAATTCTTTTATTTTTAATTTTATTTCTTACGATTTAAAAGAAAACTACGCGTTCCATGCAAAAATTATTAATAAAAAATTTGTAGTTTTTTTTTGGGAAAAACAAATTCTGTCTATATATTTTTTTACATGGTTTGTGTCGCTTGTGTTAAAATTGTTATTTTTCTTTTTTAATGTTGTTTTTTACTATTCAAACAAGAACTATGTATACTGCAAAACGTCATTAATAACAAATTTTTTCGCTCTTCTTTGGGTAAACCACTTTTGTTCTATTTTTTTTTCGGTGCTTGTGTCGTTAGGCCACAAATTTAATTTTTTTAAGTGCAACGTTCTTTTGCGAATGAAAAAAAAACTATGTGTCTTTTATTGTATCTTGCATAGTTTGCCCATAAAATTGAATTTCGCATTTTTTATTACTTCTTGTGCGATCAAAATTTGAATTTTCAATTTTTCAAGAAAATTCAAAAAGTTGTTATGATAATCTTGTAGGGCTTTTAAAAAGCAACATTGTTCTTTCTTGACTTCCTTCATATCGATCGTTGTTTGGCTTATCATGTTAATTTTCGTTTGCTTTTTTTATTTATTTTGGAAATGCTATAATTCCGATAATTATATTTTTATTGAATAAAGTCATTGGGATAAATTGTTCAAATTTCCAACGGCTACAGAAAGCCGTACATGTAATTTTGAAATTGTAACAAAAATTGGTCCACCAAATTTTAAAAATGCTCTAACTTTTTAAATCTCAATCCAAGATATCTGGCTAACAATTCAACAATATAGTTTTAAATAATTTCACGACAATAAAGAACATTCTACTATGTGCTAACCACGTTAACCACGTTGCTCTGTTTGTGAATCGTGTACATACGCAAGATTTATAAACAGAGAGAGAAACGACCACCACCCTACCCTACATTCAAGGTATCATAGAACAAATAGGAAGAATTTTCAACAAACACAATATCCGAACCGTATTTAACACACCTGCGAAAAAAGGATAACTTCAAAACAACCCTAACGATGAAAAGGCACCTCTCATTTATCAGGGAGTATATGAAATCCCCTGTTCTTGTGGCAAAGTCTATATTTGAGAAACCTGGAGCACGGTGAGCCAAGGTGTAAAAGAACATGAGAGTAAAGTCAGGCTAAAACATTGCACGCAATCAGTACTAGCTGAGCATCATATTGAAACAGGACATAGCATTTTATTTGACGAGACAACCATCATTGCAAAAACGTACAATATTTTTCCAAGAAAACAGAGAGAAGCAATTGAAATTTCAAAACACCCTAATAACATCCGAAGGGACGACGGATATAGGTAATACCAATCCGATTTGTCTTTCTTTCCTCGCGGGTTTTCACATTCTCATCCAGACGAAGTATTAGATTCGTGCAAAATTTGAACAAAATTTTTTTTTTTTTTACAAAATGTCTGTCTGTAGATTTTTAGTTTTTTAGCACGATATCTTTCAAAAGAATTAACCTGTGGGATTGGGCTTTGTTATATTCTTTAAGTGTTCTAAAATGAAGTTCAAGTTTGTTAGCCAGCCATTTTGGATAAAAATTCAAAAAGTGAGAAACGAAAATTAACATTTCCAGCCAAACAACGCTTAACACGAAAAACAAGTCAAGACAAGAAAAATGTTTCTTTTTGCACGCCCTACAAGATACGACAAATGATGATTAAACAAAAATGATGCACTCAAAAAAGACCTACAAATTTGTTATTGGTCATTTTTGATAGAATGTGTAGTTTTTGTTTTATTCGTAAAAAACAAAATTTGTGTAAACTTTGACCCCTCGAGAGCAGGCCGGAATCAAGACTGTCGCCGCCGTCCCCATCGCAAATTAGAGGGATGCTGTCGGAAGCTATCGCGGAACATTTTACAAGAAGATAATCTTTTGTTGAAAATAAAAATTATTTCGAGACACGCCAGATAGTGGAAGATGGGGAAGACAAACAGCAGCGTCGAAATTATCTACGTTTTTAACTTGTGTTAAAATATGATTACAATTTGACACTATATTAATCAGTGAATGTAACCAACATCAAATGTATAAAAAAATGCAATGAAGTAACAACCTCGTCGGTATCTTCTGTAGGAGAGAAATGTAATGATATTGTTGAAAGATGGGAACTAAAGACATATATCAATGATCAAATGTCTTATCGGCTAAAATCACGTGCTTTCATGACAGCTAAAGCTTACGCTCTCCCTAAGGTGCATACGCCAGATTCATGAAAGAGAATTTTCCATTGGTTCCCCGACCTATAACACTGTTTGACTTGGAAAACTCTAGGCACTTTTATGGAGACCCAGCACAAGTTGTAAGTCTAGCCAAACTAAGAAAAATGGTATGGTTTTTACGATATTATTCGATTTTGGAGATTTTTTCCAACAAAATATTTCGAAAGTAAATTTAATGCAGCGTCGAATGAGCTTTTTTCAATCAAATTGGAAGAGAATTGAGGGAGTTGTGTGAATTTCAAGATTTTATTACTTTCTGGTAATTTTGCATGTACGTATCTGACGTGGAATTCGCTTCGGGGCGCGGCGTCGCGAGGGATGACAATAATAGTAACACTCAATATAGCAACGATAGCAACACTCAACTCAATGCTCATGAGAATCTCACTCATAGTGCGGATACTCGCTCAAAGTGCGGAAGCACTAATCAGTACTCAGTTCTACGTACAGTTAGTTATGCAGTCTGCAGTTCCTGTTTCAACAACTTTCAACAACCCAAAATTCATCGACCGAAAATTCAACTTATGATAGCCCCACTGAAATCAAATTTCAGTCAACTTCAGAAAAACGTGTCTGGATATCTCATGATGTCCAACACGAGAATTCTTAAGTTCATCGCCGAAAAATTACAAGAAAAAGCTTATTCCACGGTTTAATCTTTGCATTAGGGTCCTATTGCACCTATTGAGAATGGTGACATAAAACCTAGCTTTGGTATATTTTTATTTGATTATTTAATTTATTTAATTTTATTTATCTATATAGCGCATTCAATTGTCAACTATATGACTTGGAATATTTTTGGATTGCCAATTTGTAAATTAAAAAAAATAAAATAATGAAAGTCCGACTAATCAAAAAAGTATTCTGTTGACTTCCTACTGGAAATATCTCCAGGTTTTTTTAACTGGGTCGAAACAGATTATTTTTCACACAATTATAATGCAATTTTAATGATTCCATTAGGCCTCCAATTAATAATGATGAATTGTAACTTCAAGTAAAGGTAATTGTTATCTTCCACTTTTATTCAAATAAAACAAAATTCTTCAAACAAGCGATGCTGTTAACAGTGTAAATAACTGATAACCTAACAAGTTTGCTCAATGTGAATATCTCAGAAAACTGTTCAACATAGTTTTCAAATATAATTATTAGTTTCTCTCTTCACGGAATACTTTGAAACTTAGTTTTTTCTCTAAGTTAGGAGAAAATGAAAAAAATTTTGGGTACTTTGTACCTCTCGTTCGCGATGTTCTTGAATTTCATTGGTAAATATAATTTCTAACACAATCTATTTAGATATAGTTCTTTACTAGAATAATTTCATACAATGAAGCATTAGAAACAATTTCTGGCGATCAAGAAAAATATTTCGGTAATACTTGTGAGAAAAATATTCAAAAAATCAGAGAAAAATCTATAATTTCTCATTGAAAGAAATTCTTCGATTCTTAATTATTTCTTATGTAATGCTATAAACAAAATTGTTTGCGAAGTAAATAATAAGTGTGACTGGTTTTATATTATTAAAGATCAAGAATGCTTATCTATTTAGTCAACCTGTATCGTACCATATACGATAAACTCGTTTAAAAACTGTAGAATGAATTGAATATATGAAGTTCCATTGCCACTATTCAGGAAATATTCATTCAATAATTACACAGCCACAACAAAAAAATATTTTTTCGGGTCTGGAGGTCACACCATGATTTCTATATGTTTTTGAGGTCGCTGATTTCGAATCCGAGGTCCAAAAAACCAGCACGTCAGGGTTCTGACATAACCTCAAAAAACCTCATAAAAAGTTTTTCGCTGGTCTGGAGATTAGACCATGTTTACTATATGTCTTTGGGGTCACTGAATTCGAATACGTAGTCTGAAAAACTCCATCACATGAGGGTTTTGATTTTCAAAGAAACTCATGAAATTTATTAATCCGACTTGCGTGTGTCTGTAGGGTTATATCCAATACAATTGTTAATATGCGGCCTACAACCCGCAAGTCACCTTTGAGGATTAAATGAATCAAGCCACTTTGAACATGATAATTGAAGTTTTATTAAGTATAAACTTTCGTGGTAATAATGAAGCCGAACGAGCGGCACGCTTGTGGAACATGCCACTTGACTCAAATTTCAGAAGCGAGTGAATAGGTAGAGACGCAACTCTCATAGCTGCCGAGCTCATGAACACGCACACCCCTCACTCTGCTGAGTGATAAGGTTTGATAGGCTATACCTACATGTCTGCATCGAAAGCACCTCCTCGCAGTGACGGCGGGCAACGGAGTGAGCCTGTGATTCAGCTAAGTCCCTGGATTACGGCTTTGATGCCGTCATGGCAGGCACACGCAAGAGTTTTACGATGCAGAGAGTCGGATCCTCAGGATTAGGATTCATTGACCCCAGAAACATACAATAAATATGGTCTGAACCGCGGACTCCTTGGACTCTTGATCAAACTCAAAATTTCTTCCCGTCCTGAGGTCGTTTCAAAGGGCAAACCCTAAACTTCTAAACACAATCTAATAGATGGTGGCCCTGCAGACTCAACTTTAAAAATCATTAGTAAATACAAGAGCATCTGAGAAAAAGCATCTGAGATACTGCATTCTTTTCGTATTCCAATGCTAAAATCACCTTTGGGAAATCTCTGGATCCAATTTTTACACGGTTTATGTTCCGCCGCTCCTTCACCTAATGCTGATCCAATCATTTCGTTTGCCACTGTTGCATTTTTTTCCAATCAGAATGGAAAAAGAATTAGGTGTCTAAAATGTTTCTTATCGGACCCAATTGTGTTTCCCTAGTAGCAAAATAACTGCAGACTGGCGCGAGCTGGGCGCCAGAATAGGAAGAATCTGTTTGCAGCCTGGCGCCCGGCTGGTTCCGCTTTGGCGTGCTGTACTGGCACCAAAGTCTGGTGTAGCAGATCCTGGCCCAGATTGGTCATGATATACACCAGACAAAATTGAAATAACGTGAAATGGTTCTAAACAGGTTTCTGTAATAGTTTTACACTATATTTGAGCCCTTTCTGGGAGAATATACTGTAGAGAAGTCACAACATTCCAGGAGACACACTGAAATATTAAAAACATAACATGTTGTCGTATAAGCTTGCATGCTTGCATGTTTGTTCATACTTGTGAATCGTTCAAAATTCCGATTGCTAGATTTTCAATTTCATTATTTATATTAATTACTAGCGTTCAAACTAAATACCAGAATCTGATTCCTTTATCTACCAGATTCTGTTTTTCGTCTGGTCTGATCTTTTCTCCCGCCAGTCTGGTCGACTAGGGGGAGCAGATGCTGAGGCCGACTCTGGCCTTTGTTATACAAGGCAGACGTTGCTACTAGGGTTACTAATGATTTTTGAGGTTAGGACCGCAGGACTGCCGCCTGTTATATTGTGTTTTAAAGCTTAAGGGGTTTTGTTAGAGTTAGAAAACTCTATAATCAACCTGCAACTCATAAGAATATAAGCGTCATTCGTTACGGCTAATTCGAGGCGATCCGTGGTGTCTGTCTCGTGATTTTGACAAGGATCGGTGGACAAGACGCGAAAATGCAGACACAGCTGACACTGAGCGTAACTTCTATTGTTGTTGTCCTCTGTTTATCAAATAATATATGTATACATTTTTTTCGAAATACCGGCTCTAGTCAGTGAAACAGAATAATATTCAGATGACGTATGCAAAATATCAGACAAAAATATTCAACCGTACGGCTGAAAAATGGAATTCCGTTTTCTAACTCGAAAAAATCCCCTCAAGGTTGGCCCTTTAAAACTACCTTAGGATGGGGAAAAATGCAGGATTGACCAAGAGACACAAGACATCAAACTGAGGGTACCTAATTCATTGGCAGACCTAATAGATCTAGATCTTTATCAGAACATTTTAATATAAGCTTAAAATTATAAAATAGTTCGAGTATTGCCTTACGGTAAGATAGGCCGAATTTCAATAGCCTCTTATGGCATATTTAATAGTCAACAAAATTTATCTGTTGCGGAAATTCTAAGGAATTCCAAAGAATTATAGTTTAATTGCAACAAGTTTCAAAACTCAACTTCGACAAAATATACCGAAGGAGAAAATGATAAGATGATCTTTGTGGCAGATGCAGGTTATATTTCATCTCCACCTCAAATAATACTTTTCACTGATAATTAGATGTTCAAATCAATTGCTCAATCAATTTATTATTGTTTTTAGCATTTTTCTCTTAGAATAGATTTAGGAAGTCACGGTAATTTCCGAAATTTTCAACTTGTTTTCAAATATTCCGTTAGATCAAGGCAATAATTAACTTATTGTCTCAAAAATAATTATTCAAACAATTGATTATTAGCCATGACAATATTCTCTTAGAATAATGCTAGAAAGTTAACGAAAATTTATCTGTGAATATTTTTTTGATTGGCAAATTTATTTCATTATAATTAAAGCCTCATCAGAGATAAAGCTGGATCAATAAAGATTTGTTTTTCTGGAAATACAACATAGAATTTTCAATCATTGGAAAAAAATCTCTTCTCATACTATCAACATAGTTATAAACGAATATCATCTTTGTGGATCCAACTTCATTTCTTCCGAAGCCCTATTTGTAAGTTGAGTATAGCTTCGAGCAAATAAATTAAAAGCGATACGGAATGTTTGTTTCGGTTAAAAAAAAAACGAAATCTGCTGGGTAAAATTTGAAGAAAATTTGAATTTGTTTATCCAATTTATTTAAACAATTAACAATTTTGGCAGGTATTACCAACTTGTATATGGGTAATTGTCAAATTGTAGGCAAATTTCAGCACCTACAGTGGCAATCATATTATTATTAGGAATTAAATATTTCATAACGGAAATTGATCTTATCACATGTAACTATTTTAAATCCAAAAGGGGCAGTTATGAAAATAAAAAATAATAATGAATCCATGGGCACGCGCATATAATCAGTCGTACGCTGTTCTATTGTACCGTGCGGTAATGATGCGAGAAAAATGTTAAAGTTTAACCTTTTTTATTGTTTATAAAAAAATAACAAATTTTAATTATCAAAAGTCACCTACTTATGAAAGAAAACACCACCTAGCAAGTAACGGAATTGTTTTCATACATTTTTTTTCACTCCGAAAATGGTTTTTAACGCACGTACGGTAATGACGTTTTTGTTGTCAAGATGCACTTTTCAGTTTTAATATCGGATTCACAGAAAAGAGAGTTAATATTTTAAGCTCAATTATATAAAAACTTGTATTAAACAATACGCCTAATATTTTTGTATTTATTACTCAACTGTAACTACAATATTTTACTAGAAAAACAGACGTACGGTAATGACTTCTGAAATGGAAAAAATTGAGGGACAGACATCAAGGCTTTTAAAATATTATTTATTTGAATTGAAAAAATGTGCATGCATTAAATTTATGTTCATGTGAAGTTTACAAAATTGATACGTTAAGCGTTTTTCAGGTTACTGTCTAAAAAAGCGAAGAAAATCAGTTTATCCTTTTGCAGTGAGGTTGGGACGCCGTACGGTAATGACGTTTCGGGTGTTCTTATATTAAATTAATGTAAATAGGAACAGAAATAAAAAAAAGGAACTGCCCATTCTGTAGAGGATGCTAATAAGTGTTTATTAACATTTTTTTAAAATCGGCACGAGCTTCTAAGTTGATGTTATATTATTGGGACTTCAAGTTTGCCTTCAATTTGACAATTACCCATATATCGACGCCTCCATTCAATACAAGTCTATATGCTGACAGCGCCGTCTATGAGACTATATGCGAAATGGGCCGTGTATGAGACTATATGAAATTTGTACCGAGTATGAGACTATCTGCATTCTAGCAACTTTTCAGGAGAGCTGTTTGAAGTTTGAAATGTTTAAAAAAAGTCATAGGTGCACTCTAAAATAATGAAAATTGTTGCTTATATTTACTCAACTTCTAATCTCAATATTTCCCCCCAAATTCTGTCAATGAACGAGTTTGAAATCAATAAAAAGTTGATAATAAGTAGATGACTTTTCTCAGAATGGATATAGTTTTAATAATAGCTAACTAAAATGAATAAATTTGAAATATATAAATCACTGAAGCTGATGTTTGAAGTATATGGATGTTTTTTAATAATTTGCCTGTATGCAAATTACTTGAAAGCTATAGGAAATAAAGGAAAAGCAAAAAGCTTATATTCGAGGTTATGTTATTATATATAACCTCCAAATGTCACATAGTATCCTTGGTGTGGATACAACATACAGGGTTGCTACCACTGCATTAAAAAACCATACCTCTTATTTAATAACAAGAAAGTATAATTCCGTCTATAATTGTATTTCGACTGTGACTTTTGAATAAGATCATATAAATGGAATTTCCTGTGTTGTGTTTTGAAAAAAATGTACTTTTTGTATGAAATTTACATTCTTTCGCATACTTTTAATTTTTCTTATTTTGTCGCCCTTGCTTCGGAGTGTCTGGCATGCTATAGATCCATAATGCACGCAAAATTAAATAAAAATACTAATTTATATATTCCTTTTTATTCCTTTAATACTTTACAGAATTGTAAAATATTTTAACAAAAGATGCAGGATTGTTTACTCTATTAGAATATAATAATAACTCAAAATCGTCAAAAATGCAGATAGTCTCATACTCAGTACAAATTTCATATAGTCTCATACACGGCCCATTTCGCATATAGTCTCATAGACGGCGCTGTCAGCATATAGACTTGTATTGAATGGAGGCGTCGATATTATTTATTTATAACAATTTTTTAATCCTTTTTCAAATGAACCAATTCTTTAAAGCGAAACATGTCTAAGATATGCACTTGTTTATAAGATTTGTTTAGAAAATTAACAATTACTTTGGATATAAAAGAAAGGATATTCGCAGTTGTTTTTGTGTATACCAGACAAAAATTAAAATATAAAGTCTCCAAGAATTTTCGTAGCTAAAACCATGCAATTCAGAAAAATTTCCTTCTAGTAATTTATGTATTTGGCAACTTTTTAAAATTATTACGTTTTTTCAATTTTTTCAAGATTATAGTTATATTTTGTGTTTAGCCAAACTACTTTCAATAAATATATTTTTATTTATATAATATTGTAAAAAAAAGTGTTAGTATCGCCGAGGTTTTATTCGAATAGTAAAATAGTTACTGTAACTTTGAGATAGGGGAAACGTTCCTACATACATTTATATTTATTTTTCTTTTAAATTATTTATTGTTCATTAATTCTAGAATTCATCTATTTCTATTTCTGTTCACAGAATTAAGCTCACAGGCCCAGCCGAGGTGGCATCGTGATAATTTTGTGGCTCCTGTGAATCAAGAACCTCTGATTCCTCGTGAAATTTGTTATTACGTGGATAGTGATGGAGCCAATGTAATACCAGGGGGATTTCATCATGTAGCAAGATGTTTGGAAAGTAATAAAATTGTTGGCATAGTCATAGGTGTTATCCTTTTTAAAGCAGCTGATGCTCAAGGTGATACGTTTGAGGTTGAAAGATATATTCATTACGGGCACAGACCAATACTATCTGGCAGGTTTCTTATGAATTTGGAAGAGTTTCCTAAGCAAGGATGTGCTAGAGGAGCTCGTCGCTGAGATTCCATGTGACTCTCGACCTACGGAAGCCCCTGTGGTGGTCAGTGGGAATCTCTGTCGCAGTCGCTTGGTTAGTCTCGGTCTCAGTTAGTCACAAGAAGTCTTTCTCCCACTAACTTTACGAGGGAGTCTCAGACTAAATTTTCGAGAGAGTCTCATGGGAAGTCACGAGAAATCTGGTAGTCCGAGGGAGGTCTCTCCGAAATCTTCGTTATTGCGGCTGCAGTCATTTTTAGTCTGACTTCCTGATTTCTAAGACCAGTCCCTTGGATGTCCTGCTGACCATCATATGATACACATACCATGGCGAGGAAACTCTTTTCGGACTCTTCCGTTTTACATCGATCATCATTGGATTTCGTAAGCCCTTTGGGCAACGAGCTTTTACCCCACTTTTAAAATTTTTGAATGTTCTCCGTTTTCAAAACCTGCAACTGACCAAAGAGACAGTCGAGTTTTGAATACCAACAGAATACATAACTAACTACTTGTAGTGTACTTTGTGATTATCTCGGCTCAATTGTTAATATTGTACCATTTTGTTTCTCATATCAATTACGTTCAAGTTCAAATAAAATAATGAACATTCACTGAACTGATTTATTTTTTCAATAACTCTTCTCACCACACTGCAATTCAATATCGATTGTGACCTGAAGTGGAATCAGGAAGATCAATGGAGTAAACTAATATATAAAGTTGTCAATTATTTCCAAGCTTTTGATCTGACTTCTGATGGAAATTGCTACTTTGTTAACGACAAAAAATATTATTTATTGAATTAGTAATAATATTCTTTAAATTCGTTTATCCAATGTATCCAGTCTAGGGCGTATCGAAAAAAATAAAGTTGTTTGCGCGAAGTTCTAATAGCAATGAAAACTTTCTTTTGGGAGTCAAAACCACTACCCTAAAGTTTCATAAAAAAAAAATTCCTTCTGTCTCCGCATCGTAGATATAGCTAAAAATCACCAAAAACGAAGCACTTCTTCAAATTTGAACAACAAATTTTTTTTTTTTTTCAATTTAAATTATCGATAAAAATAGCTCAAAGCAAGTCTATTTATACCTGTATAGGGATAATTCCATTAAAATATTTTTTACCCTCCCTAATTGTCTTTGAAGTTTCAAAAAATCGAAAAAAGTCGACTTTTTCGCTATTTTCTTAGATTTATGATCAATTTCTCGACTATTTGACCATATAATGAATGATATACGTTAATCAGAATGTATTTGCAATATGTTGAAACCATAATATATAAAAAATGTTGACATTAAAATAATTTTTATTGGCTTTGAATTACAAAAACATACTTAAAAGTGATATATTGCTCTTTATTTGACAATAAAATTAATTTTCGGTACATAAATGATCAGGAAAAATTGTTTGAGGCAAGGAATTTGTCATTACATAACAAAAAATGATTGAAATATTTTTTACCCTACCTAAGTGACCTTTAAATTTCAAAATATCGAAAAAATGGACTTTTTCGATAATTTCTTAGAGTAACGGAAATTTTTTCAACTATTTGACCATGAAGTGTCTGATATACGTAGAGAGTAATATATTTTCAATATGTCACGTCAATAATATATGCAGAAGGTCGATAATAAAATCATTTTTATTGATTGTGCATTATAAGAAAATCTCTAAAAGTGATATATTGATCTTTATTTCACAAAAAAATGAATTTTTTGTATCTAAAGCAGGTATAAATGTTTTCAAGTGTACCTAGATTTACACTTGTACAGTGAGAAGGTAATTTAAATCATTCTTATCAGGTCAGAATAACTTAGACAATAAAAAAACCCAGAATTCAATTTTTTCACAATTTTCTCGAAGTTATATGACTTATCAACCATGTGTCCATCATACGAGTATGATATATTTCTTAAAGTATATCCTTAATAAAATCAAATAAAAAAATAGTCGGAACATATATTTGCTTGTGATAAGGTCATTGAATTATCAAAGTATTACCAATAACCTACTTTTATGTTGATTTGTTTCATACGTTTCAATTTATTCGTCCTATTTAAATTTCGAAACAAAATCATTTTTCGATTCAAAAATGGGCAAGCTTTTCCGACTTTCGAATCTTGATCGGATGATTCCATCTCTAACGTCAGAGGAGTAAGCTTGCCGAGATGCGGATGTGACTTCTTTCACACACCTTTCCACTGCTTGAGTATGGCATGGAATATGAAAAATGTCTTTGGAAATGAGATGAGTTACGTCCTTCGTTGTGAATTCTGTGAGATTTTGAATTGTCATCGATCTAGTTAATGGCGGTTCCGAAATCTTACACTTCTCCCAGTCGATGAGTTCCGTGTAGTCTTTCGCGTCAAAATTCAACGAAGGAACCTCGAATTTCCTTAGATTTGATTTCTCAGTTGATTGTATCGCAGAAATTATTCGAGACACTGCGACCTTGCGGATTTTCTGCCTTTCGTCACATAGCATAGCGAGAAGAAGATTTTCTGGGTGAGCAAAGTAGGCATTATTTTGTATTACTTTCTTAATACATTCAGTGAGGTCTTCCTTCAGGTAAGCACTCAAAGGAATGCTTTTCCAGAGATGTTTCGGGGCATCTTTAATAGATGGTTGACACTTAATTTCGAACCACATTGGAACATATACTCTTATGATGAATTTAACTAAAACTCTTAACTCAAATGATGGATTCTCTGTCCCAATGTAAGTTCGAAGAGTTCTACACATCCTAGTCAACCATCTGGTGTGCGATAATTTCCCTGGACTTTTTACAGCAAGATCTTCAGAACACTCTCCTTCTTTTATAGCATTCCATATATCTAGCAGGTACTTTTGATCAGAACTAAGATCACGGGTGTCAACTATAGGAGAATTAGGACTGTCGATAGAATCGAAGTTTACAACCGGGAGTTCTTCACAAGAAGCTAAGCTTTTTCCGATTGGACCAGAAAAATCGTTAGGACCAGAAGCTCCTCCATCAAGTTTTATAAACAAAGCTTTGAATGGCAACTCATTACCATGAAGCTGACAGACACTCCATTGTAGCGGTTTGCCCAATTCTAATTCTAGCAATCGAATTATACCTGCGTGTTTACCAGTGTTCGTAGGACAGCCGTCACAACCCACACAATCTAGATTGGAGGTATTAATTTCTTTGACAGAGAAAAACTCAAGGATATCATGCGTAATCGTTTTTGCATCTGAAGAAGATGAGGATATGTGTCCTAAATAAGTACTTCCTGGTTCTTGAATAAGAGAAGTATGTTCTTCTCGTTTTGTTGTTTGCCGTGTTTTTCCTTTACTTGTTCCATCCATTACTTTTGTTTCGTCTTTTCTTCCATCGAAGTAAAAAGCCTTTATTTCTGGAGCCAAAGAGAGCTGCTCTTTCTGAAGTTGATGACGAGTTTTTGTTCTTTCCCGATAAAGTTTACTCTTGTCAAAAACTAAACCTTTTACTTCTGGAATGTACTTACTCACGTCCTGTAGAATTGCTGAAGCCAGTGAAGCAGCAGACCTGTATCCGATGCCGTATCTGTCGCAGACTTTTGAAAATGTTGGACAGTTTAATCTTGTCTGATCCGTAAATGTATTCCAATAAGGGACCCATGCATCCTCAACATCTTCTTCGGCGGGCTGGTAATCGTCTTTTAAATTTTCATCCATAATCAAGCCACAGTGATAACTTTCGCCTGCAATTTGCACTTTCTGGCGTTTTAATTTGGATAAATTCTTCACTTTGATCTTGAAGTATACTAGTCATCAAATGCTTCGATTGTACTTCATGACGATCTGATTGTTCCGAATCAATTTTCGGAAGAGACGAAAATTATTTTCTCATTCGCCTAGAAGATCGCTGGTCTAAGAGAAACACTCTGGCAGCTTCAGAAAGATCTATCTCACAAGTTGAAGAAGCATTATCACACTTACAAGCCGCAATATCAAATAACTTCGATTTATTTGCACGAAACGCATTTAATTTGCTCTTGTACCAAGATTTATCTTTATCTCTTCCATGCCACTTTTTCAATTTCTTCAACTCATCTTGATCTGTTTTAACGATCTTTGTGATTCTTGCTTCTGTAAGAATTGGGATGGAAGATTCTTTCCACATATCCTGCAGCCTTTTCACAACTAAACGCGAAATATCAGGAAAACTTGGGTATCTGTTAGATTCTTTTTCAGTTCGAATTTTTTCGCATTCGAAAAAATAGTATCTCATTACATCAAAGTGTGTAGGTAACCTCCGGTTAGTTAACTCACTGTATTTTCCAATGATAGGGCATTCGCTTAACAAATCCATTTTTCAAACTCAAACCACTAACAAATCACACACACTGTTTACTGAATTTCAACCGAAAAAAATGCTGTTTAATATTCGAGTGTTCCAGCTCTCTTATAACATACTCGCGATTGGACAGTCAAAACTGAATTAAATTATTTTTCTGAAAAGGCGGTTAGGAAAAACAAAATGTAAAGAAAAGCCTGGTGAGCCGCGGTGCACTGGTAAAATGTAAATAAAACCTTGATGCACTCAAAAATTAAAGTGAACCATGTTTGTTTTGATTCTGGGGGTTAGTGAGCGGACCGTGAACGCATCAAAATATCATCTAATATTGAAAAATTAAGAATTTTAGATTTCGCTCATTGTTGAAACTACAAATCAATTCGGTTCAAAAATTAAACAGGATGTCCAAATTGAAACTCATATCAGAAATCAGCATAAAAGTAATACTTTGATATTTAATTACATTATAACAAGCTTTAAGAAATATATCATGCTCGTATGATGGACACATGGTTGATAAGTCAGTTAACTTCGAGAAAATAGCGAAAAAATTGAATTCTGGTTTTTTTTATCGTCTAAGTTATTCTGACCTGATAAGAATGATTTAAATTACCTTCTCAGTGTACAAGTGTAAATCTAGGTACACTTGAAAAATTTTTTACCTTATTTAGATACAAAAAATTATTTTAATATCGACCTTCTGCATATATTATTGATGAAACATATTAAAAATATATTATTCTCAACGTATATCAGACATTTCATGGTCAAATAGTTGAAAAAATTGCCGTAACTCTAAGAAAATAGCGTAAAAGTCCATTTTTTTCGATATTTTGAAATTTAAAGGTCACTTAGATAGGGTGAAAAAAATGTCAATCCTTTTTTGCTATGTAATTGCAAATTCACTTACTTGAAACTATTTTTCCTAATAATCTACGTACCGAAAATTAATTTTATTGTCAAATAAAGAGCAATATATCACTTTTAAATATTTTCTTGTAATTCAAAGTCAATGAAAATTATCTTAGTGTCAACATTCTTTATATATTATTGTCTTAAGATATTGCAAATACATTCGAATTAACGTTTATCATATATTATATGGTCAAATAGTCGAGAAATTGACCATAAATCTAAGAAAATAGCGAAAAAGTCGACTATTTTCGATTTTTTGAAACTTCAAAGTCAACTATGGAGGGTAAAAAATATTTTAATGGAATTATCGCTATACATGTATAAATCCACTTGCTTTGAACTATTTTTATCGATAATTTAAATTAAAAAAAAAAATTTTGCTGTTTTTATTTGAAGAAGTGCTTTGTTTTTTGTGATTTTTAGCTATATCTACGATGCGGAGACAGAAGGAATTTTTTTTTTTTTATAAAACTTTAGGGGAGTGTTTTTGACTACCAAAAGAAAGTTTCCATTGCTATTAGAACTTCGCGCAAACAACTTTATTTTTTTTCGATACGCCCTAAGAGCATTTTCTTATAAAGTAAATACCATTAAGTTTATATCAGCATGTTTTGTTCAATTGTTCTTTCCTCTGATTATAGACAATGATTGATTTTCAGAGGGATGCTGTCGGATGCTTATCTCGGAACATTTTACAAGGAGATAATATTTTTTTGAGAACCAACATTATTTCGAGACTCTTTTTTGTTCGAAATTCGGTATAGCCTTGATAAAGGGGGACCTAATAAGCCTGTGTAAAAATATGTTTACACTTTGAGACTATATTAATCAGCGAATGTAACTAACATCAAAATGAATAACAAAATTCAATGAAGTAACAACCTCGTCGGTACCTTCTGTAGAAGAGAAATGTAATGATATTGTTGAAAGACGGGAACTAAAGACATATATCAATGATCAAATGTCCTATAGACTAAAATCGCGTGCTTTCATTACAGCTAAAGCTTATGCTCTCCCTAAGGTGTATAAGCCAGATTCACAATAGAGAATTTTCCATTGGTTCTCCGACCTATAACACTGTTTGACTTGGAAAACTCTAGGCACTTTTATGGAGACCCAGCACAAGTTGTAAGTCTAGCCAAACTAAGAAAAATGGTATGGTTTTTACGATATTATTTGATTTTGGAGATTTTTTCCAACAAAATATTTCAAAAGTAAATTTAATAACTGTGTGGCAAGAAAAACTGCAGGCACTGTTTGAATTCTAAGGTTTGATTACTTTTTGGTAAATTTTCTTGTACGTATCTGACGTAGAATTTGCTTCAGGGCGCGGCGTCACGAGGGATGAAAATAATAGTAACACACAATATAGCAATGATAGCAACACGCAACTCAATGCTCATGAGAATCTCACTCATAGTGCGGATACTCGATCATAGAT
>CAKNXH010000334.1:114633-128062 GCA_932178445.1 Andricus quercusramuli | reverse complement strand
GGGAAATGAAAGAACAGTGGCGCAAGTTTCAAGAGGGAGACCGATTGGTAAGAGACCCTTAGGCAGACCGAGAAACAGATGGGAGAAAAATGTAGGGGATGATTTTAAAGAACTAGGACATGATTACTTAAACTGGATGGAGGATGCACAGGATAGAGATGTGTGGCGGTCACGGGTTAGTGAGGCAATAAACTTTCGAGTTCGAACTGCCAATCTATAATAATAATAATAATAATATGTAGTTCCTTTGTCATTTTTCATGAAATGTCGATTCATTGATTATGTATAGAGTTATTTACCTTTTTAAATCCGAATTCGATGTCTTAGAAGTTAATCAATTCAATCGATAGTGGTGTTCCCTGACGCGAAAGAACACGTTTATGGAATACGGATTTTATTGTTATCTTGTCAGCTCTTTTTATAGGGATTAATTGGACCAATTTTTTAAATAGGTCTACAAAAACTGAAGTGTATTGTTTTTTTTCCTTCTTCGAACTTGGTAACCGGCTTATGATATCATCTGATACCATGGTCCATGGTTCACCTAATACTCCTTTCTCCATTAACCCCATCTCATTTTGATTACTTGAATTTACTTTTCTACAGATCTGGCAGTTTTTTACGTAATTGATAACTTTAGATCATACTCTTGGCCAAAAGTAATCTTCGGAAATTTTCGCGCAAGTTTTCTCAGAGCCTAAGTATCCTGATTGGGTTTCGGCATGGTTTTTCGTAAAACTTTAAGGCTCAAGCTTCGGGTTACGACTAATTTCCAAAGGTTTGGGTGTGGTAATAGAGTAGATTTGAATCGATCAGTTCTGTGAAAATAGAGCTGCGAATCTCTGATTCGCCATTTTTCGTGTTCTTCGGTTTTTTTTTGTAACTTGTCTCATTTTTGTAGAGTACCAGTCGTCTATTTTGTCGGTAGTGTCCGCTTTCAGTTTTTTTTATCCTATTAGATTGCGCGAATGCTATTGTTTTAGTTGATTCTCCTGATCTCGAGAGAGCGTCAGGGACAAAATTCGAGCTACCTTTGCGATATCTTTTATCCTTTGCCGTCTGGTAAATTGGCTAGTGGGGGTTTTTAGATTGTGGAGCCACTTCAATGCCAAGTGGTCCGTGCATTCTTTTCTGATGCCGGGTACCGGGATTGTGCGCTGTTTAAGCTTCTAATCGCGTAAGCGATTACGTGATTTACGTCGCCGATTATTTGCGTAAGTACGGCTACTAGTCCTGTATTACTCGCATCGGTTTCAAGTTGAAAGGGTTGTGTGCAATTTGGACATGTTGATATATGTGCTGCCTTTGGAAGGTCTTCAATTTTTTAAAATGCCTCATCTGGTTCTAATCCCCAATCACATGTTATAACTTCTTCAGTAGTCTGTTCATCAGTTCTATTATTTCAGCAAAGTGTGGAATACATTTTTGTACCAACTTTCCATCCCTATTATACTTTGTAATTGTTTAATATTTTTCGGTTTGGGGAATTTTAATATTGGTTGAATTTTCTCATCGTCTATTTGCAGTCCTTTTTCATTAACTTTGAAACCAAGGTATTTAATTTCTCAGCAGCCAAACTCGCACTTGGCGGGGCTGATCTTTAAGGTTTCCTTGTTTCTATTGTTCATGCCTTTTCCAGGAGTTGTGAATGCTCTAATTGGTTTTGATATTCCTTTCAAGGGTATTTGTAGAAGAGAAAGTTTCAAATCAATTTTTGAAATAAATTTGGCTGATCTTAATGTGTCCGGTACTTCTGCCATGAGTGGGATTGGGTACATGTCCTTTTTTGTAAAGTTATAACCCTTTCTGAAATTTAGGCGAAATCTGTAATCGCTGTTGAATGGGATCGTGGCCTTGGACGTCAATTTTATAATTCGTTAAATGAGTCGCCCTATGTTCTCTTCCCTGGTGTATTTTAATTTCGTTTTCTAAAAGTTTTTCTAATTGAAATTGTTGGCTTTCGTTAAGCGCAACAATGCCTTCGCGAATTTCCAGTGAACATTTATCTTGTTCGTTCTTTTTTCCTAATCTATCTGAAATATTATTTTATTTGACCGCTTTGTTTTTTGAGTTAAGCCCTTGTTTTCTATTATCGCTTTCTAATATCTCATTGGCTTTACGAGAGTTCAGTTTCTATTTTTCCTGATTGGTTACTTTGCTGCTTTTCCAAGGATTACAATCGCTATCTTTGTATTCATTTTTATCTTTAGTTTCCGTAATTTGTAAAACTTGCCCTCGAATTTTTGATTTGGCTAGCTCAGTTTCTCATTCTTTTCCCAAATCTTCCGAATTCTCGAAAGTTTCGACATCGCTCCCGTTCGCGGCTTTTTCTAGGATACAGATTTGCAAACAGTTTTCTAATTTCTGTTAGGTATGCGTGAATATCTTGAGTCCTTCGTTGATTGCAAAATTTAATTTTATGTCTGATTTCCTCTGAGAATCTTACATCGATATAAACGTTTTTAAAATCTTCGAAAAAATCTGGTAGTGTTCTCCAAGAATTTTCATTTATTGAAGACCAATCTTCTTAATCTTCTATTAATAGCGCGTTCAAATTTTTTAGAATATCGTGATCATTTATTTTATGCCCTTTCTTAAATCTTTTCAGTTCTTCGAGAAAATGCGTGGGAATGTCATCTTTATTGTTTCGGAATGTAATCGGCCAATCGCTCATTATTTGGATCGGTGTTTGTATCATGCAAAAAGGAAAATAAGTTGCTTGAATTGTTCCATCATTAGTGGAATTATCTGATGCTCAGTCTGTATCTTATTTATGTGTGTGAATTCTTGAACGTCTGTTCGACCTGATAGTTGTTGAGAGTCCACGTGGTTTGTTTTGATTTGTATTATTTCTGTCCTCTAATTGGCTAATTGTCCTGAGTATTTTGCAATTTGAAATTATTATTTCTTATTCTGCTACGGTTTTAAACGTTATTGTAAGAGAGTTCACGAGGTTCTTCTAACTTTTCTTTTAAATCAAGTTGTACTGATTGTCTGTTGTGAGGTTTAATTTTATTTTTCCGGTTATTTGGTTCTATAATTTTTTCTGTATATTCAAAAGACCTATTAGAGGGCGGCCTTTTGGTGGGAAATTCATGATTTATGGTAGAAAAGTTATTTCGCTGGGTTGAGAATGAATTTTTGGTTGAAAATTCAACTGTTTTCTCATAATAAGTATTTTTGGCTTGAAAAATCAACGGTTTACGAGGGATGGTTAGCAGATCAAATCTGCCGTCCTGATGAAGAAATAATACATCTGCGCAGTCGCGCTGCCGAATACAGGATACTAATGATTAATGCCTTCAAGAAACCCCGAGTTTCCTTCTGGGGAAACTTAACAACTACAAATTTTTCAAAAATTGATAGAGGAGGAAAATTATTATGTAGTTATTAATTAATTATTGAATTACAATTAATTGTTAAGTTTTGTAATACAAAATGTATCAATAATACAAAGAAAAAATTATTTGATCTTTTGATCATTAAAATCATTGTGGTGAGCACAAAAAAAATAAAAGAGTGTACAGACTTAGCTCAAATCAATAATTGTTTATTAAAACCGTTTAATTTCGCTTGAAAGTGTCGACTAACACACCTTATGAATGACAAGCATAACAAAAAATTCTAACATTGAAAAAATTCTAACATTGAATAATATCCATCAAAGCAAAAGATTTCTAATATGTATGTGAATTTTACAGATTCTAATAAATTTAACTCGAAATTTTTTATCTATTTATTTATAATTTTTCTAATAATAATCTGAGATCTGACGTTAGCATATACATCGATGTTGAAAATCTTCATAAAAAAAAGCTAGGATGCAACAATTTATTCCCCAACTTGATTTTGAATTGAATCTTCACATTTTTTCTAAATATACTGAAAAATGTACTTTATATGATCATTTCTCAATTTTTTAGGTAAAATTATTGATCTTTTTTCATATGCAAGAATTTAGGAAACTATATTACTACAAAAACTAGAGATTAAAATGAATTATTCACAATAATATATTATAGAAGGCAAGTGATATTTATTTTTGAATGTATATGATCAGTACAAATAAAAGATAATTGTATTATAACAAGTGAGAAATGAAAAAGCGATCGAGCACTTTTTTTAAAACTCATATTTGTTTTTGTGAGATTATTATTCTATTTAAAGTTTTCAATTATGTGCACACTATTATACATAAAGTATGTTGTAAAAAAGTTCTCACAAACATTTCTGTCAAACAAAAACTGCGTCTTTTGTATAGGTTTTTGTAATCCAAATAGTGCTACAAACACCTCTTACAGAGGACCCACTTTTTGTTCGACATAAAATTTGATTGAAACTTTTTTACCACATAAGTTATGTATATCACCGTACATATGATTAAAAAATTTTTAAATGAATGTCGGAAAATCAAAATTTGAACGGTCAAGAAAAGGACTCGATCAATTTTTTTATCTCTTACTTAAATTATTAGGGCAAAATCAGAGAATTAGATGCATTTTTACAGCAATATTTATAACTTTTGATATCATTTTATACAACGAAATCGTGCGAGTGATTTTTTTAGAAACATTGTCCAATTATCTCACAATTTTCAAATTAAAAGCGTCGGAATTATTTTGAAAAATAACACTTTTTCTAATATCACCAAATGGTTACGATAGTCTCTGAAAGGATAATAATATATTAATTATATTCATATAATGATTCCAAATAATCAATAATAATTATGGTATTAATCAACTATAATTATTTTTGCTTGTTACCCTCGAATCCGGTTGAAGAAACTTAAGATGTACTTGTACTATTCGATTTCAGGAGATCGGACTGCAAAAAGACCAAAGATCCTTATGAGCAAAAACACATGTGCGCAGTTGTGTTTCTTTCATCAGGATCTGAGGGATCAGCACCACTCAGCACTATACCCAATCCTGGAATTCCTGTAGATATGCTAGAATTTCTGCACATGTATTGTTTCATCATCAGGAATTCTCGAAAATCGCTGTAGATATGCTAATTGAGACCTAATTATCTCGAGATTTAATTAAAATTTTTAATAATGATTAGCATAATTAAGTTCGTCTTTTCATTACGAATCCAACCATATAAAAAACTCATTTTTGATGAAAATGCAGTTGTACAGTTTCTTCTTCAGGACGGCAGAAGTGAGGCACACATATGTAAATTATTAACTATTCATTCAAAAATGTCGAAGAAACATGCTGCAATACAGCAGTAGCTTCATCTACAAAATAGTTTAATCGTGTACTCCTTCGGACCTAGCTTGCTCTGAAAATTCACTAATAGTATCAATGACTGACAACAATTTGTTCCAATACATTCCATTTGCTGGTTCTGTTTGTTTGTTCTTCGTGGAAGGAGTGGGTGACGGGAGATCGGAGGTGCAATGTTCGATGCACGTGTGAGATCACTGAATTCATTATTTGGAACTTTAATACAAGGTTTCGGTTATATTTCTGATCTACACTCGTAAAGTAATAAGCACGTCCGCTCTGCTCGGAGGACGAAGATTAACTGAGTGAGTTGACGAACTGCAGCCGATGGAAAGGAACTTGACAACACTCCAGTGGCGCCCTCTACTGGAGACAAGTTTTAGGGGATTCTGTTGTAACCTTGATATGATTAATGTTATTCTCACGCATAAAAGTTGGAAACTCCTCGGGTGTGAAACAGGTACCCCTATCTGATATTGAAGTTTTTGGTCTACTGTAATTATCCCTTGAATGACACACCCTCAAATACAATTCAGATAATTTTGGCTGGAAAAAATTATGAGTGATGTGGAAACAATACAAAATACAAAAAAAAAATATCTGTGAGGGCCTCTGTGATAACTTAAATATTCGAAAAAAATAATTGAAAAAAATGTAGACAGTGGGTACAAAATATGATATCCCGTGGGATCGCAGCGGCCCCGATTGTCCTTCAAGGGTTATCGAAATGTCCAATCTGAAACTGTATCGTTTCTTTTGATTCTTTTGCTTTTACAGGATACAATTTAGTAAATTTCGTTCAACTGTATACACTGAAAAAAAGAATGTCTGGAACCAAGAAAATGCATTTACTTGAATCCTATTTCTTAGCATCAAGAAAATATTATTTACTAGAAGTAATTTTTATTTAAACCAGACACACATCTTTTGTTGGTCTAAAGAAATGAATTCTTTGGCTATATTTTCTTGATTCAAACAAATATTTCTTACATTCAAGAGAACCATTTCTTTGATTCAAAAGGTCTATATTCGTTGGAATCTGATTAGTCGTTCGAAGAAATATTTGTTTGATTCAATGAGTTCGATTCTTTGAATTGATTCGGACGCATTTGAATCAATTAATTGTGCATACTTGAATGTAGTCTTTAAGTTCATTTGAATCAAAGTAATAATGATTTAATCCAACATAATATTAATTAAGTTAAAAGTATATTCATTTGTTACAAAGAGTTCATGAATTTATACCCATGAAGCATTTATTTAGATGAACAAGATATTATGTTCACATAAATATTTATTTCTTCAGTTGAAGGAGATATTTCATTTGCTTATTAGAATGCAATTATTCATAACAAATAAACACTTATTTCAACGAAGTAATTATTGTTTCAAATCAAGCATTTAATAATTTGGCATAATTTGTTTCAATAGAATACTTCTTTAGATCAAAGAAATATGTTGTTAAATTCAATATCCATGTTTTTGATTTGAAGAAATATTTCTTTGGCATTTATGGTGAGGGTTAAATACGACTTTTCGCCTTATAATTTCCATGCTGCGACAGCGTCGTGGTCATCGCAGTGGACTTGACACTCAACGGACCCGAGTTCGATTCCAGCTGGAGGTGGATTTTTCATCGAATTTTTCTGTTTCAGGTTCATCGAGATTTTTAAATTATGTGCTCTGTTTAAATTAAATATGTATAATAATAACAATGTTAATAATTATTTAAGTTGAAAGAATCCGTTTGTTTATTTAGGAAAATATGTACTACAGTTGAAGTACAAACTACTTTATTGCACTCGCGCATGGTGTAGGCCAAAGAAATATTTGTTTGAATCAGTGGGATATTTTTTTGCTTCAAATACTCAAATATTTGATGCGAAGAAATAGTTCTGTGAGCCTATAAAATGTTTGCCTGACTTTAAAATATATTTCTTTCCATCAATTCACATATTCTCATCTCAAAGAAATATTCATTCCCTTTCATGGCACATTCATTTGGAACAATGAGTCATTTATTAGGTTTAAAATGTATACTTTTGTCTTCAATTAATATTTCTTTGATTTAAAGAAATATTTCCCTCCGACCAATAGGTCGTTCATTGAATCAAACTATGTTAACTTAATCTATTAAAATTTGTCTGGCTAAAAAAAATTCTTTTTTTCATTCAAAGTGCATATTTTTATTTGCCTCAAAAAAATATTCCTTTGAAAATAAACAGGACTTTCACTTACTTCAGCCAAGTAAAATTCACTTGGTACAAGTAATCTTTTTTTTTCAGTGTACTACCGAAAATATACTGTTTCGCAATGTGTCTCACTTGGTCTATGGTGCATGAAAAAATAAATACAAACTCAAACAACAATATAATCTCCTTCGATTTCGACACATCTTTGCCATTTTTCTGAAAATTGTCGAATTTCTGATCGAAAATTTTTTTGGATTGTCCAGGGCGCTCATCATCCTGAAGGTACGATACGGCGTTTTCACCAAGAGCGAAACAAATCATTTCTTTCACTTCAATTGCGTTTTTTCAAATTGGAATGCAAAAAAAGGCAGTGGCCATATTTTGGGTTGTGATACGTAGTAGGATGCAGTTTGATAGCTCGATTTAAAGCCAAAGACGGCGCTGTGTCGCGGGAGAGTTCTTAAAATTCAAATTGCGTTTATGCCCCGTGAATAAATTTTAAAATTTTTCTAAAAATAAAAAATTTAATGAAAATTTAAATCAGCCTGTCTTTGGAGAAACGCATCACCAAATTCTAGTTTTCGTGCATTCCAATGGAGTTCAGTATCGCTTTTGAGATTATAAATACTTGAAACTGCCGTATATACCGTTTGGTTTTTCAGAGACTCAAAAACGTTTACTTCCATTTGTCCAAGCTAGAATACGGCACCATTTTTAATAGATCATAGAGGGGTTTAGCAAAACCCAAAAACCATTTATGTACTTTTTGAAATATAAGACTTATCCTAAAACAACCCTGAAGTTCACGCACATTGTTAGGTTCCGGATTCTTCTTAAATTAAATTTGATGAAATTGCATCAGCTATAGCCGCTGAAATTTTGGTGAAGCGATTCTTAGACCGAATAACTTTTCCAGATATTCAATCATTCTGAACGTATTTACTACATTTATGTAGTAAAAGCAATCTTCGTGATCTAGCAATTTGAAAAATGTTCACACCATAAGTTATCAATTTGGTCTTCAATATACGGAATTGAGTAATTATCTCGAACAATAATACGGTTCAAAAAGCGGTAGTCGACGCAAAGTCTCAACTCGTATTTTTTTTCAGTTAAGACTATAGTTCCGTCGAGATTCTAAATTAGAACAAATAAGTCATAATCGTTTTGAATTGTGAAATATTTTATAAAACCATGGTTCAAACACAAGAAGTTTTCAAATGTTCAAAACTCACTTCTTTTACGTTGTGACTTTGTAAGAATTCAAGGCAAAAACGTACATGATGTTTTGACTTTTAATTTGAAGGTATTTTCTTTAAAACTTATCCTGAGCCGTCCCTTTTAGCAAAATCATACCGATACTGATTAAGGAATAATGATTTTGTGAACTTCCTTTGTGAACTTCGGGAATAACGTTCATTTTGATCCAGAAAATCCCAGATTCTGTAAATTCAGATGCAAATAAAAATAACGTTTTCACAATTTCCTTCATATGACCAGAAATCATATATGTGTTACGAGAAACATCTGAGGTCATGCATTTGTTATAAAAAATATCGCATGGGCGACGGCGGGTATGACTTTTTACGAATCACCCATACTACTGGCAGAAATTGTTGGTACGACTTTTTCGATCATGTAAGAAAGTTTTTAAGAAATACAAAATATTTCTCGAAGTTTCTACCTCGACTTCAACTTGCCGCACAGGCTAGGAAGTTTGACTAGCTATTTTCAATTTGAGCGAATAAAACTGGTAAAATCTTGATGGGTTCTAGCGAAATGATCAAAAATATCCAAGCGTGCTTTTCTCGAATTTCAGTCGGCAATGAATCTTTTTTTGGCGACAAATGGAGTTCAGAGCTAACTTAAGAACTGTGTTTTTCAGTTTCATGCCATTATTCACGACAATGTGTGAAAATATAAAAAATGTTCTTTTGATTGATGATAAAGAAATATTTCAGGAAAAGGTGATACAAATATTTTTAGTATGTGCAGATAGATTAAAGAGATAGGTTATCTTCTTAAAAAGATTTCAGCAAAATTGACAGAGTTCGTGCGTCAGTCACATGAAAAAACAATATACCCACCGATTTTCATCCTCCAATCTCATTGGCCAAGGTGACCACTCAGAAAAAAAGCATTTGCTTCAAAACGCGAGTCACAACCACCACTGGAGATTCCGGACCTTCTCATACGACCGCGCCCAGGTTTTGCTGTGAAGTGTACCGCGTTTCTATAAGTTGTTTTCCGTGGATTTGAATTCAATCAATTGAAACACCTACATGATGAAATGCATCTATTTATGCTTCTGCTTACAGAATTCAGTTCACAGAGCAGTAAGGTACACCCTGAACCTGATGAGATTCCTACTCGAAATCCTTCACCTCCTCGGATGCGTATTTATCTACCTGCTCAGAATGAAATTCTGTTTCCTGAAATTCGTACCTATGAAGATGGAAGTGGCTCTCATCGAATGAAACCAGGAAGTCATACTGTCGGAGTACGTCAAGGTTTCATTTATGGAGTAGTCATAGGCGGTCGGCTTTGGCCTGTACTGGATAATCGACACCGTAAAGTTGCAGAATCTTTAGCCCTTCGTCTTCCGTATTCAATATCCTTAATATCAGATTATGAGACTATTCCCTTTGGGGAACAAGTTGAGCAAATTTCTGAAATGTCATGGCAAACAGCTATAATTCCTGAACATAATTATCACAAGTAAAAGGAAAAAATAAAATAAAATACATTCTCGATTAAGACTTGTAAATTTATAGTTCCTTTTCTCTATTTCTTGTAATTCACAGAGAAATTTCAAGCTTTTGGCATCTGCGTGATGCGAGCGCTTCTGTTGTCAACTGTCAGATTTTTGTCACATTCAAGTTCACATAGCACAGCAAGTATACATAACCTAACTTTAGAAAAAAAAGCTGGCAACAAATGCATGCGCATCACATTATAACAGATTCCAGAATTGCTTTTGTTTCCAATCTGTTCATCGGCCTCGTGCTGTTGCTTCGAGTTTTGATCAGTGGATGAGTCACTATGGCCTAAAATGGTTCAGCCCCACAGCGGACATATTCGAAGGCGACAAACATATAGCTAGAACTGGTGTAGTGATTAGCAAACTCGCCCTTAAACTTCAGCGCTGACAGGTCGTGAGTTCAAGTCTCGGTAGATCCGTATATTAGCTTTGCAAGAAGTAGGGTTTTGACAAACGCTCCAGTAATTTTGACAGTGACTGTATGAAAATTGCAGAGCCAGGTATGATTGGCTCCATCGGCAGATCGAACTTTAGTTTGCTGTACGATACATGGAATTTATTGTGATTTTTCTTGTGTACTACAAAATATTGTAAATGAATACTAGTGCAAATATTTTGAAAGACAAGTGCACGTGCTTGGGCATGTAATCATAATATTCTTTTCCTGTGTAGACCCCGATTATGAGAACTACAAAATGGACTTTGTAGCCTTGGTACAGCATGCTAAGCTCGAAAAGAAGTTCTTGATATTGAGCCCATTTTTCTCTCTTCTTCGCCGTAATATTACTATCGGCTGGTGCTGAGAATTCAATCAAGTAAATGATTTCCGCTTGGGCGTATGGCAAGAAAGGCGTTACATTATCACCAAGTATTAATGGCTCTTGCTCGCACACTTAGCAGTTGCTATCTCCTACAGGCACATTCATTATAGGCTTGGGTGCAGACTTGAGAAACATTTCGGACATACCCGTAGATAGCTCTTGTCTACGTATAATTGCATAGAATTTACTTCGAAGGGGCTTGTCAATATTTTCTCTTAGTAGAAGCGAATATTCTGCTTTCTGTACACGAATGTCAAGCACCAAAGGTGTTAGTGATGCTAGGCCATTTGTAGTGTCGCTGAAATCAAATAGGAGACCAAGCTCCTCTGCCACGCTATCTGTGGCACGGAATAGAAACTTCGCAGCACTAGCTACTTAATGCTGACGTACGAGACGCGTGAGAAATCGTACGGAAGATCTAGGGTGATAACTTTGATGGATTTTCATCATCTTGCGTGTACTTCGGTCAAGTTGCTTCAACTCATCGATGTTCCATTTTACTGCACCAAACGTGTAGAGCTGTATAGGATCGGGCAGCATATTGTTGGCCTGGATCCTAATCTTCCCAGATAATTCGCAAGCCTCAATTTTTCTGAGAATTGGCCGATACATTTGTTGAACGGCCTTTTTTACAACACGCAGCTCTTGAATTTCCGCTTGCGGTATTTCGAGACATGCATATGTTTCTTTGTTAACAGGATGTTTAATGGTAATTCCACCTATGAGTTGAACATCCTGATCGTCACGCGATGATGTAGTTTCTAGTCTTCCTTAGTGTAGGTGGAAGCAGGAACAATTGTCCAGTGCAAAGCTCATGCCAATCGGCTCATAGTACCTATTTACCGCAGCCACAAAAATTTCATGGTCCTTTTCTGGAGAGACGTATAGTTTAAGGTCATCCATATAAAAAAGGTGATTGAACTGATTTTCTGTTCTATTCGTCGGGCCACATGGATATCCAGAAATATTGCCTCGGAGCGCAACGGGTAGAGGCAAGTGGGAGAGGCATAAAAGTATCCAGACTGAGAATGTATCGTTGGAATACCCCTCTCTTATAGGTGGCCACAGCTGGTAATCATCTGTCTTTTGTCAGATGTTACGACGAATCTTGTCCACCGCAAGAGCGTAAGCTCTTTCATGCACCTCTCTATTCTTAAAAGGTTCTCTCCCTTACCTGCGAGCAAGTTTTAATAAGCTATGGGGATACAGTTATTTTGATTTGACAATATTTCGACTAATCGAATTATTAATTTTCTACTACTTTTGGGCTCACTTTTCCTTAATTGTATTGTTATGAATTAATGATAAATGATCAATATTGATCATTCAAATTTAATAATTTAATGTCGATCAGGACAGATGCAGGACAACACAAGCCTACTCAAGGAAGTGTGCAAATGCATAATAATTCGAAATTGGTGAAAAGTAATTAAAAGGCAGGTCATTCTTAGCAGTTAAACTTGTCCAAGAAATATATTGAAAAAAAATAATTGCTAGTATTAAAAGAAATTTAAACTAATTAACAAATAATGATGTTTTGAACGTTTTTTTCGTATTTTTAACATTTATTTTTTTAAATGATATACGCGAATAAATCCATTTCTGTAAGAAAATAAACAGTTCTGTTTACTTACCTAAATAAAATCATGGAAAGACAATCTAAATTTATAATCCGATGGGAAAAAAATCTGGTCATCCGGAAATTATTGCGGACGGAAAACCAAAATTTTTTCGCTAATTCTTCTGGAATTCGTGCACGAATAGTTTCCCCCAAAAAAGGTAATTGTTAAAACTAATTTTTCATGTTCTGGAAATAAGACAAAATGAGAAAAGTGAGTATTATGATTCATAATTTACATACAACAAACGTAAAAGCAGGTAATTATAAAACTGAACTACAAATATTGGAATTCTGAGAATGTCCATAATAAAATAGGATTAATTTGGACAGGAGCTTGAAATTTATAATTGACTCAACAGTTCACCCTAAAATTAAACAGGTTGTAAGCGCACATTTGAAATGAAAATAAATGGAATTGATAAGACAAAGAAAACTTCATTAAAATCGAAGTGTCTCGTCGTCACGAAATTCGGGATGACTATCCCGTTTTCAACATTTGGCTAGTCGTCCCGAAATTCGGGATGACTAGCCCATTTTCAACATTTGGCTAGTCGTCCCGAAAATTATAATATTCTTTTTTATTTCTCTCCTTTTGAGTAAGCCGAAGATTAACAAAACTGCTATTCATCCCTAATTGAAAATAAATGTTAAAAAACGGATAGAACTAAGAGTTAGGTTATATTTTATAAAGTGTAGCCTTTTAAGCTGTAACGTATCCAAATTATGTTATGTATTTGCACTGTGTCACCGCAATCTCAAGGTCGTTCGAAACTTTCTCATGATTTCCGTGCTCTGATTGG
>CAKNXH010000334.1:84131-109633 GCA_932178445.1 Andricus quercusramuli | reverse complement strand
GACTAGACGCAGCCTATTAAAATATGTAATTTAGTTTTATTGGTTTGATTTTAGAATATTTTTCTGTTTGAAGTATACATTTTCTCGATGTACCTGATACTGATACTTATTATTAATCCTGCATTATATATCTCTTATCATCCTCACAATTTTGTGAGTTAAATTTAAAACTTGCGTTTTTAATGCTCAATTATTCTGTTTGATTCATTTTACTCCTACATTGGTAAATTTAACGAGATAGCAAATAAGTTAATGCTATTAAGAGAGCACATGTCTAGCTGTTTGAAATATAGATAACATTGTCTTACAAAAGCTGATGGGTTTCAATAAATATGAAGCTGAATTTGAATGAATTTTGAAGTAGTTTCATTATTAGGCCTTATTAAAAAATAATGTTTTCTGCATTAAAAGCTTGAATGCTCTTAATTTCCCAAAATTGCAAAATTTCATATTCAATCTTAGATTGAAACAGTTTAATATGCTTGGTTTGAATTTCAAACGTACAAAATTGTCTTCTTTTAAATTACTAAAAATAATAGAATATCTAATTGCAAGACTTTATAGTTGAATGATTTTCAGTTTAAAGGATTTTTAATTGAGCAATTTTGAATTATATCCATCCAGATAAAATTCCCTACAATGAAAAATTAGGACCAAAATTTCTCAAATTCAAGTTGCAAATATGAGAAGATTTTAAGACTAGGCACTGAACAACAATTCATGAATAAACGGCTTAAAGTTGCGCAATTCCAAACATTGCAACCATACATGCCAACCTTGCTTTGTATTTTTTTGCCATTTTGAATTTTTAATGTATCTGCAGATTGTCCGATTTTTAGTTGATGATTTAAAACAATGAATCATTTAAAATTGAAAAATACTTTATTGGGAAATTTCATGAACGCCCGAGAGCTCCGGCTCTTGCAGTCAGCCGCGTTGCTTTGGGCTAACTCCCCAATGCAACGAATTATGCGGTTACAACACAAGTATCGCGCAGTGCCACCCACAATAGGCCTCTCTCGGATGAAGGCCATGGTTTCAGTTGGGAGTGGCAATAGGAACGAACCGAGGCGACGACTAGGCAATGACCCCGGACAAACGCGAGCACATCGATTTAAATGGTCGGAACAAATCAGGAGGGACCTTCTTACCTGTTGGCAAAGAAGCTCACCGGCGCGGAGAGGATTCATGAAGAGGTTCCATTACCGTTGGGTCAATATGCACCCGGAGTATGCTCATAAAACGCCCCAGTATTTAAGCGATCAGCTATCCTTCTTGCGAAAAAACGGATATGAAACTCTTTATAAACAGGAAGAGGAGCAACAGCCTCCAGCGAACATTCCACCCGTTCCAGCAAGACCACCTTTGCAGATAGCCGATAATGCCAACATGAGAAGTAGGAGATCTATCCACCAAAAAGTCTTCCTTAGGATGGACAAATTAGCTGCAGCTAATACTGCTCTCCGCGATTTGCTCCCCGAAGATGTTAATCTCTGGAATCTGAATTGTGTAGTTTACGAGAAGGCGGTCTCCCTGCTTAGCGACGATAGAAGTAACGATACTTCGGTACGTCTGAGTAAAACACGCGAGCATATTGCACAGCTTCAGTTCAAAATTGAAACGGCAAGACGGCATGCATCAAATGTTCAGTGCGTGATTAGCTACATAACATGAAATAAAAAGTTCACTCCAAAAGTTAGGGCACTTGCTCGAAACTTAAGAAAAGCAAATCACACGCTAAACAAGTGTAAACTGTCGACCATCAAGCAGCACTGCACGCAAAAAGTAAAAACTGTTTTAACAGCGAAACAGCGCCTTGAACGGCAAGTTCAAGTCTTCTGGGAGCAAGTATATGGAGATACTTATCAGCTAAATCAAGACGCTTCTGATATATCACTCTTTCGTAACTGTTGCCAAAGGCAAAGGTTACAAGGTCCAGAGGAAGAGTGCCCAATAATTACTGCTGAAGAAGTGAAGAAACTTATCGCTAGAAATACGAACTTTTCAGCACCAGGGCCAGATAAAATCAACAACTTTTGGTGGAAGAAGTTTACTTCTACGCACCAACATCTAGCTCGTATATTTACTACTTTCGTAAACGGAGAACAACCCGTCCCGCAGTGGCTAGTGGAAGGACGCACGGTATTGATCCCTAAGACCGGAGATTTGTCGAGTCCAAAGAACTACAGGTTCATAGCTTGTTTAAACAGCAGCTACAAGCTATTCACTGGCATCCTCAAAGAGAGGATATTGACATCTATCGGGCCGGCAGGTTGCAGGGATAACCTGTTGATAAACAGGTGTATTACCCAAGACTCGATCAGGTATCGACGCAATCTGTCCATGGCTTGGATTGATTACCGTAAGGCATTCGATAACACGAACCATGAGCTACTTATTAAGCTCCTTGAGAGCATGGAGGTGCGTCCAAAAATAGTGAGATGCACAAAAGTGCTTATGCTTTTGTGGCGGACAAGATTTGTCATAACATCTGACAAAAGATAAGTGACTACAAGCTTTGTCACATATAAGAGGGGGGTCTTTCAAGGAGACCTTTGTATAAAAGGTGGTCAACCACCTTTTATACATGGAAGACCTTAAACTCTTTGCTTCCTCAAAAAAGGACCTTAACATCCTTGTAGAAGCGGTAAATAGGTATTCTAAAGTGATTGGCATGAGCTTCGGACTGGACAAGTGCGCCTGCGTCCACCTACAATAAGGAAGACTAGAAACTACATCATCCAGTGACGGTCAGGATGTTCAACTCATAGGCGGAAATACCATTCAAAATCTTGGTATTAGAGAAACATATACATATCTTGGAATACCGCAAGCGGAAACCCAAAATGTGCATAACTTGAAAACGGCCCTTGGAAAAAGGTATCGCCAAATTCTCAGAAAAATTTGGGCTTCCGAATTATCTGGAAAGAATAAGATCCAGGCGACCAATATGCTGGCCGTTCCTATACTGCTTTATACTTTTGGTGCACTAAAATGGAACATCGATGAGCTAAAACAATTTGACCGAAGCACACGCAAGATGATGACAATACAACGAAGTCTTCATCCTAGATCTTCCGTACCTCGAATATATCTCGCTCGCGATAAAGGGGGTAGGGGATTGCTAAGCTTAGAGTGTATTCATCAAGAACGGTTCTGGCTACAGGCTGCTCAGTTCTAAAAACACGGATTGCCTTATGCGACTCGTACATCAACATGAAGTCGTCAATGCTGCGGTGTTTCTATACCATGCAGCAGATAGGGCCGCAGAAGAGCTTGACCTCCCATTTAATTCCTGCGACATTACACATGGCCTAGCATCACTAACACCTCTGGTGCTCAAAAGTCGTATACAGGAAGCAGAAAATACGCTCCGACTAAGAGAACATGCTGAGAAACCCCTTCATGGTAAGTTCTACGGCATCATACGCAGAGAAGAGCTCTCGATGGGTCTGTCGAACATGTTTCTCAAGTCTGCTGGATTGAGATCGGAGACCGAGGGATTTCTTTTTGCCTGTCAAGACGGCGCCATAGACACCTTAGTTTACCGGGAGCGCATAATGAATGTAACTGTACGCGATACCAACTGCCGAGCGTGCAAGCAGGAGCCAGAAACACTTGAACATATTCTCAGTGGATGCTCTAAATATGCACGCTACGCGTACATAGAGAGACACAATGCAGCTCTAAAAGTGTTATATTATCGTCTTAGGCATTTCTATGGATTTGATCTATAGCCCGTCTTGCCATACGCCCAGGGGGAACTTGAATCAGTTGTGGAGAATGATCAGTGTAAGATCTACTGGAATTTCTCATTCTCCACCTCTCAACGTATCAGTGCTACGAAGCCTGACATTGTCCTCCAAGATCTGAAGAACAAGATCATTTACGTGATTGAATTCTCGGCACCAGCCGATGGTAATATCACGGCAAAGGAGGCAGAAAAACGGGCGAAATATCAAGCATTTCTTTTCGAGCTGAGTAGGCTGTAACAAAGCTACAAAGTCCGTCTTATAATTCTCATAATCGGCTGTCTTGGAGGTATGAAAGCTTCATTTATCAGCCAACTCAACAAGATTCCGGCTTGCAGGGTCAGCCTCTTTAGTCAGGTTTCTTTAAGGAACCATGATCGAAGCTTCCAGAGCCTACAACTTCTCTTAATAATTCAACTATCTGAAATTGATACGTCAGTAGCTGAATAATTTCTTAAATTATGGATTCGCTCGGATTTGTTTAATTTTCAACGTTCAACAGTAAAAATATTTTCTGTTTTAATGTTTTCTATTTAAAGTTACTTTTCAATTTAGAGGTTTTTTCAGGATAAATTACACCGGCACATAAAAAATAAAAAGTGGGCGGTACTTTTGACTACACCTATATATTCCTATGCGTTTCGACGCGCTGAATCCAAATTCGGTGTCCGTTTTGCCCGTACACCCCCAGAATTTTGAGTAAATCGTGAAAACCGTGAAAAATCGCTGAAAATCGCATTTATAGACGCTGGTAAATTTTAGAAAGTATTCTTATGAGTGTTTCACACATGAGATTTAAGTGTATTTTGACGCGCTGAAGCCGAATCCGTTGTCCGGTTTGCTCGTACACCTCCAGATTTTGAGTAAATGGCAAAAAACCATGAAAACCCGTGAAGGTCCACATCCATAGATCTAGAAGCCGAAGACTGCATGGCACCAGGGTGTGGTATTCCAAACGATGTCTCTAGGATAACAGGTCGCCACCTAGAGTATGCAGATCTTACCCCCGCATGCGGGGCTCTGTGGGGGTGGGCTTACATTTCCGTAGCTACTCGTGGGAACAGCATGGAAATGAATCAACAAAAATTTAACCGGAGTGTGTGCGAGGAGTTGGATCATGTTGTCGAAAAAAGCTTTAACATACGCTGGAGAACTCGTCGAAAAATTGACAAACGCATCAGAAAGGATGCAGGATTTCTCTGACACGAAGAGGAATATGTTCATGCCATTCAGGTATGGAATGGAGGAAGCACAGGAACTGGCGAGTAAGCTGAGAATTGCCGTAATAACAGCCGATTACCGGTTTTGTTCGCGCCAACAGAAGTTGGGCGGGCCGCCGGCAAAAAGGCGAGGATAGAGGAAAGGAGGAAGGCAACACAGAAGAAGAAGATGAGCCAATCTGGGACCCAGGCAGAAGAAGCCGTGGAAACTCCCGCTCCCAAGCTAGGGAAGTGCGAACGGGAGTCCACCCTGAGTCCCATAGAGGCGAATTCTTCCTCAAAGCCTATGAAGAAGAGACCGAGTAAACGCCCTGAGGCGGTCCTCATAAGACCGGCCGAAGGCTCGAGCTACGCGGAGGTCTTCAGGGACCTTAGGCGAAATGTCAAGCCAGACACCCTTGGAGTAAAAATCAAGGGTGTCAGGCAACCCCAAAACGGAGAGGTCCTTGTAGAGGTAGGGCCGAAGGCGGATGGCAGAGCCAAATTGTTGGCGGCCATTAAAGAAGCGGTCGGTACTGGGCGTAGCGTGCGCCGCCGTTCGTAAACACTTCAGTGAAGCACTAAGCGGCGACATAAAGGTCAGTATGACGAAGAAGGCCTTCAGAAGTAATCTAAAGGCCTTCGTCGAGATGAGGGAGGAGCTTCCCGCAAGGCTTTTCCGCACGGGACACCTCAAGGTAGGATGGGTGTCCTGTCGCGTGCGGAAGACGACAGAAGCCTTGAGGTGTTACTGCTGCCTAGGCTTTGGCCACATGGCAGCAGGCTGCAGGGGTCCAGACAAGACGAAGGCATGTTGGAGGTGCGGCAAGGAGGGCCATAGGGCTGTGGGGTGCGAAAGCACCCCTCAGCGCTACCTCTGCGCCGCAGAAGACGACAGGCCCCGGACAGATCATGATCGTTGAGCCAACGTTGAAAGCCGAAGCACGGCTTATTGGCCTTACCCCCATGTCCTTGAAGCAATGCGAAAGCGGTTCCGAGGACATGGGTTTGGCAGAAAGAGAAGGTGAGAATAGTGGAGCCCTAGGTTTACGACTATCGTGCCGTCATTGCCGTCATGCCCATCGTCACTCCGTGGAGGTGCCCTGGTCGCAAGTACAAGCTAAAAAATATATATTCATATGACAACGTTTCTTTAGTAGTAAAAACAGACACTAACAGACAGATATTTAAGGTATTAAAACAGATATTAAAAAACAGTTTAAACAGATATTTAAACAGACAGATACACTTTGAGGAAGCAGTAGCGTTTAGATCCATGGATGTGTACTTTCCCGGTTTATCATGGTTTTTCGCCATTTACTCAAAATTTGGAGGAGTTATTTGTAAACGTTCATCGTTCATCATTCAACATTTTTTCAAAATTGTAGTGTAAGTTTTTCAAATTTTGAGAGTTTCTGCTTCCAAATTTTTATAATTCAGATACCATCAATTTAAAATTATTGTTTGTATCAGATAAACCTTGCAAATATTTTATAAGAGGAGTTCGTAAGGAATGAGTAGTCGGGTTCCTAGGAATTAAAATGCAGCAATCTTCGCTGTAATATACTATTCAACAACAACTTGCCTAGGCATAAAAACCCTCATGGTTTGAGGGAAAAGCCCGGGCAAGCCTATGAGGCAGAGCACCTTTATTTAAAATCATTTTAACACTTTAATTGACGTCAAGTACTCGAAAGCCTACTCAACATGAATGCTACATCAGAGGCAACACCTTGCCACTCTCGAACAGTCTGTCCTCGTCACTCTCAAACACTCTACAATCAACAGACCATCACTAAGTCCACAATTAAGTTTGTCACCTGCTCAGTTACCAGAGCACATCACTAGGTCCACAGTTAAGGATCGTTACTTGCTCAAGTACAAGAGCATATCACCAGGTCCACAATTAAGGATCTTCACTATCACCTACAGAGGCTTACCCCTGTCACCCACCTCAGCCAGTCGCAATCTCCCCTTGTCTCACGTCTGCAGGCCTTGAATCACCGTTCGATGCTGACTCGATGGGGTCTCTCTCCCTTTCTGTCGCACCCCTACTCCATAGCTTAAGGGAGGCTCACGCATGCAAAGATCATTCTCCACGATTCCACACAAAACACGTGTAAGAGTAAAGGACGCGAACAATTATTTTGCTTTGAATGCTTTTATTTAGAAATGGTACGAGTCCAATTTCTTTTTATTCGTATAGGGATATGTTCCATTTACCAAAATTATAACTAATCCAACATTTTTTTGATTTAGATCATAATCCTTTTTAACTCTTTTTTTCGAGTATAAACCTTGTTGAATCTTTACAACTTTTATGTTCTAAGTGCAGACTTTAGCTGCAGTTATGAAAGAAATATTAACATTTCTAATAACAGATTTCAAGCATTCCCGATGATTCATTATAATAAAAGAAGGTGTTTCGGGTTTCAATCGTGTGCAAAACTACGAATTTTTCCGACGTTTCGTGAACGTATTTAATACTAAAACTAACAGTTTTAGTAAGCTCAGGTCTTTTCAAGCTGAACTACTAACATCTTTATGTTTCATGAAAGGATGCAGGGACAACAAAATCGTCCCAAAATTCTAGTAACTGAAAAGCCATTTGGAAACATCTAAATCCAAATCAATTATAAATAATACAAGTTTGCTTCTCTTGAAAGAAAGAAAACAACATACCAAATTTGCCTTGATCACTAACTCCAAAAATCTATCAAAACTTCACCTCTTTCTATCAAACACCCTCAGATTTGGCATTTGGTCTACGTTTTGCCGCACATATTTTGACCAATCCCAACGGAATAAAGATCTTTTCATTCAGAAACAAAAAATTAAAATTTGACAAATTACTTTCAGTAAGGCTTTCAGCAACGAAATGATTTCAGCCTCATCTAAAGGACATAATTTCGCAGTAGCTCCCTGGAGAATCTCGAAATAAAAAATCATCATTAATTTGGAATTCACAACATATACGCTTCCACCAGAAAAGCGAATGATATACGACGAAAGATCGCCGACAACTTACGCCAAGCCCAACTTCCCCCCTCAATCTTAACAAAACAAGAAAAAGCATCAATTAAAGATCTCATCCAGGATGAACTCAGAATTTTGCAGGCACGGCCATATCGGCGTTGGATGCAACTGTATCTATGCTCATAAATCCTCAAGAGGGAGGTTTGCATGAGGACTTGTTCATAGATTGTATAAGTCATGCGGGTCAAATCCTCATTGATGCTTTTCATCGACAGTCAGTGACAAGAAAATCCTTTATCACACCTCAACTATACAAAAACGTGAAAAAGGTGGTTGACGAAGTGCTTTCGGAAGAATGGCTTCATGGAAATGACCTCAAGGAAGAAGTCAAGGTTGGCAAGGAGATTGAAAAGGCATATGCAGATATCAAGAAGAAACTACCAGTACAATGATGAAACACAAAACCACAGGGAAACTACAAATTCCAACCTGCGGGCTATCGTCAGGTGGGCCATTATCCGAAGCGCGATCGACAAATTAAATACAGATTATTAAATTAAATAACATACAGACACCGACACTTTCAGTTCCAGAACCCTACCAAGATGGCCCAGATGATGAGCCAGTCGTCATCGAAGAAATAATCCAGGCAGAGTAACCGGCGGGACACCCTCGTCATTTCTTTGATAGGTGGACAAGAACCACTTCTGATAAATATGTTTTAGATTGTATTCGTGGATATAGAATCCCATTTACACAAACTCCGAATGAAAAAATTTCTCCTAGCGAAAAAATGTTATCTCTTGAAGAAAGGCAAGAAATACAACTAGAAATTAATAAGCTATTGGGAAAAGAGGCTATCGAGAAATGCGACGAATGTGAAGAACAGCTCTATTCGCCCTAAATTTGGTATCTCCAGGAGATTTCATGGGTTCTTCAGATCTCAAGGATGCCTACTTTCTAGTCCCTATCTACGAAGATCACAAAATCACAAAAAAAAATGAAACCTGTGATATCTGAACTCACACTTCAAGGAATGCTGCTACTTTGATATTCAGATGATTTCCTTTTCATTATGTTCACATTTGGGTTTCACAATGAATTACGAAAAAAGTTCAGTAACTGCTCAGAAAAAATGTACATATTCAGGTTTCATAATCAAATAGCAGATCTTTCGAACCAATTTGATGCGGGATAAAAATATAAAATTATGAAATTTGCGGAGTTATTAGGTATATTAACAGCAGCCTGTCCATCAGTAGCTTACGGGTTCATTCACTGTAAGCGTCTAGAAAGGCGAGAATTCTTAGCACTGAAATTGAATAGTGGAAATTTTGTAGGTAGAATCTGTACAATTGAATCTATGAGAACGGATTTTGAATGGTAAAAACAAAATGCTGAAATTGAATCAAATACAATTAGAAAACAAATTTTTTACCTTGAAATTTTTCACGATGCCTTATCGTCAGGTGGGACTTGCGATTGTAAAGGGGCTACAGCTTTTGGGGTTTGGAGCGAACTGGAAAGAAAGAAATTATGTCAATTACTTTGAGCTTCTAGCTGCTTTTTTGCTTCAAAATGTTTCGCATCAAATCTGTCACATTTTCAAGTCCTACTTCGGTTAGAAAATTGTATTGCTATCTTATATATCAGCGGAGCTGGAGGAGCTAGATACCCGCACCTTAGTGAACTGTCTAGAAGTACCTGGGAATGTTACGAAGCAAGAAAAATTTGGCTAACAGCGTTTTACATTCCTTCTACTGAAAATATAGAAGCTGACAGAGCATCTTGTAATTCTAACACGTATTTCGAATGAAAACGCTCTCAAGCTGCTGTTAAATAAATTGAAAGGCAATTTGGCCCTCTCTCAGTAGAATTATTCGTATCTGCATTAAATAATAATTGCAAAAAGTTCTACTCTAGATGTCCAGATCCGGAGGCAAATACTATCGATACTTTCGCTGTGTCTTGGAGTAACGAAACTTTTTATGCTTTTCCTTCATTCGCACTCATTCTACGTACTTTACAAAAAATAATTCATGACGAAGCAACAGGTATTATCTTAGTACCATTATGGCCCACACGACCATGGTACCCTTATTTTACATAACTCGTCATTTTGAAAACTATAGCATTCAAACCTAATAAGAAAAGTGGGACGATGGTCGTGGGGGTTAAGGCGTAGGCTTTGGACCCACTCCGTCGGCTTGCGGGTTCGATTCCCGCCTCGCACTCTGGAAGGGCCTCGGTGGCTCATGCGATGAACACTTACCTAGCAAGGGAATTGTTCATCTCCGGAGAGTCGTGGGACCGGTACCTCTAGAGAAAAAGTTTCTCTAAGTACTTAAGGCTGTTGCTCTTGGTGGTTCGGAACCCACCTTAAACTGTAGGTCCCCCTCCCACCACCAAGTAAGTGTTTGGGGTGTGTGTGAAGGAATAGGGAAGAGATACAAGAAAAATGTAAACCCTTAGGGGACACATTAGAAGTTTCCATTCCAACCTAATAAGAATTTATTAATATCACCTTCCAGAGACAAAAGACATCCCCTATCATCCCACTTTTTATTGGTGGCAGGGAAATTATGAGGACGGCTTATTTAAAACGTGGACTATCAGAAGACAATGCGGACATGAAGGTGAACTCTCTTACTACATCAACACTTCAACAGTATGAATGTAGTTTAAAATCCTGCTGGGAATTTTCTCATCCTAGAAAATTTGATATGTTTAATGCGAAAAATTCCAAAATTCTTAGTTATTTAAATGATTGTCTTAAAAAGGGTACAAGTTGTAGTACGTCAAATACTGCTCATTCTGGAATTTCACTGATTTCAGTGGATGACAAAAGCAGGTATGTTTTGATTTCTTGGTTTTTAAAAGGGGTCTTTAAAGAAAGACCAAACAAACCAAAATATGACACGACACGGGACCATATTCTCGTTCATAATTATCTTGAAAAATGACATCCACTGAAACAACTAAAAAAATTACGGAATTTATAAAAACTTCAAAACCTGAAGCTTTTTAACCAGATTTAGTTATACCGTTTTTTAAAGAGGAACCAGAACTTTATGTAGCCTCTGCAGTCTTAGAATATGTAAAATATATCCAGGAGTTGAGGGAAAAATATAGCAAATGATTGTTCATTGCTACGATGAGACCTTATGAAGCAGTATCTTCACAAAATACTGGACATCAGGTTAAGTCATTATTAAATAAAGCGGGTATTGACACTAATCAATTCACCTCTTAGAGTACACGACACGCGGCAGTATCTAGGGCTCGTAGTTAAGGAGTAGATATAGCAACTATAAGACGTACTGCTGGATAGGCACTTGCTTCTCAAACGTTTTTTTATGTTTTATAACAAACTCATCCAAACTTTTAATGAACATTTTGCATAAGCGATATGAAAGTAAAGTTATAATTATTGATTTGAATGAAAAATTCTATAAAATATAGAACAATCGTGAATTATCACTCAGCCTCTAAAAAATTACAATATTATCATCGAGAACGAGACATGGAATATAATTTTGAGATCAAACGAGCCTGCAAAAAGCGGGCGAAGTTTGATCAAGATTATATGAAGTGTCTCGTGCAAAGATGATAAGTTCCCTATCTTATTGACCGAAAGAAACGAAGATATATGTATATAGGGATTCATGAAACACGTGCGATCGCGCGTTCCTCAGCAGATAGTCTGGTGTAATTCCGGGGCACGTTACACCAAACAATATGAAAATAGATAATAGTGAGAGTATGATGGCGAAAAGAAACGTCATTTCAAAATACTTATGCGGTAACGTTGCGATGTTATGCATTCCAAGCATGGCTACAATATTACCACCTTCGAACGAGACACTTCATATAATCCTGATCACACTTCGCCCGCTTTTTGCTGGCTTGTTTGATCTTGCAATAAACGGTTGCACTAAAATATTCAGCACAAAACACGCCAAAGTATACTTTTTGCCTATTTTTCATTTTAAAAAATCACGTCATTTGAAAAAACAAGAATTTTTTCTCGAAATTTGACAATTTTGAGGTTATGTGGAAACTAAAGACCACGCGATGAAACGTATTTCAGATTAGTGACTAGCAGGTCAAAATCCATAGGAAATAATGGGTCTCGTTTCTGGCTCAAGACACTGTTTTTGTGGGGTTGTGCTTTAAAACCTACAGAATTTATTAATAACACGTGTCGAGTTTTCCAGATTTCCTGGTATTATCAATGAGCGCACAGAGAAACAAAAACGTTCGGAGGAAAAAGATTTATTCCATTGTCAATACAACAGTTTATTTTCAATGTCAGATATCACACGTAGATAATAATTAATGTATCTCCGTAAACCTGATTTAGTATAAGTCAATAGAATGTTGCTGGCACTTTTTTAGTATTTTGAATTAAATGATGAATATTTAATTTTTTAACGCAGTTCACAAATTTTCTTACATTTCCTTTAAGTGACTGAAGGATTTATTTGTAGAGAATCTTGGTTTGTAACTACTATACTGAAATACCGTTCTATTGGGCGAGTGGAACCTACTGGAACTTCCTTAATTTCTTCTGGAGTCAATTCATCACCCTCTCCACTTTTTATGTTTATTTTCGCCCGGCACTTACCTCTGGAACTATATATTCCACTAAGAATACCACTAGTCTGCAATATCGCAAAAACGTCATCATTAGACGATGTTAATACTATTTTTTCTGCGATTGGCATAGTCCCAAATACTTGTCTTTTTAACATATGTATAAGCGGCGCATCGGGAGGAAAAGTGTATTTGCGAAATTCGAATCGCCGATGCGGATTGCTCTTAGGAATGAGCCGAATGAGCCCAAGTTGTCCAAGTCCATATCCAAGTACCCGATAATCAGAAGTCCACGTAAGAGGAGATCTGGTACGAGGAGACCTGGAACGCTCACGAAGAGGAGGCTCGGACTCGGCAGGAGGCTGAGGTCTGCCACGAGAAGACGAAGCAGAAGATAGGTGAGAACCCAGGTGCAGGCGAGGAGAACCAGATAAATCGCAGTCATTGTTATTGCCGGACTGTGAACTTGAATCTTCAAGAAGAAATGAAGGATTAATTCTTTCTAAAGTACATACTTTTGTGTTGGGACATCAAGTAGCCCTTACGGCAATATTGTTTAATTTTTACAGAAAGTAATACGCTTTTATAAGCGCAGGCGGTGAAGCTTTAGGAGACAGATAAAATAAATAAATCCGAAACTATGACATTATTTTACTACTATTTCGAAAAAAATGACACCAAGAAAGATTTTTCAGTCAATAAAGCCAAACATTTTAATTCGAAATGTTAAATTTTTAAGGTAAAAAGAAGAGCGTTTCACAAAACAGTTAAATTTTTTTCTCAAATTTTCACTTTTAATTCTGAAAGATTAATTTTCTACCAACAAAGATAAATCCTCAACAAAATACATACATGTTTAACCAATAAGTTGAACCTTCAACCAAAAAAATTATTTTTCAACCAAAAAAATAACGAATTTTCAATTGAAATTATGAATCTTGAATGAAAAAAATTAATTTTCTTCGTCGCCTAGCCGAAAGTACGTTTTCCCGGCCACATTTCTGTCCATTAACAATGGCTTTTGCTGCCTGCTAGAATTAACGCGATCTCTGATTGGCTGCGAGATTTTTTTGGCTTGCTCACGTAGCAACCTGACTTAGCAACGCTCAGTATTGTGTTATTGTGTTCTTAGCCTCCGAAAAATATTTATTTTGACAGGTGAATGGAAAAAAGAGAGCGTCCGTGTGTTCAATCTCAAAACGAGGAACATGTATTACGGGAAAATAAAAAAGATGTATTATTGATACCCGCCCCGACCAAGAAAACCTCGGCCCGCCTCGGCTTTCCAAAAGTCGGGCAGGCGACCGAATCCCATGCATCCGCTCAGCTGACCAAGAGCACACAAGAAAAAGCATCCGAGCTAGCAGCCGACAGCGCATTTTATTAATAAACATTGATTATTAAGCGTACTCTTCGCTAGGGATAAAGAAAAATAGTATACGACACATGGCCAGAAATATTGGATGCCCTAGCGTGCGTCATATGAGGCCTCGGATTCGCCTCTGCCTTCATGTCGCACGCCCGGAAATCCAACTTTCTGGCCTTGTGGTCGTAATATAGTATTTTGAGAAAGTAGTGCAACTTTGAACTAAGAAGTTGAGCTCCCACGTAAAACTGTAAAAGTTACTATTTCAACAACATAAATATTTGAATTTAGGAAAAAAGTTGAATTTAGACAGAAAAGCAGAATTCTTAACAACCTACTCAGATCCTTAACTAAAACAGATTAATTTTCGACAAAGCAGTTGCACTTCCAAGGGGTCTTGCCTAAATTACGTAAAGAAATTTTCGGCCCTTTTTGCCCCCCCCCCCCCTATTATGTAACGCTTTTTCCGACTTTTACCTGTAGTTTTCACCATTATGTAATACTAAGCTAGACCCCCCCTTCTCCAAAAAGTGTTACGGAATTTATACACGACCCCCAATCGAGAAAGATTAATTCACACCAAAAGAGATGAATTTTTACATTAAAAAGACGAATTTTCAACCAAGAAAGATTTCTCAGTCGATAAAGAAAAAAATGCATCAAAACTATTTAATTTTTAAGCCACAAAAATAAGCGTTTCACAAAACAGTTGAATTTTTAAATAAACTGCACACTGTTCAACAAAATACTTGAATTTTCTACCAAATTGTGAAATTTGCCACCTCAAAATACAAGCTTTCTACAAAGCACCTGAATTATTCACCCGAAAATGTAATTTTTCAACAGAAAAATACATTATTAACCAAATCAGATTAACTTTTTACCAAAAAATGCATTCTTAGCAACAAAAAAAACTTCCTACCAGAAGAGATAAGCTTTCGAACCAAAAAGATGAATGTTAAAAAAATAGCTGAATTTTCAATAAAAAAATTGTTAGCTAAGAAAGAGGCAAAATGAATTCTTAACTAAAAATTTGATAGTAGACTTTTCAACCGATAATAATGAATTTCTAATCAAAAATAGTAGGATTTTCTTATTGGATTCTATTAATTTAGTACACATGTAAATGGAATGAATGAGAAAAAAGGAAACGATTTTGAAGCCTACGATAAAAAATAGGAATTTTCATAGAATGAATAATAACATTTCAAGAAAGCATTGTAGTTCATTTTGAATACCTAAAAAATTGTATAACACTATTTTGATACTATCTACACTATTTATATCTATAAAGTGAGTCCGAGGCCTGAAGGAAGGAAAATCCCACCAACCTTAAAATACAAACTAGATTAGTATTTACATATTGTTGAAAAACACAGATAAAGTATAGAAAAAATTAAGGATCAAATCGGAAAATTTGTTATTTGAGGAAAGCCTAAAAATGTTTCTAAAATAATTATAGATGTATTCATTATATTATTATATTTACCAAAAAAATTGAAAATAACTGCTACGAATAAGACGAGAATATAACTGATTTTCATCTTTTGCAATTAGAAAAAAACTCTAGTCAGCACTGTAACGAAAAAGAATTATGTTCCGTCATTAGATTATATACTGCCTGAAGCTTGGCAGTTCGAAATTATCTTGAAAGATCATATAATGAGATTCTTATCGTACCGAACTTTATTCATATAGGAATCTTCAGTTTCAAGGATAAAACATTATTTACTTAGTTCATGAAAACTGACATAATAATTTGCAATATCTTGTACGTTATAGCAAAAGCCGATTTTTACATGAATTTTTATATTTTTTACTATAACGGTCCCTTCAAAGTTTCCAAAAACTAATTCAAATGCTACGAAATATGTATAATTTGTTTTATAAATTTATTATCATTTCTTCATATTATTTCCAGTGATGACAAATGAAAAATACTTCGCGATTTTTTCAAATGTTTGTATCAACAGTAAGATGCAACAAATACATTTCAAGTTTCATTGGAAAATTTTAAGTAACAGTATATTGTGCCAGAAGTGCGGAAAGTAGGCAGTTCCACACGAGTGTAAAGTTTGCTGTACGAAACAGAGGCGAGTCCAAGGGGAGTTGTGGACGAGTCGTAGGTTAGTTGGAAGCGAGCCGAAGACAAGCCGGAAACGTCCCGAAGATGAGCCGATGGCAAGTAATGAAAAATTGCTAAATTTCCAAAATTTCCGGAAATTTATGAAAAGTTGCTGGATCATCGGAAATTTCAGGTATCAAAAGCTTTTTGGAAAGATTCCAAATATTTCCAGAAATTTATGGAAAATTGCTAAAATTTCCGGCGATTTATGGAAAATTGCTAAATTTCCGGTAATTCATGGAAAATTGCTAAAGTACTTGAAATTGCAGGTAGCCAAAGCTTTTTGGAAAAGATTAAAAAATTTCCTAATTTCGAAAATTGATAAATTACCGGAAATTTCAGGTATCCACAACATTTTTTTAATTTTCGGTAATTTAACGGTAATTGACGGTAATTTGTCAGTTTTTTATGGTAATTTATCAGTTATTTATGGTAACTTATCACTTCTAGTTTGCCCAATCACTATTCACTACTCACAACTCTTATCCTTTTCTTGATAGGTCCACGTCTCGCTACCGTGCAGAACAGTCGGTATAAATGTAGAATTATGTATTGCCCTTTTATTTTTACTTCTGATAATGGGCCCTGCTTTGCCGATAACCTTATTACCTACATTTATACGCCTATCTACACTGTTAAAAATAATATTAAATTTAATATACCCATGTGTATTAAAATTAATATATCAATCGTATGAAATCGACATTAAGAGCGTATATATTAAATTTCAGATACATTCATGTTAATCACTTACAAGAAAAATCAGATAATTCAATTGTACACAAATTCAAAATAAGTTCAACATGAATTTTTGACTCTAAATAATAAAACATGATACCTTCTTCCAGTTAATCAAAAATATGACCGCATTTTAAGTCGAAAAGGTCAATTAAGCAAACAAATAATAGACCTAACCTACAATCAACTGCAATAGCATTAAATTTCTACTATTCAGACTGGATTTTGGAAAAAGTTCCACCCGTACGTCGTTCTTTGATTATAAATAACAATCCAGTCAACGAATTATAGATTATTAATTTCATTGCGAATATTTGACAAGATGTAAAGAAATAAAAGCACTTTGAGTTTTCATGCACACTGCTATACCGACCTGTATATTAAATTTAATACACATGTATATTAAATTCACTACACCCATGTATGTTACATTTCAGTAGCGGTAGTGCATATTTGCTTCACACACATGTATATTAAATCTCATACAGATTTTCCTAACAGTGTATCTTCCCATATGTCTTTCCGTCAGTAGTGGATAGGCTACCAAAATATACTTACTTATCAACTTGTTCTATTCTCTCACTAGTTGAAACGATGTTTCCTTAAAACACCAAAATTTTGCTTTCATTTACGTTAATTTTGAGTCCCATGTTCTGCATGTTGATATTCAGTTTGCTCAAAATTCATTGCAAGTCTTCGATTTACTCTGTCAGAACAACCTTGTCATCTGCGAAAGCTAACTCACGTACGCTCACTCTCTCGAGATCCACACTTTCTTCGTCGAAGACAACCATTCTAAGACACTTATCCATAAAATATGATGAATAGCCATGAGGACATGATGCATCCTTGTCCAACACCTTGATAATATTGAACCAGTCACTCAGTTTGCCATTCACCCTTACATTTGCTTTGCTACCAGCATTGATTGTTTTTATTGCTTGTAGGACCCATCCATTGAGTCTGTACTCCTCCAGGACTTGCAAATGTTCATTTTGATCCACTTTGTCAATCGCTTTTTTTAGGTCAATAAATGCACAGAAAACTTTATTCATTACTCTTGATCTTTTTTTGTGATCTGTGTTAAGCTGAGTATTTGATTCGTACATGATCTTCCTGGCATAAATCCACTTTGGACTTCCCATATCTTTCCTCCTGTTATTTTGATTACCCTACGACTAAGTATTTTTGAATATATGTTACTTGCAGTACTTAACAGGCTGGTACCTCTATAATTGTTGTCCCACGTGAGCTACTATTCGTCAGAAAAGCTGAACCACTACGAGGTTGTTTTCCAAATTGAAGTAGTTTCTCAACAAACAAAAATTTGAGATGTAGAGGAAATAAAACAGAATGCGACGAAGCAGCTGTGAGGAAAGTATACAACCTTATGATCTAACTTTGTGCCTAGTTGTGCTATTGTCAAAAACAGGCAAAGTAGAAGCTCGCTTATCGGAGCCTGCTTTATCCGAGTTCGCAATTATCCGAGTTTGAAACTATCTTAGCCTTATGAATTATATGTACATGTAGACAATTGGAAGGGACTTCTGAGAGACCCCTACTAAGTGGAACGGACCTGCGTATTTTCAGACAACTAGTGTACACAGTTGCGTTACCGTCTAGCCACGTACGAGTCGAATTTTAGGATGACGCAATGCACCGATCAAAGATTTTGCATTTAATTTTGCCATAAACTCGGCCATTTATGTTCAGAAACAATCTCAGAATTCGAGAGAAATAGATGGATGAGTTTCATGCTCAAATTAAAGAGTAATTTCATACCATTTAAGATACGATCGTACTTCAGTGGAAAGTTTCCCTGCAACTACGCAGCTCGCAACAGCCCATTTTAGAAATGATGAGCATGATTTATGGAAAAATGGCGACTAGGTCCTTCACGAAGACATCACACCTGCCCATTCATCGCAGCTTATTCAGAAATTTCTGATAAAGCACGCCCATACACAACTTCGGCAGCCCCCGTACAGTTCTGTCCGGGCTCCCTCTTATTTCTGGCTTTTTCCCAAACTGGAATATCCTCTGAAAGGAAAACGATTTCAAGAAGTAGAGCAAGCAAGAAAGAAAATGTAAAAAAAATAGAAGACCAAAATTAACTCTCACTGCTGGTACGCCGCAAGGTTGAATATTTTCCGGGCAGGCCTATTAGACACTACTAAGGCTTGACACGGCTCTTGCGAGCTTTTCATATGTGAAGAACAAGGGGAGAGATAAAATTTTTGCAAAAACAGTTCCTTCTTGCATTGAAATATTTCATCTGGGTGGACTTCCGAAAGCCGTAAACCGACGATTTCTTTCATACTATGTATATTTATGTATTTTGATGCGCTGATTACGAAAATGATAGTGAAAATTGGCGACTCGGCGATTTTCATGGTGAAATCGTGAAAAAACCATCAAAATCATGGTTTTTTGCGTTTATCTTAACTAATATGCAAAATTTGAAAAAATATCTCAAACAAAAGTTGTACATCTCAATAAAAAGCACATTTTTTATTCCAAACATTTTTTTCTGCGAGTAACAGTTTCCGAGAAAATCAATGATACAAACATTTCCATCGTATCTCCATTGGTTTCGGGGGTGGAGTTCCGAATAGCGTAAATCGCTGATTCTTTTGAGGCTCCGTATACTTATGTATTTTGACGCGCTGATTACGAAAATGATAGTGAAAATGTGCGGAAATTTGATTTTCATGGTGAAACCATGGAAAGCCATAAAAATCATGGTTTTTTGCCATGATCTAAGCTAATATGCAAAATAAAAAAAAATGTTTTAAACAAAAGTTGTAGACATCATTGAAATACACATTTTTTGTTGAAAATATTTTTTTCTGCGAGTGATAGTTTTCGAGGAAATGAACGATATAAGGATTACAATCGTATCTCCATTGGTCTCACACAACCCCCTTTCCAGCCTGTCGTGGGGGCGGGAAGGCACCCCTGTGACAGGGCACAAAAAATAACTAATGTCTCACACAACCCCCTTTCCAGTCTGTCGTGGAGACGGGAAGGCACCCCTGTGACAGGGCACAAAAAATCACTAAGGTCTCACATAGCCCCCTTTCCAGCCTTTCGTGGGGGCGGGAAGGCACCCCTGTGACTGGGCACAAAAAATAACTAAGGTCTCACACAACCCCCTTTCCAGCCTGCCGTGGGGGCGGGAAGGCACCCCTGTGACAGGGCACAAAAACTAACTAAGGTCTTACACAACCCCCTTTCCAGCCTATCGTGGAGACGGGAAGGCACCCCTGTGACAGGGCACAACAAATAACTAAGGTCTCACACAAAAAACATTTTATTCTGCGATTGATAGTTTCCGAGAAAATCAATGATACAAAGATTTCCATCGTATCTCCATTGGTTTCGGTTTGATACCTACTTACGCTCTTCACCACGGGAAGATTGGAGAATTTTAAAGAGCATAACATTATCCCGCTATTGACGGGATAATAACTGAGGGGGAAATAACTTTGGGCTCATCAGACCCCCTTTCCAAAGTCCCCTTCCCTCTATTGATGGGTTAATAACTGAGGAGGAAATAACTTTAGGCTCATCCGACCCCCTTTCCAAAGTGCTCTTCCTTTAATTGACATGTTAATAACTGAGGGATAAATAATTTTGGTCACATCCGACCCCCTTTCCAAAGTCCCCTAACCTCTACTGACGGGTTAATAACTGAGGGGAAAAAAACTTTGGGCTAATCCGACCCCCTTTCCAAAGTGCCCTTCCTTTAATTGACATGTTAATGACTGAGGGGTAAATAATTTTGGTCACATCCAACCCCCTTTCCAAAGTCCCCTTCCCTCTATTGCCTGAATCATAAAAATCCTTTTAAAAAACCCCAAAAAAATTACAAAACATATAAAAATAGAAAAAAAATATGCTCTTCAAAATTCTCCAACCTTCCCGTGGTGAAGAGCGTAAGTAGGTATCAAACCGAAACCAATGGAGATACGATGGAAATCTTTGTATCATTGATTTTATCGGAAACTATCACTCGCAGAAAAAAATGTTTGTAACAAAAAATGTGCATTTCAATAAGATGTACAACTTTTGTTTGAGATATTTTTCCAAATTTTGCATATTAGTTAAGATAAACGCAAAAAACCATGATTTTGATGGTTTTTTCACGATTTCACCATGAAAATCGCCGAGTCGCCAATTTTCACTATCATTTTCGTAATCAGCGCATAAAAATACATAAATATACATAGTATGAAAGAAATCGTCGGTTTACGGCTTTCGGAAGTTTATCCTTTCATCTTTTCAGTTTTATTTGAGAAGCTTGCGACAGTAATAAATGTCAATAACTAGATAAAAATAAATAACTTGGTTTTGCATAGTGCACCACAGAAGCACAAAATGGTTCCTGGCATATTATTCACAGTTTAAACTGAGATTTCGTAGTAATTACGAAAAGGTCTATTTTATATTGATGAAATATGAATAAATAAAATAATTACAGATCTTATTATTTATTTGTAAAAATTAATCATTTTTCTTATCTTGTTTTTCCATAATACGTGTCAAGTTTTCCAGATTTCCTTGTATTATTAGTGAGCGCACAAAGGAACGAAAAAGTTTTGAGAAGAAAAAGTAATTTCATTTTATATAACAATAGTTTATTTCCAAAGTCAGATATCACATTTCCATAATGAATGTATCTTCCTAAATCTGATTTCATATACGTCATTAAAATATTTCTTGCATTTTTAGTATTTTGAATCGAATAGTAAAGTTTTAGTTTTTTTAACATATGGGTCTATAACTTAATTCGTGTGGTTTGCTAAAAAAGTTTGAAGATGAAGAACTGGAAGCATTACTCCATGAAGATTGTTGCCAAACACAAGAAGAGCTCGCAGAATCTTTGGGAGTCACTCAAGCAGCCATTTCAAAACGCTTAAAAGCAGCCGGATACAATCAAACCCAAGGAAATTGGGTTCCACATGAACTCAAGCCGAGATACGTTGAAAGGCGGTTTTGAATGTCCGAAATGCTGCTGGAACGGCCCAAAAAGAAGTCCCTTTTGCATCGGATTGTTACTGGTGATGAAAAATGGATCCATGACAACCCCAAGCGCAAAAAATCATATGTGAAACCCGGCCAACCAGCCAAATCAACGGCAAAGCCGAATATCCATGGCGCGAAGGTAATGCTCTGTATTTGGTGGGATCAGAAGGGTTTGCTATATTATGAGCTACTAAAATCGGTTGAAACCATCAATGGAGAATGCTACCGAACATAATTAATCTGTTTGAAGAGAGCAATAGCCGAAAAACGCCCGGAATATGCGACCAGATACGAGGCAATAATTTTCCATCACGACAACGCTCGGCCCCAAGTTGCTATTCTGGTTAAGAACTATTTGGAAAACAGTGGATGGGAAATTTTTCCCCACCCGCCTTATAGCCCAGACCTTGCCCCTTCTGACTACGATTTGTTCCGGTCGATGCAGAACGCCCTCACTGGAATACGGTTCGCATCAGAACAGGGTATCAAAAATTGGCTTGATTCATTCTTGGCCGCCAAGCCGGTTCAGTTCTTTTGGGATGGAATCCACAAATTGCCAGAAAGATGGGAAAAAGTCATAGCTTCAGATGGGCGATTCTTGGAATAATACTATTGTACACGTTTTTCTTAAATAAACGTTCAAATTAAAAAAAAAAACCGCACGAATTAAGTTGTAGACCCACAGTTCACTAATTTTTTCACATTTTCTTTAATTGAGTTATTGATTTAGCTGTAGAGAATCGTGGTTTGTAACGATTACGCTGAAATACAGTTCTATTGGACGACTGGGACCGACTGGAACTTCCTCAATTTCGTCTAGAGTCAATTCATCACCCTCTCCACTTTCTATGTTTATTTTCACCCGGCACTTACCTCTGGAACTATATATTCCACTAAGAATACCACTAGTCTGCAATATTTAATTAACGTCACCATTAGATGTTGTTAATACGATTTTTTATACGATTGGCATAGGCTTATAGACGTGTCTTTTTAACAGCTGTATAAGTGGCGCATTGAGAGGAAAAGTGTATTTTCGAAATTCGAATCGCCGATGCGGATTTCCCCAAGGAATGAGCCGAATAAACCCAAGTTGTCCAAGTCAATATTCAAGTATATGATAATCAGGAGTCGACGCAAGAAGAGGTCTGGCACGAGGAGGCCTGGACCTGTGACGAAGAAGAGGCTCGAGCTCGGCAGGAGGCTGAGGTATGCCACGAGAAGAAAAAGCAGAAGATAGGTGGAGACTCAGATGCAGGTGAGGAGAACCAGACGAATCGCGGTCCGGGTTATGGCCGGACTGTGAACTTGATTCTTCAAGAAGAGTTAGAGGATTAATTTTTTCTGAACAACATACTGGTGTGTTCGAATATCATGTAGCCCTTATTGCAATATAGTTTTATTTTTTACAGTAAGTAACACGCTTTTATAAACACAGGCAGTGAAGCTTTGGAAGACAGATGGAACAAGTAAATAAATATAAATTTGTTACCAAATAGTTGAATTTTCAACGAAAATTGTAAAAGTTGATATTTCAACAAATAAATATTTTAGTTCAAGAAAAGAGATGAATTTATACAGGAAAATCTAATTCTCAACAAACTACTCGAATCCTTAACTAAAAAGGATTTTACAGTCAATAGAGAAAGAAAATCATAAAAAATGTTGAACTTTTAAGCCAAAAAAGCGGTCCACAGAACGGTTGAATTTTGAAATATACTCTACACTTTTTAAGTAAATAGTTCAATTTTCTACCATATTGTGAAATTTTCCAAATCAAAATATTAGCTTTCTATAAAACACCCGAAATCTCAACCCAAAAATGTCATTGTTTAACAGAAAAGTAAATTTTTTTGCGAATCAGATTAACTTTTAGCAAAAAGATGCATTTTGAGCAATGGTATCCCCTAAAGTTTAAGAGTAGACTTTTCAGTGATAATAATGAGTAGTCAACCAAAAATCGTAGGGTTTTCTCATTTGATTCTATCGATGTAGTTCAAATTTAACTGGAAAAATAAGAAAGAAAAGGAAAAGTGTTTAAAGCCTACGATAAGTAAGTGGGAAATTTGGTAGAATAAATAATGCCATTTTAAGTAGACATTGAAGTTCATTGTCAATACCTAAAAAATTTTTAAACTCTATCTTGACACTATTTTCACTATTTTTGATCTATAAAGCAGGGATCCGACCGTAACGAAACAAAATACTTTCGTGATTTTCGTTCTGTTTCCATACTGCCAAAACGTAACTATATTCACTCGACTTGGGTTACGTTATTCAAAATACCAAAATTGTAACGAAATTTTTTAATCACGGGTATTTTGAAAAAAATAGTTTATTCGAATCCTTGTGCACCTGGTATAAATATTAAAAGGCAGACAGGTAAAATATCAAGTTATAACAATTTCGTTTTTAATTTTGTTCCAATCTGTCAAAACGTAACGAAAAGTAAACAAAAGATTCGGTACTTTTTGAATAACGTAACGTGATGAAACGATAGTTTTGGACTGATCCCTGCAATGAAGTGAGACCGAGGCCTGAATGGAAAACATTCCTGAGAACCTTTAAATACAGACTAGATTCGTATTTACATAGTGTTGAAAAACGCAGATGAAGTACAGAAAAACATAGCGGATTAAATCGGAAAATTAGTTAATTGAGGAACGCTGAAAAATGTTTCTGAAATAACTATAGATATATTATATTGTTATATTTACCAACAGAAATGAAAATAACTGCTATGAATAAGACAAGGATATAACCGATGCCTACCTTTTGCAATTAGAAAAAAACTCTAGTCAACACTTTAGAGAAAAAGAATTATATTCCTTTCTTAGACTAAATTGTGCCTCAAGCTTGTCTTTTTGAAATTATCTTTAAAGATTATAGAGATTATTATCGTACAGGACTTTATTCATATATGAATATTCAGTTTCAAGGACAAAACTTTTTTTACATAGTTCGTTAAAACCGACATCAGAAGTTACATAACCTTGTACATTCCAGGGAAAGTCGATTTTTACATGAATTTATATAGTTTCTACTATAATGGTCCATCTAAAGTTTGCAAAAACTAACTTCAATGCTGGAAAAAACGAATATTGTGTTACATCAATTCATTATCATTTCCCCATATTATTTCCAGTATTTACAAGTAAAATAGTTATTTGTGATACAAGTGCGTAAAATAGGTGATTGTGTGCGAGTGTGAATTTTGCAGCATAAGCCGGAGGCTCGAAACATGAGTCGGTGGTTAGCGCACGAGCGAAGCGAGTGCGAAAACGTAGACGAGTGCTTCGAACCGCAGGCGAATGATGCAATCATACGAGTTACCAATCACCTACGCGCACGTGTATCACACGCTATTTTTTGCAGCGCCCGTCCGAAAAAGTTGTGAGGAGGTGGTAACGAAAAATACAAATTTTATATTGCATAGAGTGGAGTAAAGAAATTACAAAAAAAAAAACAAATTTTTCAATGTTTGAAAAAAAATTGAAAAAAAAATTTTTTTTGAAAAAAATGTTATGAAAAAAAATTTATGCAAAAAAATGTTTGAAAAAAAATTTTGTGACAAATATTTTTGAAAAAAAATTTGCAAAAAAAAAAATTTGTGAAAAAAAAATTTTGTGAAAAAAAATTTTGAAAAAAAAATTTGGTGAAAAAAAATGTTGAAAAAAAATTGGTTGAAAAAAATTTTTTGGAAAAAAATTATTGAAAAAAAA